>JAQFVV010000570.1:0-369135 GCA_028023455.1 Epiperipatus broadwayi | reverse complement strand
AAATATATATTAATACTATTAGTAATTAATTAATCTTGGTGATGTATATAAAAAATAAATCATTCTGATTATTATTACTTTAAAAAGAAAAAAATATTAATGAATAAAATTTTGTTATTTTTATATATATATAATAATCAGTTTTGATTAATAGAATGCTATATTAAAATATGTGAATAAAATTTATAGATTTTAAGAGTGTGGTATGCGAGGAATGTTGGAATAGAAACGGACAGAAAAATCCAGGTTCTTGTATTGAATAGTAGCAGAAAAGTTTGTACTCAGAACTGATAATAAAACAAAAACATATTTACTTATTTGAACTTATGAACAAAATGAATTTCTGAACAAAAGGAAAAAAAATCAAGATTTCTTTCTTTCTCAGTGACTAGATTTTCAAAGAGTTGCAAGAATGGGTCCATTAGCTATTTGTCTCACCTTATAATTCATTTAATAATTATTTTTCTAGGGAAACAATGCATGAAATATTAGGAGACGATCCAACTAATAATTATTTTAATCAATAAACAATATCATTAGAAGCTTGGTTATCAGATTGCAAAAGCCCCCCCCCCCCCGAAGAAAAGAAGCGATCTAATGGTACACTTTGTAAAAGAATAATACGATCCAGATGATAATGTTATTTTATTATGTTTTCTTTGTTTTAAAATATGATTTATAGAAAAGTTTAAGTTTCTAAATTTCCAAGTGTAACATTCAATAGCATTTCATTTTTTAAATGATTATTATTATTTTTTCTTATAGTTTCAATTTTAAAAAAATATTGATAGAAAAAACATTTTCATTGATTTTATATGCGCATACATTTAAATATATATATATAAGTTTTAAAAGAAGTAATTTAGAAATAAGGATGTGTATTTAATATTATCATACATGCATATTATTTATGCTCTTTAAAATAAGTATAAATAAATGGATGGAACAAGAAATGTGCTTATAAATATGAAGTTGTGAAATACTTAAAATAGACTTTATTTCATGAAACTGGTTAGATATTATTTATTTATATACATTGGTAAGAAATTTTTTTGTCATGGCTTCATGATTTATTTTTTTATTTGATCATCATTAAAGAAGATAAGGCTAGGGTTATGTTATATTTTATGTTAAAAAATGAAGACTTCAATATTTTATAAGTTAAGCAAATGTATTGTTGTATATGCCGTGTACACTTAAGGAAACAGATGTTTTATTTATAAGATGATCACAATATGTACTGGCCAAAATAATGTTGCTGATGAATATAGTAGTATTTATTTTATACATTAAGTAGAATATGGGTGTAAATAAAATGTTTTATATAAAAGCAAAGTGAGAAGTATATTTAATATTACAAAGATGTTTTCCACTTTAAAGACAATATAATTAGATGGTATGACAAAGCAAATGTTTTATAGAATATCTGGGAATATATTTATCTCATTTTATAAGAAGTATTATAATTCATAAATGAAATATTTAACAAACTTACATAGGTTATAATACATGATTATCATATACACAGAAATGTTTGGACAAAATGATATGTGTCATTGTTTGCAGATATTTTAAGTTTGTTACAGGTGTATATAAATTTAAGCAATGGGTGATAGATTTATTCACTGCTGATATAAATAATTTTCAATATATTTATTTATTTATTTTTGTAAAAGGATAGGGACGTACAATTCTGGATGAAAAAAATCTAAATAAAAAATTATAAGATAAATTAAATGAGAGCATAGAATATTGCTTACATTAGGCATTTATTTATTTATTCTATTATTATTTATTTATTTGGTTAATTATTAATTTAATTTGTATCATATTTTGTGCATATATGTTTAGTAATACAAATTACAATGTTGCTATTATTTTACATGGTGGTCTTTATTCATTTATTTTATTTTGGGTTTAATGCATATCTGTGAATAACAGATATTATGATAGATTTATAGTACAGTTGCATCATTATTATTATCAACATAACAATCAAAATTTGTCTTATGATTTACAGCTCTAGCGTGCTTGTTATAGGACTTATGTAACAAGGGTAAAAAGATGTACCAGGAATATGCATTTGTATAATATAAATTAGAAATGTTTGAAAATTGGATTAAATAATAGATTAATGTCTGATTCACTGATTGGATATTTTAGCTATTGTATTTGCAGTTACATAAACTTGGTTTTCTCAAAAGTAGGACTTCAATAAAATAAACTCTCACAGTCACCATCTATATTTCTTTTATTTACACAATCATGTAAAAATATGGTTTTCCTCCTACTATTACTATTTTATAATTTTGGTACCCAACATGATATAGATAAACCCATCATTACATAAATTTGGTTATCCAACATTGGACCTCAATAAACTTATACCTCTGAGAGAAAAAGTATGTGATTTGAAAATTATGTCTACTGAAGTAAGATATTTAATGATATTAAAAAGCAGGTATTGGCAAACCTTACTTAGTATTATATATAAAAATATATAAGTATATTAATCTTATACTTCTAAAATGCATAAGATTTATGTAACTTATAATTATATTCAAAGGAAGAATTTAAGTGTATTGTTAAAAAGGTCATATCAGTAGTTCTTATATAATATGTTTAATTTTTGTGAGATAATTTTTTTTATAACTTAAAAAGAAAAAAAAAGGAATTTGTAATTTGAAAGTTGTGATAAATGGATTTGAACAAATGTAATGATCCATTGGATAATCTAATATTTTTAATCTATTGTTTAGTTTGTTATTTGGTAATATTAGATATATTGGTTAAGGTAATAGATTTTTATTTTATTTTTTATATTCTTTGTTAATTTAAGGTGCATTTTACCATGAAGATATTGATTAACAGATGTAAATTAGTTGCATGCAAGAGAATTTGTTGTTATATTTGCACAAAAAAATATGTATGAATTTTGATAAAGTGATAGATGATTAATACCTAGACTTATAAATTATATGTGGATATCAAAGGTTTAATTCCTGGTCTGTCATATTTATATTTGCTTAAGGTTACTAGAGATAGAATATGTATTTTCATTTGTTTTAATAGATTATATTTAATAAATGCCATTTGTACTTATTAAATATTATTATGTTAGAAAAATATATTCTAAATAATGCATTATCACAAGTTATTTAAAGAATCTTGTCAAAGAACTTTGATACCATTATTGGTAACTTTAACATTGATGAGTTTGATGTGGTTGGCATCAATGAGAAATAAAATTTTGGAAAGAAAATAGTGCTATGTTAAAAGTATAATAAAAGCAGAAAGTAGAGTATGATGAAATAAATCCATACATTTGAAATGAGATGAATGATTTTAAAGACAATTTTATACAATAGAATATAAGAAATAATGTATGTAATAAATAATAAATTATAGTTTTAAAAAAAAAGAGAGAGAAATGTCAAATGAGAGAGGCAAGGTCATTTTGAAACATATTTAAATCTTAATGTAAATGTTGGTTGATAAGAAGTGGATTCATTCTCTTTCTCCTGTTACAACATTAATGAAAAGAATTATAAAATATGGAAGAAGTGATATGGCAAATAAAACCAGTATCTCAGCAAGATGAAAAAGGAAATTAAACTAATCCAACAAGATTAGAAAAATAATATATAAAGAGAGCAAGTCTTTTTTAAAATAAGGTGGGATATATAGAAGCTAAGTTGGAAATAGAACATCAAATACAAAAATGAAAAATGTGGAAATGCTGTGTCTTACGAACAGCAAGTAATGAATGAACAAAGGCAGAATTGAGATGGTAAGCTTATAGTTTAATTTAAGTAAATATGAATATTTTTAACTATATACATTGCCTATTATAAGGCATAATAAAATAATAAAAGGTTGTGATAACCTGCACATAATAACCCCAATTCTGCCTTTGTCCATTTATTACTTGCTGGTTGTAAAACACAGCAAAGTGGCTTATAGTTTAATTTAAATAAGTATAAATATTTTTAACTATATACATCGTCTATTATAAGGCGTAATTAAATAATAAAAGGTCATGGTGACTTGCACTTAATAACCCTAGTCCTGCTTTCGGACTTACAGAAGTAGGAGTCTCTGGCTTACAATTAATACTCAGAAAAAATAGATCAGGTTCTGGGGGTTTATATATCCCTCAAGACTCTGGAATCTCTTTTATACCTAACCATATATGATGTTTTCACACACGTTTTCACATACATGGAGTATTTTTACATTTCTCACCATATATCGCATTTTATACAGTTTTCTGACCCTATAAGGTCATCTGGGCTCTCTATGATCTAACAACATTGCAATTTAATGATAGTTACATTTTACGGTTATAATTATTATATAATATAAATGTTTACACGCGATCGCTATACATAATTACTATACAGTTATTATTCTTATTTTGCATTTTCATTAACATTTATTATTATACAACTTACATATGTATTACATATTTATTATACATTACAAAGTTATTAGTTTTATTCTACATTTTCATTAAAATTTATTATTATACAACTTACATATGTATATACCTTGCTTGACCTTGAACACTGCAGGAAAATATAGCAAAAAGACAATAGTATATTAAACAGATGGAAAGCAATCAGAAAACAATAAGTTAAAGTGTGAGCAGGGACAGAAAATTGTGGGAAAAAGCAAATAAAATTAGAAAATGTTGAAAAGATATTGAATTGATTAAAAGGTGAAGTAAAATAGATGAAAGGGGATGTTAGACAAAATAAAGCAGAATTGAACATTGCCATAGAAGTAAGCTAATCTAAATACTGGTGAAATAGAATCAATTAAAAATAATTATTCACATAAATGTGTAGACAAACTAGAAGTAATGGAAAATAAAATAAAGTTATTAAAAAGGAAGAAAGAGTAGATAATAAGTAAATAATAACTACATCTGAAAACACAAAGAAAATAGTTTCTTTAAATGATTTGGAGAGAAAGAAAAGAATAGTAATCCAATGATGGAGAACTTTAAAGTTCAATAAGATAGCTTTTAATAACATGTTCATATTAATAATACTGTGATGGTAACTGATGATGATCAAACCCTCATCACAAGTTTTGGTCAGATAGCACTGTATTCAAGTGTTAGTTGATTCATAATATGTAAAAATATAAATATAATTTAAAAACCAAAAGGAATATTTGTAGGCAATACATAGATATTATACTGCCAGATAAGCAGTAAAATATGTCCATAATATAACTGTTTTTTTTATTTGTGATATTAATTTTTAGTTAATTATCTTTAATGTGTGTGTGTTTTTTTTTTTGTTTAAGATAAGAAAAAAAGATAATAATTAAAATTTGTGTTAATCATTTAATCAAATTTGTAGATAAAGAAAAAGAAAATACAGTATAGTTAAAAAATTGCATCAATTGTCACTGGGTACAAATATTTCATAGAAATTTTTTTAATAGTGTTTAATTATATTAGAGTCTAATTAGAAACATTATTGTATCCAAATTCTTATAATTCCTTTTGATGGGTAATTAAAGGATTTGTCTCATTGATATAATTTTTTTTTAATTTTTTTTCTTGCACTCTATCAAGATATATTATCAAAATTTTATTGGTAAAGGGTTTTATGAAAAAAATTATTGAAATTCTTTTTTTATTGTTGTAAAGATTAAAAGACTCATCTGCAAGCTGATTAGAAAAATAAATTATTTTACTTTAAAGATAAAAGATTACAACATTTTTGTTCTTTGATGTGCATATAATGATCAGTCAGAGCAGTAAGCAATCAGAAAGTCAGCAGAGAAAGTCAGTCATCAGAGCTACTGAGCAGTTGGTGATTACACTATAGTGCAGAGGAAAAAAGAATTCTTGGGTAACTATTGGAATCTATTTTTGATAGACTTAACAAAAGATATTATTGCAGCAGTAGAGTTTAGTAAACTAAACAAAATAAAGTAACCAAGTGTACCATATCTCATCTTCAAATAATCACCATATGAAATGTACAGCCTAGCAAGAAAGTGCAGCTGAATTAAAATCATCTGTTTCTCCTGTTTGCTATGACACATTTCAATAGAGCTTTGTAAGTGAGAGCATGCCAGGAAAATTTCATTCTGAGATCAAGGAAGAAATAGTCACCATAGAAAACAGCATTATATAATATCTCCTATGAATGTGTATTGCAGATGAGTTTGAAATGTTTAGATAGCAGAAATGAAGTGTACACTCCCCTCCAATGGTATAGTTAAGAAAAGAACATCCAAATTTATTATAATTTTTTTATTTTTGAAATATATCAATTTCAAAAATTAACATTTTGTTCAAATTAAGCTATACTTATACAAATGTAAGTATACGTGTAGAATTAGATAAAGATATATATATTGTGCCATTACAATTTGGTCACTAGCCAAATTTATAGTAATGTGCATGTAGAAAAGGTCAAACAAAATCATCATCACAATTTTATATAACCATAAAGGAAGTTGTAGGGCATCCAAGTTTAAACCCTACAAGGTCCAGTTCTAAAAGCTTTAGACAGAGAATAGGTCAACAATTATATGCTTTATTTGTTTGTGTGTTGATAGAAAGGTAATACACACATTTAAACTATTTAATATTTAAATTTTCTTTAAAAAGCAAAGTTATAATGCATACATATAGGCAATGTATGTGTAAATTATTTATTTGTTTTATATTTCAAATATTCAACATTTTAACTTTCTTTAAAACTAAGCTATGCTTGATCAATTCTAACATTTTATTCTATACTTCTATTTTTCTTTTCTTTAATTATAAGTGGGATTTAAAAGTTACAGACTTAATTAAATAATTGGGTTATAATTACTAAGCTAGCAATCATATTATTTAAGGATAGTTTATGAATGATTTGAAAGAATGAAGGATGTGTGTACATTACATACAAAATTTTACATTTCCTAAATATTGAAAGAAAAGGAAGTATTAAATCTGTTAAATTATTTTTTTTTGTACAATTGTTTGTTAAAAGAGGAAATCTGTTTAATCAGATATCGATCTTTGTAGCAATTTTGGTTTTGTAAATGATTGTTTCACTTTGGAATCTTATAATGAGTCAGAACTCTAAAAATTGAATTTGTCTTATCAAGATCTAAAGAAGGAAGCTCAAAGATTTGAAGTGTTACCTGGATGTTAAAAGGAAAAAAAAAAAAAAAGAAAGGAAATAAGAATTGAGTCTATTTTTTTTTTTAAAACAAAAGTGTCTGGAAAAAGGATTAAACTTTTCAGTTGAAAAATACTTTGGTTGAAAATAAATTAGAGATCTAATTAAAACAAATTTGTCCAAAAATAGCAAGTGATGCTATCTCTGATTGGTTAAGGTAGCTAAAAATTGGATATAAAAAGCTGTTTTGAATTATTATTAAGATTATTATTGTGATTGATTCAGATTATTAAACTATAATATTGAACGTTGAAAATATAAGAGATGGCGGGCTAGAAAAATTATATGTATGTTCCATCGATTCCGGACCATCTGGAGGAAGCTGCACATCACATAGGAAAGAAAAGATGTGTCTAAATAATATTCTACACCTTTCAACTGACCAGATAAATAAGATGTTTTTAATAGAAGGAAGAAAGCATTCACCTGCATTCAAAGAAGATGAATTAATCTACTGATAAATATTAATCATCAAGTCCAATTAATTGTTCCAACAACTGATTTTAAACTCAAGAAAATTTATAAATGTGAAAACAACTGCTGTATTTCATCCACATGCTTGACAGGAAGAGAAGAAAAATTAATATAATGATTTCCAAATTGTCCACTAAAGCAAATAACCTCAATAGAGTCATCATCATTAAATAGTTATACACCTCAAGAAAGAGATTGTTCCCACATAGTAGCTGCAGAAATATAGACAAGTTTGAACCCTTGGAAATTCGCCACAAACAAAAGATCGGTAATATGACTTTTTATATCTATTTTCTTTATGATATCAGTCTTAATAAACATTTTAGCAATAAAGTGGTATATTTTTATTTAAAGAACTTTTAAAGACTATTCAGATCGATTAAAACAAGAATGTCTTACTAATAATAACTTTGAGCTTCATAAATGATCTTGAATGTATGAAAATTATTTGTTTATTAATTTTACAATATTAATGTGTAAAACAATTTTTTTTTATGGTGTTATGATTTTAGTTTTAACTGATATATTATTATTATTTTGGTTTTTAATAATATTTTGTTATTATGGGATAAAACACGCACATACATAATAATATTTTTATATGTGTATAATTGGAAGTGAATGTGGAATAATGAGTAGTATTAGAATATTAGATTATTTTGTTTCAAGTTCAGTATAGATTTCAGCGCTTGGAAGGGAGGGGGAGAAAATAATTTAAAACTTTTTTCTAAAACTTGCTCTTTCAATTTTACTAACATTTTTTTTTATTCTATTTACATGTTGAATTTTAAAGTATGTGTGCTAATGAGCAGATAATATTTTTTTGTCTTGAAATACTTTTCATGGTCAATGTGACGTCCAACTTAATACAAAATACATTTGAAGGGAAAGGGGGAAGAACTTAAAATTAATCTGAGGAGTGTTATATAATCAATTATTATTATTATTCATGTCAATTTTCATATTTATCTAGAAATTTTTATGTATATGTTAGAACTGTAGTAATAAATATTAGTTTGTTTTATTAAACGAGGCGTATATATTTCATTAAGTGTAGTCTTTGTTAAGTGTGATTATTCATCATCATCAATGGTTGAAAATTGGTTATTTAAGATATAAGTAAATATGCTAAAATTAAGCAATAATTATGCATTTCTTTATAAAATTTAGTTTTATGTTTAGGCTTAGTCCTAGAGCTGTAGTTGAAACCCTTGTCATTATTGTTATTATTATCATCATCATCATCATCATCAACGTTTTAATTAATGAGCTGTTTAACTGTTTAAAGGCCATAAATAAATATTGATTTTATAATATTTAGTGATTTCTTAGTATTATTATAACCACATCCCATCATCTATTTCATGCAAGGATGAGTGAATTGCCATCCTAAATTAGTTATATATAATCTGAGCTAGTGAACTTATAAAAATATTGAAACACATTTGTTATGTTAAGATCTGAGAAATGATTTATGTCTAATATACTCCACTTTGGTTTAAAGATGTTTTACTTTTACCTAAATATTAGTGCATATAGTGATATGGCTCAAAAAGCAAAATCTCTCATTTTTATTAGAAATAAAGTACCAAGAAGGGATTCAAACCCGGTACATGTGAAAGGTTATCAGATATAACCGTGTCTAGATTCAGATAATCTAGTGGCGCCCTGCTAGACCATATTCACTTAGTATTTGTTTAAACATGCACTTAACATCAAACCAAGAAATGAAAGTGGATAAAACCTACTGCCTGTATACCTGAGTTATATTTTATTGAATTACTAGTGTACTCACTTCACGTGATTTCATATAATACTGGTTATTAATAATTTGATCATCATTTAATTTTTGAACTTATGATCATTCTATGGACTACTCAGGTATGGTAATATTTCTATTTTTTTGATTCATTTATTTATGTTACAATGGACACCCAACTGGGGCCTGATATTTTACCATATACCTGAAAAAGAGAGTCTATAGAATGATGGGAGATGTGTGGTTAAAAATAGAGAAATTTTTTAGTAAAATTTTTTTTTTCAGTAAAAATTTTTTTTTGTCTTACAAAATTTTCTTGGCCAAACAGTCTTATTTTAAATGATGATGTTTAATATGATTTAATTTTTCATTGATGATGATAAAATGGGTACAGCCATAAAACAGCTTTTTTTTTAATTTTTTTTATCAATTTTGAAAATAGAGATGAATATCACAACTTAAGACAAAGGTGAAATAAATAATAGATTTTTTTTTGTGGAACATTAAAATAATTTATTGCCAGATAGGATAGGCATAGTAATAGTGATGAATTATGGAATAGTAGTCTCATGTGTGTTTGGGGAGTTCATTTTGTAAAAAGTCTATGATTTTAGAGGTTTGATTGGATGGTTGATCGTTGGAGTTTGGTTGGTTAGATTGCAGTTTTGATGATGAGTGAGGAGTTTTGTCATTGCCTTGAGAATGCTATGTATTTCGTGTAACTTATGAATGATCAAACCCATTCACTGCTCCAACCCAATTTATATGTTATCTTTATTTTATCATGAAGCAGTTAACAGCAGACCTGCCATGATATCAGCCTATAAGTCTCCAAGAGAGAGAGCATGGCATAGTTTTCCAATCCAGTTATATGTTATTCTTATGTTATCATGAAGCAGTTAACAGTAGTCCTGCCATGATATCAGCCTATAAGTCTCCAAGAGAGAGAGCAAGGTTTCGTTTTTGTAGTCTATAATAAGCAGGGCATTCCTTGATACTTGCCACATAAGACTCCAAGAGAGAGAGCAAGGCATAGTTTATCTATTTTAGCCCCTAAGACTTAATACATCTTTTATTGCAACAGAGTTTGCTTCATTCAATCAAGGGTTGTGGTAGTTAATAGTGATCGAATTGGGATGATCTTCTGAGTGCTCGTGATGCATTGTGTGATTATAGTGCTGTGACTGAATTCTTTTATTTATCTCAAGATTGTGAACTGCTAGTCATTCTGTGGACTGTCAATATCTGTCGGATTTCTGGGAGAATGGATGAATGTATAATTTGGGCTATTACAGACAGACATGCACTATATAGATTATTGTTGTGTAGTTCATTAAATAAGGATATTAAAATTTTTTTTTGTTGTATTTGTAAATGCATAATAAGGTGAAAATCAAATCAGTCAGTTGGTCAGAATAGGTGTCAGACAGGGAGAAGATGTGTGGATTTTTGATGGTCAGGGAAGTACAGATGGGATATACATAGTTTTATAACATGAGTGAACTAAATTATAGTATGGAAGAGGTTATGGAAGAGGAAGGTGCCCCAATACCAGGAATCAGTGATCGTTTTCATACTGAAGAAGAGGATGGGGAGGTTTTCTTAAAAACACAAAAGGAAAGAGAGGAAGTAGAGGAAGATGCCTTTAATGTTAGTAGCAGTAATACGGCCTCAAGTGTGGAAGTAGATGAGGAGTCAGAAGTGGGCCAGGCTCAAATAGCAAAGATGGCACCATCAGACATGGACATGATAATGCAGATGCTCAGAAGTATGAGAGAAGATAGTAAGCAAAGTATGGTAAATCTAGAACAAAAGATAGAGAAAAATAATAAAAGTATAGAGAAAAATAATAAAAGTATGGTAAATCTAGAACAAAAGATAGAGAAAAATATAGAAAGTCTAAGAGAAGATAGTAAGCAAAGTATAATAAGAAAATCTAAGAGAAGATAGTAAGCACAGTATAATAAGCATAGAGAGTCTAAGAGAAGATAGTAAGCAAAGGATGGAAACTAGACGGGGGATAGAAAATCTAAGAGAAGATAGTAAGCACAGTATAATAAGTATAGAGAGTCTAAGAGAAGATAGTAAGCACAGTATAATAAGCATAGAGAGTCTAAGAGAAGATAGTAAGCAAAGGATGGAAAATCTAGAACAAAAGATAGGTCAATCTATGGAGAAAAGTATAGAAGGTTTAAGGGTAAATCTGGAGAACTCTATTGACAATAACAACCAAATGATCATAGCTTTGGAAACTAGGATAGAAGGGTCCAATATAGAGTGTAAAAATAGATTTGCATCCTTAGAGGAGAGGATAGAAGGAGTGTGTAGATCTATGGAAGTCACCAAACAAGAGGGTTGTCAGGGACTACAGTCATTAAAGGCTCAAGTGGAGCAGTCTATCGAAGAAAATAAGAGAGAAATTGAGTTAGTTAGGAATGAGGTCCATGGTTTGGTCTCCCAATCCATATCAGAATGCATAGAAAAGAATGCCGAAATAACTTCTGCAGGAATTCATATTAGATTAGAGGAGGTGGTAGCCAAAGTGGACTCATATAAGGAAGCCACTTTGGGCTGTGTAGATCAAACCCTCACTATGAAAAATAAGTTTAGTGGCTTAGAAAAGGAAATACGAGAAGTTAAGGGAAGCATGGCCAATGAGTGTGTACAAATTGACCAAAATCTTAGGAAAGAATTGGGGAAACAAATGGATAGCTTTAGGGAGGAGATAGTAAAAAGGGACAAGTCAAGTTCTTTAGAAGAGGGACCCAGAATGAATCAACATGAATTGGGTGTTATGTTGGGAAAGGTTGAGGAGAACCAGAAGGCCTATGTTGTGGAATACATAAACCCCAAGATGGATGATCTCTACCAGAAAATAGGGGAATTAAAAGATCGTATTAATGTAGGGCTGCAGGATCAGTCAAACCTAAATTCAGGCCAGAGCGATGGTAGCACCAGTCCAGATGACTGTAGGGATAGCTCAGAACAGAGTCAGTCAGAGAAAAGGATGCCTACTTTAGGTAAAAATCCACAAGTTAAAAAATTAGTAGATAGGGCTGACCATACCAGTAAAGATGAATATAGAGTAGGAGGGTCAATGACCTCAAATTTAATTAAAATTAAGGCCTTTAGTGGGGAGAGCAGGGAGAACCCCTTAGAGTATCTGTATACCTTGGAAGAACTCTTTTCTGTGTGTAGGCTGAGTGAACAGGAAAAGTTGGCCATTGCATGTAACCATCTTTATGCCTATGCTAAGGAATGGTGGCGGTCCCTATTTGATAAGCCCACTACCTTTGGGGATTTTCATTGTGTTATCTTAGCCTGTTTTTGGAGTGAAGATAGGCAGGACCAGGTGCGCTACCAGATTACACAGGAAAAGTATGGTGGTACCAAGGGTAGCTATACACAATTTTTCAGAGGGCAGGCAGTTAAGTTGAAAAGTCTGACTGCATTTCCCCTCTCAGAGCACCAAATCCTGAGAATACTCCGACACAATCTTCCCCGAAGCATTGAACAAATGCTAATTGCTGCTGATTGCCACAGTATAGAGGAAGCATCAGAAATCCTGGATGCTCTAGAAATTTCAGAGCTAGATTCAGAGACTAGGCCCAAGAGCACCAAGGACAGGTATAATTATAATGTCTCTAGTCTGAATCTAGGTGATCAAACAAATGATCAGAATTTTAGTAGATATGGGTATAGAAACAATTATAGGGCTAGGCCTCCTAATCAATCCTGGGGAAATTTTAGGGATAACGTTGGGAAGAAAGTAATTCCTAGAGACGAGCAACCCTCTACAAGTGGAATCACCACAGTGCTAAAAAGACCAGGGGGAAAAGCCCAAAGTAAGACTCCATCGCTAAACTAGAACGGTCCTGGTATAATAGTTCCTCAGTGCTGGGGCCATATGCTAACAGTAAGAGGGACAATGAGATGTGGTTATTAAATACCCTTGATCTGGATGTGGATTACCTAGAGCCATTTGAACTAGGTGAACCACCTATCCAATATAACTGTCCTGTTCTTAAATTATTGATGGAGGGGATTAGTATAAATGCCTTAGTTGACTCTGGTAGTCAAGCCTCCATCATCTCAGAAAAAGCGTATCAAAAGATGCTTCATGTAAATAGTTGTATACCCTCCTTGCCCATTAAACAGATACAAGTGACTCTGGCTAATGGGAAGAGAACCAGGCTGTCCAACAAGCAGGTTTGGATTAATTTTAGGCTTAACCAGTCTGAGTTTGGTCATGTCTTCTTGATTATGCCTGAATTGGTTCATGATGTCATTATAGGTTCAGACTTCATGATCAGAAATAAATGTAAATTAGATTATGAGAATGGGCTATTTTTATGTCAACAAGAACAGTTGCCTTTTGAATGGGAGTTACCGAAACTCTCTGGTCAATTGCTATGTATTCGAAGCACACTAATTGATGTTGGTATTAAAACTAAAATTAATCATGTTTTTCTTGCCAATCTGACTATAGGAGAAAATTTATACCAACTGATGTGCAATTATAACAGCCTGTTTTCCACTGTTCCAGGCATCATCAGTGGATATACTCATCGAATTAAGTTAAAGGATAATGAACCTTTTCAACAGAGAATGTATCCAGTTCCTTATCAATATCAGGCCGAGGTACAAAAACAGATAGACCAAATGTTGGAATGGAAAATTATTCGGAAGTGTTCCTCTGCTTATGTCAATCCTTTGGTAATTATCAGAAAGAAAGATGGTACAGTAAGAGTATGTCTGGATGCTCGGATGCTGAACCAGATAACCATTCCTGAACGCGATATTCCTCCACCTGTACATGAGCTGCTAATTAAATTCAAACAAAAGTCAATTTTCTCATCTTTTGATCTGACAGCCAGTTATTGGCAGATACCACTACACCCTGAAGACCAAAAATATACAGCCTTTCGCTTTCAAGGTCAAACTTATGTTTTTACAAGAATGCCCTTTGGTCTCATTAACAGTGGTGCTGGTTTGATCAGATGTTTGGATATGATCTTTTCAAAACAATTGAAAGAAAAGATCATCATGTATGTGGATGACATAGTTATTGCTTCCAGCAGTCTTACAGAGCATCTAGAACACTTACAGATATTCTTTGAAGAGTGTTTAGCCCATAATGTCAAGATAAACCTGGAGAAATGTACTATAGCTGCAAAAGAAATTACTTTTCTGGGACATGTAATCAGCGAACAGGGTATCAAACCCCATCCCGAAAAGATTGCTGCTATTCAGGACTTCTCAATGCCAAAAACCAAAAAGCAACTGCGGTCCTTCCTCGGTTTATGTAACTATTATCATAAGTTTTATAGGGACTTTGCCGAGGATACCCAGTATTTGTCTGTGTTATTGAAGAAATCAGAAAGGTGGAGGTGGACCACTGAGCATACCAGAGAGTTCAATACCATAAAACAAACCTTTTTGAACCACATTATTTTGTCTTACCCTGATTTTGGTAAAAAGTTTTTTGTACAGACAGACAGTAGCCACTATGGTCTGGGAGTAGTTTTATATCAGCTTGATGAAGATCAAAGACCTCAGGTCTTATACTTTTTAAGTAGACATTTGAGAGGGGCAGAGCTGAACTACTCCATAACAGAGAAAGAAGCCCTAGCAGTAGTATGGGCCTTTCAAAAGCTACGCCAGTTTTTGCTTGGCTCTGAGGTCATTGTTTTGTCAGACCATAGGAGCTTAGAATTTCTAAGTAAAAGCTATTTAAATAATGAAAGATTAATTAGATGGAGTCTATACCTACAACAGTTTAATTACAGCATCGTCTATGTTGAGGGTATTAAGAATATCCCTGCGGATGTTCTTAGTCGTCACCCTGTCTGTCTTGTGCCCCAACATCCCGGTACAGAGAATATCTTGATTAATAATATTAATGTTGAATTAGAGAGAGATATCTTAAAAGATTACCATAATTTGGCTGGGATTCAAAAACAAGACCTAAAATTGGGCAGAATCATCACCATCCTGAATCATCCCCTAAACCGCCACAGCTCCAAGAAATCACTCAAGAAAGTTTTTACCCAGTATAAATTCAACCAAGATCTTCTCATGTATAAGGTTAAGGTTAATCATGGTAACCCTTGGAGGATCGTGATTCCTAAAATCCTCATTAATAAATTAGTAAAATATGCTCATTGCAAATATGGCCATTATGGCACTCCAAAGATTTATTATGTGTTAAAAAATTATTTCTATTGGAATCAGATGTATAGAAGTGTCAGCAATGTCATTAAACAATGTACAGTTTGTGCCAAGACTAAGTATCATGCTAGGTCATTCGTTGGTATTTTACAACCCATAATCCTGGATCGGCCTAACCAATTGTTGGCACTTGATTTTTATGGACCACTCCCGGCCTATAACCGACAAAAGTTCATTTTAGTGGCATATGATGTATTTTCTAAATATGTATCTGCATTTGCCGTGCCACGAACTGATGCTAAGGGTGTTATCAGGTGCCTCACCAAACACCAGTTGCAAGCCGGGGATAAACCTGAGGTGATTTTGACAGATCATGCCACTGCCTTTGTATCGAAGACCTGGAAGAAATGGGTTCAAACTCAGAACATCAAACATGTTATGAGCTCTATACGAAATCCGCAGTCTAACCCCTGCGAGCGCATTATGCGCGAGCTTAGCAGACTTTATAGAGTCTACATTCCAGATGATCATAGACAGTGGGTGAATAAACTTCCTGAATTGGTAAATCTCATTAATATCACTTGTAATGAATCAACAGGATTCCCCCCTGTTAGGTTGCATTACGGAAAACAGGAACCTTTGCTTATTAAAATCCCTTTGCCTATTACCCTTGAGGAAATAAATAATGATGATGACCTTAATAAGGCTCGAGTCCAACTTAAACTCATGGGTCAAAAAAGGGTAAAGCAATCCAGAACTAAACCACATCCATTTAAGATCAATGATCTTGTGCTGGTACGCACCCCTCATGTTAGCAACCCCCAAAGAAACAAATTTAAAAAGTTTCTGCATTTGTATGAAGGACCATTCAAAATCACTAAAAAGATAGGAGAGAATGCCTTTATGCTTGCTGCTCTTGATGGGAATAAGGGGACCTATAATGCTAGGAGTTTGATCCCTTATACTTCAGCAGAATAGCCTGGCAAAGATCTCCAAATAAATTATTTTTAGGTTTTTTTTTTTTTTTTAATGAAAAATATATTTACCAGTAGTTAATTTTTTTTTATATATATTATAAGTGTTTATTATTATTAGTGTATTTATTAGTTAGGATTTTTTTTTTAAATATAGTTAAAACAAAAGTGCTGATGATTTTATCCGAAGGGGGAGAAAGTTGTGCCATTACAATTTGGTCACTAGCCAAATTTATAGTAATGTGCATGTAGAAAAGGTCAAACAAAATCATCATCACAATTTTATATAACCATAAAGGAAGTTGTAGGGCATCCAAGTTCAAACCCTACAAGGTCCAGTTCTAAAAGCTTTAAACAGAGAAAGAATGGGTCAACAATTATATGCTTTATTTGTTTGTGTGTTGATAGAAAGGTAATACACACATTTAAACTATTTAATATTTAAATTTTCTGTTAAAAAGCAAAGTTATAATGCATACATATAGGCAATGTATGTGTAAATTATTTATTTGTTTTATATTTCAAATATTCAACATTTTAACTTTCTTTAAAACTAAGCTATGCTTGATCAATTCTAACATTTTATTCTATACTTCTATTTTGCTTTTCTTTAATTATAAGTGGGATTTAAAAGTTACAGATTTAATTAAATAATTGGGTTATAATTACTAAGCTAGCAATCATATTATTTAAGGTTAGTTTATGAATGATTTGAAAGAATGAAGGATGTGTGTACATTACATACAAAATTTTACATTTCCTAAATATTGAAAGAAAAGGAAGTATTAAATCTGTCAAATTATTTTTTTTGTACAATTTTTTTTGTTAAAAGAGGAAATCTGTTTAATCAGATATCGATCTTTGTAGCAATTTTTTTTTGTAAATGATTGTTTCACTTTGGAAGCTTATAATGAGTCAGAACTCTAATTTTTGAAATTGTCTTATCAAGATCTAAAGAAGGAAGCTCAAAGATTTGAAGTGTTACCTGGATGTTAAAAAGAAAAAAAAAACAAAAGAAAGGAAATAAGAATTGAGTCTATTTTTTTTTTTAAAACAAAAGTGTCTGGAAAAAGGATTAAACTTTTCAGTTGAAAAATACTTTGGTTGAAAATAAATTAGAGATCTAATTAAAACAAATTTGTCCAAAAATAGCAAGTGATGCTATCTCTGATTGGTTAAGGTAGCTAAAAATTGGATATAAAAAGCTGTCTTGAATTATTATTAAGATTATTATTGTGATTGATTCAGATTATTAAACTATCAAATTGAATGTTGAAAATATAAGAAATGGCGGGCTAGAAAAATTATATGTATATTCCATTTGCCGGACCATCTGGGGAAGCTGCACATCACATAGGAAAGAAAAGATGTGTCTAAAATAATATTCTACACCTTTCAACTGACCAGATAAATAAGATGTTTTTAATAGAAGGAAGAAAGCATTCACCTGCATTCAAAGAAGATGAATTAATCTACTGATAAATATTAATCATCAAGTCCAATTAATTGTTCCAACAACTGATTTTAAACTCAAGAAAATTTATAAATGTGAAAACAACTGCTGTATTTCATCCACATGCTTGACAGGAAGAGAAGAAAAATTAATATAATGATTTCCAAATTGTCCACTAAAGCAAATAACCTCAATAGAGTCATCATCATTAAATAGTTATACACCTCAAGAAAGAGATTGTTCCCACATAGTAGCTGCAGAAATATAGACAAGTTTGAACCCTTGGAAATTCGCCACAAACAAAAGATCGGTAATATGACTTTTTATATCTATTTTCTTTATGATATCAGTCTTAATAAACATTTTAGCAATAAAGTGGTATATTTTTATTTAAAGAACTTTTAAAGACTATTCAGATCGATTAAAACAAGAATGTCTTACTAATAATAACTTTGAGCTTCATAAATGATCTTGAATGTATGAAAATTATTTGTTTATTAATTTTACAATATTAATGTGTAAAACAATTTTTTTTTATGGTATTATGATTTTAGTTTTAACTAATATATTATTATTATTTTGGTTTTTAATAATATTTTGTTATTATGGGATAAAACACGCACATACATAATAATATTTTTATATGTGTATAATTGGGAGTGAATGTGAAATAATGAGTAGTATTAGAATATTAGATTATTTTGTTTCAAGTTCAGTATAGATTTCAGCGCTTGGAAGGGAGGGGGAGAAAATAATTTAAAACTCTTTTCTAAAACTTGCTCTTTCAATTTTACTAACATTTTTTTTTTACATTCTATTTACATGTTGGATTTTAAAGTATGTGTGCTAATGAGCAGATAATATTTTTTTGTCTTGAAATACTTTTTCACGACGATCTATCATGGTCAATGTGACGTCCAACTTAATACAAAATACATTTGAAGGGAAAGGGGGAAGAACTTAAAATTAATCTGAGGATTGTTATATAATCAATTATTATTATTATTATTCATGTCAATTTTCATATTTATCTAGAAATTTTTATGTATATGTTAGAACTGTAGTAATAAATATTAGTTTGTTTTATTAAACGAGGCGTATATATTTCATTAAGTGTAGTCTTTGTTAAGTGTGATTATTCATCATCATCAATGGTTGAATATTAGTTATTTAAGATATAAGTAAATATGCTAAAATTAAGCAATAATTATGAATTTCTTTATAAAATTTAGTTTTATGTTTAGGCTTAGTCCTAGAGCTGTAGTTGAAACCCTTGTCATTATTGTTATTATTATCATCATCATCATCGTCATCAACGTTTTAATTAATGAGCTGTTTAACTGTTTAAAGGCCATAAATAAATATTGATTTTATAATATTTAGTGATTTCTTAGTATTATTATAACCACATCCCATCATCTATTTCATGCAAGGATGAGTGAATTGCCATCCTAAATTAGTTATATATAATCTGAGCTAGTGAACTTATAAAAATATTGAAACACATTTGTTATGTTAAGATCTGAGAAATGATTTATGTCTAATATACTCCACTTTGGTTTAAAGATGTTTTACTTTTACCTAAATATTAGTGCTTATAGTGATATGGCTCAAAAAGCAAAATCTCTCATTTTTTATTAGAAATAAAGTACCAAGAAGGGATTCAAACCCGGTACATGTGAAAGGTTATCAGATATAACCGTGTCTAGATTCAGATAATCTAGTGGCGCCCTGCTAGACCATATTCACTTAGTATTTGTTTAAACATGCACTTAACATCAAACCAAGGAATGAAAGTGGATAAAACCTACTGCCTGTATACCTGAGTTATATTTTATTGAATTACTAGTGTACTCACTTCACGTGATTTTCATAATAGATTTCATATAATACTGGTTATTAATAATTTGATCATCATTTAATTTTTGAACTTATGATCATTCTATGGACTACTCAGGTATGGTAATATTTCTATTTTTTTGATTCATTTATTATGTTACAATATATATATACTATATTTATTCAAGAAATTAATGTCTTATTAAAATTACACTATACATATATAAATGTATGTATACATATAGAGTTAGATAAAGATGTACATAATTTTTTTTTGTATTTAGTTAAGAAATTAATATTTTAGCAAAATTAAATTATATGCATGTCAATGTATATATAAATATAGAATTAGATAAAGTATATAATTTTTTTGTATTTATTTGTTAATGTATAGAAAACATGAATTGAAATATATCTCGCTGATATATATATATTTTTTCTCTGGTATAATATCACCAATCATGTGTATTATATATCTATATGTTTTTTATTTTATATGTGTGTGTGTATTATATGCCCACAAAGTTGTGGTAGGAGAGCATATAGTAATAAACTAATAGAAGGAAAGGGGTGTGCTCTCTTTGTGCAATAATGAATTATAAGGGAAGTGGTATCCTCTTATTATGCATTAATGTATTATATATTAGATTTTTTTGTGTGGTATTTTTATTATTATTATTATTGTTTGTTTCTTTTCAATATTTGATTCACTTCACTCTATAGTTGTAAGATAGGCTATTCACTTTGAGAAGTAGAGTAAGAGGGCTAGCAATGTTTGGTGTGGCTTTCAGTAAGGATCTTGTAGGGAATCTGTGTAGGAAAGTGATGCTCAAAGCTTGGCTGGTCTTAGTGGAGATGGTTATTCAAATAAGGGGACTAGGAAATATAACATATCTTTCAGTTTAATCTCCTTTTTAATAATAATAATTAAATTAATTATTTCACTCTGTCTTATTTGCTAGCTGTTGCAGGATTGAACTCAGTAGTTATGGGTAGTTCCTGTTACAATACAGAAAGTTAGATAAAATAGAGTTAAGTAAATGAAAGAACTTCAAAAGTTGGTGTTACAGAAGAGTTTAAAAATAAAATTGATTTTATGATTGAGCTAAAAGTTGATGAATCTCAACTTGAAATAGAGATTGCAGAAAAGATTTCAGAAATACAAAGAGAAATAAAGTAGATGTGAATGTAGAAGAAAAATTAGTTAAGCAAAATGAAATTTAAAAAACTGAAACTTATCTAAAAATAATAAACAAAATTTTTAGAAAACTGAAAAGAATTTAATATATAATTATCAGCACACAGAATTAAGCTGTCCAAAAAAAATTCATATATTAAATAATGATAGTAATAAATTTTAATGAGAAAGAATAAAGCAAGAAACATACTGTAACTTGATCTATAATCAAATAAACACAAAAAATTAATGACATATCATGATTACAGAAATAAGTATTATATCAGTAAGATATGAATGATTTCATAAAACATTGCAAAATGAATTCTATTTAAAGACTGAATATTGGGAAAGCTAAATAAAATTGAAGGAAATTAGGTAGTGTTGGGTTATGTGTACTGTGGCCACCAGGTGATGCTGCAGAACCACCAAGAAGTCTGCAAGTGATAAATTTCTATACAAAAATGTCTGAAATCGAGGGAAAATTAAAATTAAATTGTCTAAGGCAAGATATCAAAACTAAGTAAAAATCAAGTAAAATTTTTTGCTTAAGGCAAGTATAAAATCAATTGAAATAATATGTACATTTTAAAAAAGTACACACACACACACAAGTGAAATAATATGTAAATTTTAAAAAGTATACACACAAAATTGGTAAAAACACACAAAATAACCATTAAAATTAAAATGTTTAAGGTAAGATATCAAAAGTAAGTAAAAAATTTAGCCTAAGGCCAGTAAAAAATTAAGTAAAGTAATACGTAAATTTTAAAAAAGTACAAACACCGACAAGTAAAATAATATGTAAATTTTTAAAAAGTACACACACACAAAATCGGTAAAAATACACAAAATAATCATTAAAATTAAAATGCCTAAGGCAAGATATCAAAAGTAAGTACAAAATCAAGTAAAAAATTTAGTCTAAGGCCAATCAAGTGAAAAAAACATTAAATACATTAAAATGCTACACTACCAGATTCTGCAGTGTCACCTGGAGTCCACAGTATATGTAACCCAACACTACTAGAAAAAGTAATAATAAATTAACTCAAGGAATACATGCCATTAAGAGTGAAATATCAGATAAATTAAGAATCCTCACAATGAACTGCAGTGCTTGGAAACATTTATTACTGTTTCATATATATGTACACATAAGTAAAAAAACTATTTATAGATTAGATTGATAACTGAACATTAATAATTTAAGTTTTTTTTTATGTTGACCGCTGATTATATTTATCATATGTGTAATTGACTAGATTTTATTTTATATAATCTATGTATTTAGTGTAAATTATTTAATTGATTGATATGAGGGAAAGAAATGATTTACTGGTTTTTCTACTAAGCAGAGTTAAAAGAAGATGCAACCAAGATTGTCTTTTAAATTATATATATTTTAATTATTTGCTTTTCTAATTTTGCTTAAAGAATATAGAGAACAAATTCACTTCATCTTCTTTTGTAGAATTAATTTAAAGTTTTGTTTATTTTAAAATGTTTATTTAGAATAAAGTGTCTGCTTTCAAATATATATATATTAAAAACATTTAAAAATCTTATTTAAAAAAGTTTCTTATAATATTTTGGTTTGCTATATAATATTTAGGTTTAAGTAAATTAATTTTAGAAGGAACTTTATTCAAGGAAAAATATATCTACAGATATTTCAGTTCAAAGAGGGAAAAAAATTATATACAGCAGTTATGAAGCATGACTTTTTTTAGGAATGAAAGCACACTACATCTTTTTTTTAATAATGTTTTTATTTTACTTGCCACAACAATTTTCACATATTTAAAAGATCGTGTATAATTTAAAATGCGTTTTAATTTAAATTATAAATCAATTTTATACTTTATTTTG
This sequence comes from Epiperipatus broadwayi, assembly GCA_028023455.1. Taxonomy (NCBI): domain Eukaryota; kingdom Metazoa; phylum Onychophora; class Udeonychophora; order Euonychophora; family Peripatidae; genus Epiperipatus; species Epiperipatus broadwayi. The sequence continues at coordinate 346,214 of JAQFVV010000570.1, read as the reverse complement.
CTTAGATCGCATATATATGGGTATATTCTACGTGCCACCATCATATATATATATAGCGTTTTGTTATTTAGTCGTTTTATATTTTTTTAATTATTTTAAAATAATCTGGAAAAATTATATCACTCATACCTGCATTTAGTATGGTGGGATGCTGAAATCAAAATTTTATTAATGACAATAAATGTTTGTCGAAATATATTTTAAGTTGTAACCAAGATTTAGCCAACTGTGTCGATTTCTAAAATCTTGCGGGGGGGGGGGGAGTAAATGGCAAATATAAGAAAACATTCTGTTTGTGGATTAAAACAAAAGCTAAAAGTTATTTTGGTCTCTAAAAATATCAAATTTTAAAGGTGCTAATTGCTAACTTCACTGGGAAAATTTTGTTTATTAAAAATGTAATTTCATCATGAGAAAGTATAAATAGGCTGTTTTTTGCTACATATATACTCAGTCAAATTTTAAAAAGGTTTGCAAGCCGAATCCATACTCGTTTGCATTTTAGGATCATCGAATATTTAGGTGGATTGTGCTGTTCCTCATGCCTGAGAAACGATCTTCATCTCCATTCTACATGCTGAAATGGTACAAGCCAACATAGCATAGATAATCTTCCTGATAGAAATCTATTGCAACCGTACTTCAAGTAGACAACTGCTTGCCTATCCAGAGAACAAAGCCAAGAGACAAGCTGCTACCCAGGAGTTAGATAATAACCTTCATGACTACCATAAGAGCTCTAAGATGAACTTTAATTATCAATTTTTAAAACTATAGCTGTAGTAAATTTAAATAAATGCCCAGTTTAAAGTCTAATAGCTCAAATCTTTTTTTTACTCCAACCTGTAAAAACAATAATAAATACTCACTTGCTTTACTGTAAAATATCTAAAATCTATTATCTCAAACATGTTAAAGAGATAAACGTAATAATTATTTTGTTAATTAAATTCTGTTTTACTCTCATATTTGTGATGAAGTTTATACTCTTTTATATATTTAAAGTTTTAATATGTCATTTAGATATATGATGATATGCCATTTTAATAATTTTATCCTGAAGATAATATTTCTATCTTCAATTTAGTTATTACGATATAACACTTTGTTTTATTACATCCAAATCGCTGTTTCGAAATTAAAATTCATTAATTAATAACTGATCACATTTCATATTTAATTGTTATGATTTGCTTTGTTATACTGATAAATTATGATTCTAAGCATAATTTTACTTAATTAATAATAGAATTCTGGGCAGGGAGATATTAATAAGGCATATTTAGTTATTTTCATTAATTCTGATCCTCATAAGTAAGTTTTCCCTCCCTTTTTATTAAATCTGATTAGAAATGTGAATTAATTGCTTGTTAAATGAGGATATTAATATATATATATAAGTAATTCCTCCTCTCTCTTTATAGCATATTTTAAGTGCCTATAGTGAATGTATGTAGGGCTAGTTCGATTAGTTCTCTCTGTAATATATGTTATTTGGGATTTATCCGAAACTAAGATAATCTTTAGTTTGATGAATGATGATTCACATCATTATCAATCTACATTATTAGGCTTGAATATTAGAGAAACTTAGTAAACAGTCACCATATTAATGCTGTAGTAATTAAATTATATTTCTGGATAGCATTGTTATTTATCATTTGGCAAACCATGATATTAAATGAATATTATGTTGGCATATTAAATTCTTATATGCATAGATTATTAACTGAGCATGAAAGTCAGCTAATATATTTAAATGAGTCCGAACATTATTACCTGGGACTGATTATATTTCATTGTATAATTCCTGTGAGTGCCTATCTCAATATGATCCCTAAATAGTGTAATTTAATTTATCTTGTTTTTCATTACTAATAATCTTAATAAATGTATTTAAATTTATCCTGTCTTCATTATTCTTTTTTCATATCTCAATCCAATCCACTTACTTATTAATTATATTACCAGATATTATTATATAAAATGTCAATATTATATTAGCTTAGCCATTAATAGATGTTTAGTCCAGTTTTATGCAATGTGTGTGTGGTTAGCCATAGGGTCTCATGTTTCTCCCTGTTTAGAGCAGCTTGCAATTAAAATTAAGGCTCATGTGTAACCTCAGAAATGTCACTCATATGGTGTTAAATCACAAAATGCTGGTTCAGATTCTGGATCTTACCATCCCATTTCAATCGGCTTTAGTGTATTGATTTTGTTATGTGAATGTACAAATCTGACTATTACAATATAGATAATATATTACCTATGTATTTTTATCTACTAAATGCTTTTAACATTCTGAAGTTTTAGTTGTAAATTAAATTTTAGCACTGTGTGAACTTCTTATAATTAACCCTTTTCTCGCCTCTTACGAGGTCTCTCGTCGACATCTGACGTCACTCTAACTCTGCAAGTTCTTATGCTAAAATATTCGTTTGACAGGTATTGATTAGGTTTTTAAAAGTTCTGTAAGATGGTGCCCTCTTCCGAATTATTTTACAAGTAAAAAATCAAAAAAAACGCATTTAAACCTAAACAAAGAAAGAACATTGTTAGTGATTGGTTATCAGCGAGCTCTTAGCCAAAAAAGACATTCTGATTGGCTGGAAAGAACAAAGAAACCGCCTGATCAAAGAAAATAAAGAAAAACACTGAGATTTTCATTTCGAATGTGATTTAAGTATTTAAAACAGTATAATTTGAGAAATTAAAATAATTTTTAAAAAATAAACTAAAAAAACAAAATTATTTTCAAAAAATATTGAAGATTTTAGTAAAAATATTTAAGATTTAGCAAAAAGAAATCTTTACTTTTCGATAACGTAACATTGAAAAAAAGCGTTCGCGTCACCACTTTTTTGTTTAGACATTCGCTTTATATTTGCCGAAATTGAATATATTTTATAATAAATAAATAGAAATTTATTTTTGAAAGAACTTTCATTCTTTTACATAACCTGAAAAATTAGTAATATACTTTTTATAAACGTATCTGAGTTGAATTTAATATTATAGACGAATATGTTTTAACAATAGGCTTTGTCTTCAGTTTGTGAGTTGGCCAATTAAAAGATTTGATTTTTACCTCATACAACCAATAATATAATTAGCGGTTTAAGGGCAAACTCATTTTTTGCTGTATATAAAAACAATTCAACTGTTGGTAAAAAAATTGAAAGTCAAAAGAAATTCCATTCAAAAAATAATGAGTTTGAATTACTTATTCTTTTTTTATGTTAATCAAATCATGATTAGTTTAAATATAGATAATACATTATCAATATATTTTTATCTTACAAATGCTTTTAACATTTTAAAGTTTTAATTGTAAATTAGGTTTTAGCATTGTGTGAACTTCTTATAATTAATATATAATGCATTTGTCAAACTCATTCCTTCCCCTATATAAAAACAATTCAACTGTTGATAAAAAGTTGAAAATCAAAAGAAATTCCATACAATGAAAAAAAGTTTGAACAATTTGTTCTTTTTTCAGGTTTAGCAAAATAATTGAAATTTTTTTTTAATGTTTTGCAATACATTAATGTAGTTATTTTTCTTACTACACTATTGTATGTGCAACTTGTTGAATCAATTTTGTGAGGTTGAATATGTACATATTTTAGTGAATTTTTTAAATTGAATTTTAATTAAAGCTTTTGAAAGTTTTAGTGAATGTTTCTATGGAAGCACTCATTCCATTCAATACATGAACACTTCATCAGTTTAAAAGAAAAAAAAATGCAAAACAAATCAAAGAATACCACAATAAATATTTTCAATAACATTCAGTGAATTATACTATAATTAAAAATAATATATGGAACAGAAAATGCAACTCACTAGAGGTTAGAGTACTGATGGACAAGTGATCAAGTGGCTGCAAAAATGTCTGATGGGATGATTTTTTAATTTCTTTGTTTTATTGTCTCTAATTTGTTTTTAAATATGTTAAATTTTTTTGCATTACTATTGTGATCAAATAATATAATGGTTATGTCAACAAATATATGTAAATAAATATACTATGTGTTCATGCATGTGGAAAATGTTTTGATATGTGAAATATTTTAGTATTAGTATAAAATAGCAGCAGTGTAACAAAAAAAAATTTTAAGACTAACACGTGTGTGTGTGTGCATTTCCACATACCTACATACAACAGAGATAAAGAAAATATGCAGGTAATAAATAAAATGGTATTTTGAGATTTTTAATTTAACTTGTTCCAAATCATGTTGAAATAAAATCTTATTGATTTGATTGGCTGTCACATAAGCATTTTTAGGGCACATCGGTCAAAGGTTTCAGCCTTTCATGTTATTATTATATCTTCTGCTTGAGCTTAATAAATTTAATATACTTATTGATTTTGATAGAAAAGAGTGTGGTGATTTTGAATAAAAGAAAGAGAATTGTAAATTTTTTTTATTTTTTATTATGAATACAATAAGAAACATTGGCAAATAATTTTCTTTTTGTAATAAGTAAGAAAAGAAAGCAAACTACTATTTTTTCTTTTGGTAAAGAATACTAGAGAATATTTTTTTCTAGGGTTTGATATTAGTTGTCATTATGGTAGGTGCTTTAGATAACAAAAAAGATAATCTAAATCATAGTACATAGCTAGATAATGGGACAGAAAAAAAAACAGTCATTTAATGATCAGCTTTGTTCCAATGAGTATTAACATAATTCTATACCATAAAATATACAGGAAGTAGTGAAAGTGTGTCATGCAGAGAAGAATTTGCTTTGCTGCTAATTGGAATTACAAGCTTATAAGATGAGCTGCAAACATGTTTTATTATATTAGGAAATTTTTTAATATGAGAGGCTAGGCAAAAAAACAAGTATAATGTCAGTTGAAAATTCTAAGCATACCCAGTTCAGTAAACGAATCCTACAAGAAATTATAGTATCAATTCCTATAATTTGTCAGAAAAGGAAAAGATTGGAGTATGAAACTAAATTGCTGAAAACTTAATGTATTTGATATATAATACACTAATACAAAACTAATATACTTGATCTTAGAAGTGAAAGGAAGAAGAATACGTTTCTGAAAAAAATCTATGAATGAACCAATGTAATTACAGAGAAGAAAACACATCTAAAATCTAGGAGGGAGAACGCTAAAGATGGGGAACAGTAAGACATTCAGATATTAAAAGATTAAGTTATTCCTTTTTTTTAATATTATATGGTATTAAATTTCCGAAGATTAAAATAAATTCAATATTATGTAAAAGTATCCTGTATTTTATCTATGAATTACAGTTATAAACTTAAATTGAAAATAATTTAAAAGCTGAGTTATGTTTCACTTCATATATATATACACACGTGTGTGGAGTTATTAAAAGATGAACTGTTTATTGAATAAAAAAAAAAACTTGATGACTTTTGTATTAATATATGAAATTACCGAATGGGAAAACTAAATAAATGAATTTGTTGGTTGGAACTGATTGATTATTTTATGATTGATTGTGAAATTACTAAAAGAAGAGAGAATAAAATATATGAACTCTTTATTATAATTATCTTAATAATTGATGGGAAATTTACAGTTGAAATGATTAAACGTTATATAATACATCACGTTAGTCCATAAAAATAGCCACAAACCATTGAGTGATGCAAATCACTGAGTAATGTGCTGGAGTGTTACCATAAAATTGGTAAACGACGATGATTATTATCTTAAATAATTCCAAGTAAACATTCTCTCTGTTAGTACTAGTATAAAATGCCGCTATAATAAGGGGGGGGGGGAGACAATACTATAATCTCTGTAAATTTTAATTTAAATAATTAAATTGAGTACTGCTCCTTTTAAAATGATTGAATGTGTCTTGCATGTAAATTTAAACCTCACATTATTTACATTAAAGTAAGTTTAAACACAAGATTCACATACAGTTGATTTATATAATTAGTTATATACTATATATAAGATATTATGATCTGTAAAGCAGTGATTTTATATATATATATGAGGTCGGATCCTTCAATAACCACCTCATTGAATGAAGTTTATATTATTGTTAAAAATAAAATAAAAAAGAGTATTGCACCCATAGAAACCCACTTCTGGAATTACATTAATATAAGAAATAAATAAGTATACATTTGGCAAACAAATTTTGTTCTAGATATGAGATTATTAAGCTAAAGATAGCTGAATAAATTAATTATATTTATGAGAATCAACAGCACATAGAATTATATCTGTGATGTATTAAAGATTTGGAAAATATTTATGGCAAATGTACTCAATCATATAACATATAGAATAAGCTATGATTATAAGGTTAATATTTTAAAATTAATCAGAAAAAAAAAATCTTGGTTATTTCACAGAAAGTACAGTTGATATCATAATTTATTTTTAAATTAAATTTCCACATATGATTGGGAAACAAACTTAATACTAATTTAGAGATAACTATTATAGTAATAACATTACTAGTTATTTCAATTTGATTAGATTAAGTCACAGGTATTAAAAATAGTTGGTAGCTATGCTTGACAAAAAAATTACTAATAAAAGTATATTTGGTATAAAAAGTAAATAATAATCTGATAATTATACTACTATAACAGTTTGTATTTAAATTATAGTTTGTTTCTTTTATTTACTTAAATAGTGCACAGTTTTGAATTACCTATATAAATTGCCTAATCAGTTTATCAATTCCAAATCCATTTCATAGAAATATTTCATAATCTATGTGATTTGGTCTGGTACTATATATAGTGAGTAATATATTGGCCATGTTCATCATCAGATATTATGAAAAATGCCATAGATATTTCCTGATGTTATTATGCAAGCTTGCACACAAGTTGATAATTTGTAGTAAGATGATCATTATATAATAAATACTAGTCTTTGTAAAAAAAATTGTGTATAACTTATTATATATATATATATATATATATATATATACATATATATATATATATATATATATATATATATATATATAAATTGTCTGGTCTATACATCAATTCTATGTTCATTTCAACAGGAGTAATTCATAATCTATATGATTTGGCCTGGTATTATACATAGTGGGTTAAGTATTAGTTGTTTTTATCATTACATATTACAGAAAAATATAGTCTAACATATAAAAATATATAAATAAAATAAATGGTTGGGGTATTTTTGATGTAACAGACAGATGGCACTCAAATAAACTAAGATTTAATAAGTTGACCATTATATTATCTACAGTTACATACTGAAATGTACATCTCCATTTCATTGTTTCATAATTTTAAGAAAGGGGTATTGCAATATTGTGGACAGAAGTCAATTCTGGCCATGCCAAATATTACAAGTTTATTAGAACTAGTAAAGTTATAATAGGGAAATTATAAGAGCTAATGTTCTCTTATTTTTTACAATAGTAAGTATTGATTTATTTAAAAGTTTTACATTTCTTAAATGATATGAAAATTCAAAATATTTTTTAAAAATAATAATGTGAATATTTATCATTTGTTATAACTAGTTGTAAAAAAGAAAAGTATAAAATAATTCCTTTTATTCTCTCTTTTCAGTAATTTTATCTTATCAGTTTTAATTCTGAAAAAAAAAAAAAAAAAATACTAAATAAATAATTTCACTTTTCAGTAAGTTATTGATAAGTTTTAATTTTAACTTTTAAAATGTGATAAAAGAGATAAATAGGTAAAATTTTATGTTTATCTAGTTTTTAAAAGAAAAGAAAAAAATAAGTTTTTAACATTTACTTATGTTAAGAAATTTTGTTTTTATTAATTCAGGTTTTTTTTCTTTGTCTCTCTAAAACAAAAAGTAATGTCCAAATTAGGGTAATTAAGAGAGTATCTTTTTTTTTTGGCACAAGGAAAGAATAACAACAGAAGATTTTTTTCATGATTGGAATATTTTTTAATTAAGAAGAAGAGGGATATAACCAAATAACATTTTCTAAAAATAAACTCATTTGGTCAAAGATTTAATTTTTTCATGTTTGAAATAAGATGTGATTGAGTGGATACAGGATTGCTCAAAAATAATATATAGGGACACATTAAAGTAATAGACTTGAGTGTCTTGTGTGAAACAGTCAATCCTGATTTATGTTGAAGAAAACAGAAGCAACTGTGAAGACAACAGTGATAAATAGTGTTGTAGTTTCAAGTTAATTTTTTACAATTAAAAAAAAATTTTTTTTTTAATGGATATGAGAAAAAATCATGTGCTAAGTTTTAGCTAGAAGCTGAATATCATCAAACCTCACCATGTAGCCTGATCACTAAAAGAAAATGTAGGAGAATACTTGTGAAATAATTGGAAACAAGTCTTGTTTCCATACAAATGTATGACTGTCTCATTTTCTGTGTTAGTCTGATCTGAAATAGTAAATTTAAAAAATGGATAAATTCAGCTTGTATGAAACCTGAAAATATTGTAAAAATGAATACATTTAACTGTGTACATTAGCCTCTATGTCAATAATGAAGTCATCATAATATAACTTTGAATCTACAAAAGAAAAAATTAATAGAACTTCTAAAGAAGAAGTTTGTTTAAACTCAACAATGAAAGCCAACACAAAAGAAAACTGAAAATTGCAACTATCAAAGGTCTCAAGAAATAAATCCATCGTAAAAAGATATTTCAATATGCACATTACATCTACATTTATAGATACTTTAAAAAATAATAATGTAAGGAATAATTGTTAGTATTTTTTTATTAAAATATATTTTCTTATTTTATTTTCCCTCCATAATGTAATTGTATAGGACCTTTTCATTTTCATAAGAAAAAGATGAAAGGGTTTTAGCTAATTTAATTTTTTTTTGTCTTTGTGAAATTTTATTTTACAATTTTAGTTATTGAAAGAGAAATAATTCTGTTTTTAGAGTAAAGTGTAATTACTTTAATGAGTAAGAGTCAACAACTGGTTAATTATATTTGCTATGTGAAATTACATTTTTTTTTATATATATATAAAATATATGAGAGTTGTGGATTCCAAGAGATTGTAAAAGACCCAGAAAGAGACCACATGTGAGAGGGATGGATGAAATAAGAAAATGTGCAGGGGTGATGTGGAGAAGAGAAGCTAAAGATCGGAGAAGATGGATTAAACTTGGAGAGACCTTCATCTTGCAGTGGATTGATAATGGTTGATAATGATGATGATGATATGAGAGTTGGTATATCATGTTTTTTCAATTTTCTTAATTAATTTAGTAGTCAATTTAGTAAATAATTGTTTAAAAAATAATATTATTAATATTTTTATTTCTCCAGCTTTCTATGAATTGACAGGGTGTGTGACATTATTTTATAATAGCATAGGGTTATAGGTATTTGTAAATTATATCCCCAAAATATTCAAATTATAATAGACTAAAGCTTATACATTTATTTTTCTTTTGTTTACAGTCACTATTTTTAAGGTCCTTATGATTTTGAGTTAGCTAGCTCTAAAGCAATAAGAGTTTATGTTTGGACATCCAAATATTTTCTATGCTGCAAAGGTCAAGATCTTTAAATCCATGCACTGCATTGTCTATTTTTTAGATAAAATTTAGTTTATAGTTGGCCTGAACATGTATAGCCCCATATAACCAGAACATTGACGATGATCAGCATGTGTCATGATAGATAATTTAGCATTTACATATGTGTATCCAAATGATTGTATTCATCATGCCCTAAGTTTGGCATTGATTATTGAATCTCTTTTAAATCCAGTCAAAAGGAATGATTGTTGATTATTCTTGTGTAATGCTGTTGAGATAATTTAATAGTAGTAAAATTTTTAATGTTTTCAGATTATAACTATAATTGTTATAATTACTTATAATTTTATAACAACTTTTATTATTTTTCTTTTGCTATGTAATTCTGTGATAAGCATTTACTCATTTCCAAAAAAAGAGATTAATTTATTTAGACTTTAAATAATAAATGCTTATCATACAATGTAATTACTTATATTTTTGGTCAGTGCTGATTCTTATGTATCTTATATATTTATTCTTTTTATATTTTATCATTTTATAATTATTCATTTGTATTTGCTCATTGTTTTTGATTATTTAATAGGAATGATGTCTTTTCATTTGTCCATTTTACATCTACATTCCATACCATTACAGTGTATTTACTATTATTTATAGAATATTTTAAATACATATTATATATGTATGTTAATTTCCATAATATAAGACATGTATGTTATCCTCTCTTTTTTTTTTGATATTGAATTGTTGTATCTTGAGAAACCAAATAAATGATAGATTTCATTAAATTAATATGTTTATTTAATTCAGAAATTAGGTACAGTAATAATACAAATAAAATGAACATATCATTCAGTTTTATAAACATTATAAATGGTTACCTAATAAGATAAAACAATATCAGAATAAATCGATAGTCTAAAATTAAACTCCAAGCAAATGGAATAGATATTGTAAACTTCAGGCAATTGTGATAAATGTTGTAATTTACTAGCTAGAGCTTTACGGTTAGATATGATCCAAAATATGGCAAGGTGTCACCAAAAATACTCTTTATGATTAGACAGAGAATTATTTTTCTCTATTATATGAGCATTTATCTATAATTTCAGTCATAATCTAACACAATTTTTCTTCTGTTTTCTTAATAATGGGCAGGTTGGATTTGATTATTTAATTAGTAAGGTTGACTTCTGCCCATAATAATGATTTGTGTGTAACAAATCCAAATATCATTTAACATGTATAACAATAAACTAAGCATATGTAACCATTATAAAGATACCTAATGATTACACATATTTATATATAATTAAAATTATCCCAAATCCAAAAAAATCAAACAGACTAGCCAAGAAAAAATAAAATCAAAAACACAAACAATGGTTTCCCTGCTACAAGCAGACTTTTCAAGTGTAAAGAACTACAAAACAACACTATATTTACATTAAACATATTAAAAGAACTTTTAAATAAGTTAATCACTTCTGAATAATAAATTTTTAGTAATAAAGATTCTTTAATTCTTTTTTTATTTCATTTCTCTCAAAAAAGGCAACTTTAGCTTCATCAAAATTAATAGTGTGGCCTGTATCTTTTTCATGTACATACAAAGCAGAACTAAAATATTTATTTCTAACCCTACTTTTATGAAACTTTATTCTTTCATTTAAACACAAACTACTCTGATCTATGTAACCTTTTTACAAAAACAAGGGATAATATACACTACATAAGGAATAGTCTTCCTATCAAAAATTTCCTTTGTATTATTGGTAGGAAGACTATTCCTGGAGTAGTGTATATTATTTTTTGTTTTTGTAAAAAGGTTTACATAGGTCAGAGTAGTTTGAGTTTAAATAAAAGAATAAAGGTTCATAAAAGTAGGGTTAGAAATAAATATCTTAGTTCTGCTTTGTATGTCATGAAAAATATACAGGCCACACTATTAATTTTGATGAAGCTAAGGTTATTTTCTTTGAGAGAAATGAAATAAAAAGAATTAAAGAATCTTTACTACTGAAAATTTATTATTCTGAAGCAATTAACTTATTTAAAGGTTCTTTTAATATTAAGGATGGATGGGAAGTAAATATATTTGTGGGTAATGTTTAATATAAATATGGTGTTGCTTTGTAGTTCTTTACACTTGGGAAATCTACTTGTAGCAGGAAAATCATTGGTTGTGTTTTTGATTTTATTTTTTCTTGGCTAGTCTGGGTGGGTTTGGATTTGGGATAATTTTAATTATTTTATTGACTAGTTTAGCTTTATGCTTGTAATGTTTATATTTATATGTATATAAATATTAATATTGTAAATTATATTGCAAATAAATGTTGTAACTTAATCATTCACCTTCTTATTTTGATTATAGGAAAAAAAATTTAAGAGGAATGTAATCCCTAGTATACATTTAGAAGTTCCAACCATCATTACCATTAAAAATTGTTAAATAATCTTTCCTAAATGAGTTTAATGTAAACTATTCAGGTAACTGTACAGCATGTGTGAAACAAATTCAGGATTTTTTAAAATGCTAATGACATTATAAAGCCAGCAATTAAATTAATTAACCTAGATACATACAATATATTGTCTACAAAGCTGCACCAATCCGTCCTTCTGAATTGCTATGTAAAAATACACTAGATAAAAGTATATTTTTGTACAAAAGCATTGACATTACTATAGTTATACAAATTTAACCTAAAAGCTCAAGCAGACTTAGAAAAGATTATAGATTTTTCAGATAGATCATGACAACTATGTTTATAGATGAATCTGTTAAGAGTCATGTTTATATGTAGCATGAAAGTTCACAATCTATAATTAAAGATCTTGATGAACTCGAAGACTACATTCAAATCTAGGATATCTCAAGTGACTCTTACCTAAACAATATCCTAGCAAACTTAGCCACTGGCATTCAGAAGAAGAGGAATAAAAGTCATTATGTAAAAAAAAATCAAAATATTGGCCAAATCTAGGTGTTCAGAAATGATCATCCAAGGTGGAAATATAATACAAAGTGTCCTCACTGTGAGGATAATCATGAATCAGTGCCAATATACAATGAAACAATCAGACTTGGCAAAAAAGTGGAGCATATAGAAAGAGATGCATAGCAAAAAAAACACAATTCATTCCTGAGTAGAAAGCCAAGGGATGTAAAGACAATAATTAAAGTTTTTAGTGGGAAATAAAAAGAATAATTTTGAAAAAATCATAGAAGCAAAACATAAAAATTAACAAATATCATGTAAAATGGATTCCAATTTATGATTGGCAATCTTCATTGTATTGAGGGAAAAAAAACTATATAGAAAAAAGGTAAACAAAAGAGAAATATATTAAAGTCAGCTTTAAACTCAGGCAGACTTCCAGGGCAATAAAATACCATTTCTAGGGAAGAAAAAATAAATGAACATAAAGGGAAAGTATAATAAAAAGATGGGTTGCAATCTATGGGAATTTCTTGCCATTCTAGTATTAGATAAACTATATAGAACATAGAGTCTATAAATCACTGCGCTAGAACCATCATTCTGATTATTACAACAAAAATTCATTGTCTAAAAAAACAGATGGATATTGGAGTATTAGAATAGCATGTAATTATTAGCTCAACACTTTTGTGATTATCTTCAACCAGAAAAAAATTCCTACAGCACAAGTTTGAAATAAAACTGATTTTACCTATTACATAGTATTACAAAAATAAATGATACAGGAGGATATTCAGTAGAAAAGAAAAAAAAATAGTAATCCCTAAACATTACAAATTTGATTGAAAATTATATGTTTATTGTAAAATAGTAGTCAGGCAGTAAATCAGAAGACAACATTATCAGGTAAGATCATCATAAAAGCAAAGACTCTAGAGTCAATAGCTCCAAACATTTGAAAATCTAGAATATAGAGATTTTTACAATAAAAAAATATACAATTGATCATAGAAAACACTTGATAACTGTGCAATAGAATCCTATCAGTAATAAATATAGATTCTACAGCCATAATTGTCATAAATCCATAGATGGAAATTCAGGAAGACACCATTATCAGGTGAGATCATCAAGAAAGTAAAGATTCTAAGTCAACAGCCATAATCAATTGAAAATATATAAATCTAGAAATAAAAATGTACAACTGATCATAACAGACAACCGTGCAACAAAAACATTGGTAATGAATACAGAATCTACACACATAATTGCCGTAAATTCCACAGTGGAAATCCAGTGTTCACAACCCAAAACAAGCTCAGAGAGACATCTAGGAATGATATAAGACCATAAATTTACACAAACAATGGTCCACAAAAAAAGGAAACATTCCCACATCTATAAAGTTGCCAAAAGCATGGTCACATAACAAAAAAGTAAAAAAAATATATAGTAAAAGGTATTATCCACCACAAAGCAATTTATATGATTGGTCATATAGTATCATTTTCCTCCATAGTCTAAAAATTTCTTTATAAAATTAAGTGTTCATCTAGCTTAAAATGAGCAGGTATAAATGTTGCTAAGTTTATGGGGGGGGGGGGGTGACTGTTTATTATAAAGACAGCTCCACTTACCTTATTAAGAATGAATTATGCATCAAGCGTTGTTAGCCGAGAGGTTATCGCAGCCGCCTTGAAAGCAAGTAGTTGGTTGCAGACAGTTGTGAGTTCACCTCTAGCTGATGCTATGACATATGAAAAAAAAAAGGAATGAATTATGCTTATAATATATATATATTGTACTGAAGTACATTGTTATTGAATGGTAGTATTATTTAATAGCAATAATATTTCATAAATTTCGTCTTTTAAAAATAAAGTGGGAATAAAAGTTAAAAATTGAAAGAAAAATTAAAAAAACTAAAGAGTAGTGTTGGGGGGTTTTTTGTTAAAGAAAATAAATAATAAACACTTTTAAAGAGGGTAAGATTTTTTTTTATTTTTAAAAAGAAGATCTTATAAAATAAAATGATTTAATATTATTTTGATTAGTTTGTAATAAAAAAAAATAATAAAGAGAATTTCATTTGGTTTTATAATAAAACAATTAAATGTGTGTGTGTGTAAAAGTTTTGAAGTAAAAAAAATAGAAGCCCAATCAGAGCGAAGTAAAGGACAGTAATTTCACGAGACAATAGACGCTGGAGATAACAAAAATTTTCCATTGTTAAAATGTTTTAAAAACTTTCAACTTTCCATTTATTTTGAATATTTAAAAAATATTTCTTAAAGTTACAGATATAACAATTACATAAATTGTTATGTCTACCGAAATGATGCAGTGTTAAATACCGTATTGTACAATCGGCTGAAAACCTCATTGTGGATAAAATCAGCAGAAAGTTCGGTGGGTAAATCATGGTCAAGTAAAGCAATAAAATACTGGAGTGTTGACGCTGAAAAATCCATGAAAGTTGTACAATATCACGGAGTCTATGAAGGTTTGCTTGAAGTTAGCGCTAACCGGTAATAAATAATTTTTAGAGAAACTACATTGTACTGCGTATGTCATTTTGAACTTTCCAAATCCTAGGTAACTTTTGATTTTAATTTTCTCTCATTCTTGATTTCCTTTCAAAATAAATAAACTGTGATAAATAAAACTTTAAACTTTACAGAATAATATTTAAGAAGTATAAACGATATCAGCTTCTGTAGTTAATTATATTTAAAGACATTGTGTGTACGTATGGGTGTATCTTAATCTAATATGTCAATTATATTTTATTTAATATAATTTATTAAAATATTTGTTTAAAATGAAAAGAGTAATATAATGTATTTAATTATTTATTTAAAATGAAAAGAGTAGTATAATATATTAAAATATTGATTTAAAATGAAAAGAGTATGTGTGTTTAACTTATAAAGCAAAACGATTGTTTTTTTTAATTAAGAAAAGGAAATACTTAAAATGTCATTTAAATATTTACGTTTATATATTGAATACACACATTTATGTTGAACCATATTTTAAATAAGATGAGAATGGAGAGATTTAATTATTAACAAGAAATAACTAAGTTAAAATTAAAAGCATAGAGAAACTATATTTTTTTAAAAGTAAGGATTTATTGTTAAAGATGTTAATGTTTTCTCATTCAGTAAATTATCATTATTATTGAGATAGGATTATCAGAGAGGACGGAGTTTTATTTTTCTTAAAAGGTAGTTACAATCCACTGAGCTAGTTGGAGGCTCCAGGTACTGGATTTTGTGCTAATTAGATAAACATGTTGATTACAAATGTAGTTAACTGGCGCCTAAAGGGTTTACCTTGAAAATAAATAAAGTGTTTATTTGGTTGGTATTTGTCCAGTAGCTGAGTGTTTATGTTATTGAATAGTTTGCTGCCAATGATATTTTGCACTCTACCTGAGGACCAAGTACCTTTAAAGATTGGATAGTAAGGAAGGTAGAATATTAGTTTTTTTTTATTCTATTCATCATTAATTAATATAGACAAAGAAGGTGGGCAGTTCAATATATATAACTTTCTTAGGATGCAGAAAGAAGTTTGCTATTAACTGAAAAGAGATCCTTTGATTCCTCCTGGAGGCCTTAAAGGAAACAAGTAGGACAAATTCCTATTGTCCACTCAAATGTTCTTGTCATTGCAGCTATTATTGCTATGTGATTATTCATATAGTATATGAACATGGGTGTGCTGCTCACCAACATGCATCAGCCAGTGTGGTGAGTTTACTGGCTTTTTACTTCTGAGTTTAAGATCAAGAAATACCATGGTCTTCTCAGTTGCCTGATAAGGCAGAATAAATGAGTAGGGAAAATTGCTAATGTTCATTCATACGTTCTTGTCATTGCAGCTGTTATTATTATGTGATTATTCATATAGTATATGAACATGGATGGGTTGCTCACCAACATACATTAGCCAGCATGGTGAAGTTTATTGGCTTTTTACCTCTGAGTTTAAGATAAAGAAACACCATGGTCTTTTTTCTCAGTTGACTGATAAGGCAGAATTAATGTTTGTGTAAATGATAAATATTTTTCCAATAAATATATACAATTATGACAGACAAAAATCAATTATGACCTTTATTCCCAGGAGACTGTAAAGTCACCAACCAAGGCCAAGGCAGTAGATGGTGGCTGAAGATGGAGGATGCTAAGAATCTCTTAATTGCAGAACCAGGTTGCCATTTGATGATGACTTTTTATTTAGGTACTTACAACTGCAGATCACTTTCAAGTGAAGAAAGATTTCAAAAATTAGAAGAACTGTCTTATATTAAATGGGAAATTATTGAACTTTGTGAAGTTAGAAGAAAAGGTGAAGAGACAATTGATTTAAAAAGTGGACATATACTCTATTTTAAAGGCACAAATATTGGAAATACAAGTGGAGTAGGATTCATTATAAATAAAAAGTGGAAGAACAATGAAGAACAACATTGTGGAGATTGATGGTGTATCGAATAGAGTGGCAAGATTAGTTATATAACTTAATAGCAAATACCAAATGCAGATAATTCAAGTTTATGCCCCAACAAGTTCTCATAGTGATGAAGTAGTAGAATATTTTTATATGGATCTACAAAAGGCTTTTGATAAGAGTAAACAACATTTTAAAATTGTTATGGGAGACTTTAATGCTAGAATTGGTCAACAAATTAAAGATTAAAGTGCTGTAGGTAATTTTGGTTATGGTAATAGAAATGAGAGAGGACATAACCTTGTCGAGTTTGCAGAAAAAGAAAATCTTTATATTATGAATTTTTTTTTTTAGAAAAATGTTAAAAGGAAGTGGACATGGAAGCATCCAAATGAAGGTACAGCAGAATTGGATTATATTTTGACTAACAGAAAATACATATTTCAAGATTGTAATGTTCTTAATAAATTTAACACAAGGAAGTGATCATCAATTAGTAAGATGTAAGATACGTATTAATGCAAAACTAAAAAGACAAAAATTATTTAAAAAAACAATATTTACAGTTGAGATTTCTAATCTTCAGAAACATTCTAATAAATTTAAATTAGAACTTACAAATCGGTTTCAAGTATTAGTAGATTTTGAACATGATTCAGATTTAAATGAAATTAATATGAAAATAATTTATACACTTTTAAAAACTGCAACAAAGATAGTTGGTAGAAAAAAGCAGCAATTGACCAATAAAATTTCTACTGAGACAAGAGAATTTATGAAGAAAAGAAGGAACATGAAGATATACAAAAATGATGCATTAAAAAGGATTGAAAATCTTGAATTTTGTAAAATGGTGCAGAAAAAAGTTGAAAATGATATAAGAAAGCATAACTGTGAACTAGCAAGGAAAACTGTAGAAGAGAATAAAAGTCTCAAGAGTGTAAAACAACATTTTGGTATTGGTAGGAAATTTACATCTGCAATAAGAAAAAAAGATAGAATTATTACTAAAAAGAGAGATGACATCATGAAATAAATACAAGATTTTTATCAAGAATTATATAGTAATAAAGAACAAGTACCTCCTATATCTATTACATCTTCTGAATTGCCCAGAATTTTAAATGAAGAAGTGAGACATGCAATTAAATGTATGAAAAAAGGAAATGTTCCAGCTAATGACGGAATTATAATTGATATATTAAAAAGAGCAAATGAAGAAATAGAAATTTTTTTGCAAAGTTATATAGCAAATATCTAAATGATAAAGATGTACCAGATGATTGGAAGACTGCAGTATTAATATTTTAAAAAGGTGATAAAGAAAATATTAGAAATTACAGACCTATCAGACTGCTATCAGTTTTATACAAAATTTTTACCAAGATAATTACAATTTGTTTTATTAGAGAACATTGGATTTCGACCAACCAAGAGAACAAGCTGGATTTAAAAGTGGTTTTAGTACAGTAGATCATATCCAGGTATTGGGAGAAGTTATAGAAAGGACAAATAAATATGAGTTGCCATTATGCTTTGGATTTGTAGAGTATGAAAATGCATTTGAATCTATAAACATTTCTTCAGTGATTAAAGCATTGGATCATCAAGATATAGATCCAGAATATTGTCATATTTTAAAGAATATTTATAAAAATGCACCAGCAATAATTAGATCACATAATGAAACTGGGAAAGTCAACATTAAGAAGGGTGACTCCATATCTCCAAAACTTTTTACAGCAGAGCTGCAAAAAGTATTTTGTGGATTAAAATGGGAAGCTAAAGAAGTGAAAGTAAATGGAGATTATTAAAGTCATTTAGATTTTGCAAATGATGTAGTTGTTTTTGAAAATAATGCTTTAGAGCTTCAGGAAATGTTGCAGGAGTTATCAGATGAAAGATAAATATTAAAAACACTAAAGTAATGTTTAATGGATTTTCTCAAAATATGAAAATAAAATTGATTACGATGAGTTAGAAGAAGTTAACAGGTGCAAATACCTTGTTCAGATTATTAATACAGATGGAAACATAATGGATAAAATTAATCATAGAATTAAACTTGGTTGGAGTGCTTTTGGTAGAAATAACTCGATACTAAAAGAAAATATGCCTGTGTTTGAAAAAGGAAGGTTTTTAATAAATGTGTTTTACCATTTCTTACTTAGGCATCTGAGACTTGGACACTTAATAGAAGAGCAATACAGAGACTTCAGACTACTCAAAGAAGTATGGAGAGATGCATGTTGGGAATAACAAGAAGAAATCGAAAACCCAATATATGGGGAAAAGATCAAACAGGTGTTACTGACCTCATTGAAAAAATTAAAAGACAAGTGAAGTAGGGTTGGACATATTACTAGAAGAGATAATAGTAGATGGACAATTGAAATCTTAAACTGGTTTCCCAAGAGATTGTAAAAGACCCAGAAAGAGACCACATGTAAGATGGATGGATGAAATAAGAAAGTGTGCGGGGAATGATGTGGAGAAGAGAATGTAAAGATCAGAGAAGATGGATTGAACTTGGAGAGACCTTCATCCTGCAGTGGATTGATGTTTGCTGATGATGATGAACTTTTCTAAAGTTACATATAGATTGTAATATATGTTTACAAGAGAAAATTATATATATAAATTATAAAATGAACTAAAGTAAAAAAATGTTATAATTTAACCAATCACCTCATCATTCAGTTAAAACATTATAATGATCTATTATGTTTTTTTAACTTTCAGAGAGCAGTAAGTACTTCAGCACAATTTTCAGAACTTTTTCTTGCACTTTCTGCATTTTGTTTTCTCTGGTCTTTGATTTTTTAATTCACAATGGGAAGATTGGAATCATATGTTAACATTTGAACTTCTCATTCACTGATATATTAAATTCTTAAATCATAAATTGGTCTCTGGAATAACAAATGATTGGATTCTACCTTAACTAATTGCATACACTCTAGATCATGCTTATCAGATTTATTGTACCAGATATATAATGTATGTTTAGTTATTTAGTTATAATGAACACAGGCATTATTTGACGAAGTGGATGTAGAAGGCATAAAATTTAATTTCTTTTAATCTATAGATCATTGAATAGTTTTAATTAAGTCTTCAGTTTGAACAGTATTTCTATTCATTTTTTTTTTTGTTTCTGATGAAATTTCTGATATAATGCTCTCAATTCTAAGTGGTTATTTGGGTGTAATCTGTATTATTAGCATTTTTCAGCAAATTTATTTCTTACTTTTGCACGCATGTTTCCATTTTTAATATCTTTACAAATAGTGTTCCTTGTCTTTCTTAGATAGCCCGTGTTATTTTTCCCCATTCAAGTTTTCTTATAAATTTTTTATTATTTTTTGTAATTTTAGTTTATTTTCATTCTAATTGGAACTACCTGTTGATATCCAGCTGAATAATCTATTTTCTCCTTTACAGCTTCTTTACGGAAGGAAGTTTGGAAAGACTTTTGTTCTATAGTGAGCTATATAAATAATTGTTTTATTTTTTCACAAAGAATACTAAAAAGGCTCTTATTTAAAATAAATAATCATTGCATGTTGAATTAATTAATGATTTGGAGTGTACTGCATTGTTTAATTAATCTATTAATTTAAATTTTCAAAAAAGTAATTTATTCTGCTAAATTTCGAATTTTTTTTTTTTTTACGTATATATAGAAATAAAATTCAGACTTTTATAACTTGTTTGTTTGGAATTAACTATGAAATAATTTCCTGGCTATTTTGTTGGTTACATTAAATACTAGTATAGCAAAAGTTTTCATAAATACAAAAAAAAAAATGTTTTTATGATACAATATTCTCTTAAATTCTATTAAAAATAATCATCACGCTTTCTTTTCTTAATTATTTGTAAACCAGTTACCCATGTTTTCTTTTGTCTTAAGTTATATAGGCAACATTCGGAGCATGACACATTTCTTAAATAGTTGGAAAATAATTAAAGATGATTGCTTTCCTTTTTAACATCCGTCTAAAAATACTACAAAGTAATAAATTATGTTAAAAAATCATAATTAAAAAACGTCATTCTTTTATTTTCGGGTAAACTATCTATTAATTTAGTTTAAAAAGAATAGCTGCATTCATTTGCGGCGGAAAATTCGGATTTTTAAAATCACGTGATTTTTAATAATAATTTTATTGGTAAATAAGAAATTATTGGCATTTTATTTCGTAAAGTTAAAAAAAAAAAGAAGAAAAGAAAGTCAGAAAAAGGATTGAGAATATTATATTAATTGCAATTAATTTTTATATCAATAAAGATGAGATTATTTATTCTGCTTTTCGTTTTTGGAATGTTTGAGAAATGGATAGAAAGTTATCCCAGCGGTGCTGGAGATGAAAGCTGTGATTCTCTTACACCTCATCACGGAGCACAACCGCAAAATTCATTACCACCTTATATGATCGTTCCTTTGTCCGATAGATATATACCTGGAAAACCATTTCAAGGTAAGCAATTATATGAGTTTATTTTTTTTATTAACTAATTTTAATTATTTGCTTTTTAACATAAAAAAATAATATCATTGTGATTATTTGAGTTAGTATCTGCTAATCACAAATACAGTATATACTATAAACAATATATATATATTATACAAAATTTAATCGCTAATTAATTGCAGTTTAGAATTACTTAAATATATTAGCCAATTTGAAAAAAGAACTGAGAATAATTTCTATAAAATTCATGAGTTTTATTGCCATGCGTGGTATTATTTATTCAGAGGTAATTCGGGAATCTCATTAAATTTAATTGTTTAATAAACTTTAGAGTGGAATGAACCTGTTTGTGAAGTGAATTAATTTGATTAAATTATTTTTTCATTATTGAATTTATAGAGAATAGTAAAGATTTGATTAATAATGTACTTAAAATATTATTGGGATGTTAATAGAGAGAATAAAGATGCAATAAATAGAGATTTTATTCTAAAAAATTAGCTAATTTGAAAATAGGCTGAATTTTTGCTCATTTGGTCTAGATATTATTTAATCAATTGTAATTTGGGAGTTTGTGCTTGATTTAACTATATGACAAACAAAAAGTATTATTAATATATAGGGTATATGAGCACAGACTTTCACATGACCCACCACTCTCTACTCTATCTCATAACACTGATACGCTTGAACGAACATATATACTGTATGTCGAAAAGATAAATAATCTACAATAAACGTATTTCATGTTAAACCGGCAATCATTAGTTGGTCCAGATTATCATCTCCTCACATATATGCAATAAGTGCTCAGATATATATTAAGATAAACAATCTTTGTACTTTAATGGATAGGCTTCAATCCACTCCACACTCCAACTCTTCAACCGTCCATCCCAATCGAAAATCGAAGATGGAACGCTCAAAGGCAATGAATGGCTGATTACCTCAAAAAAAAAAAAAAAAAAAAACTCTCTACATTACTTAGTGAAAGCTTCCAGAAGATAAAAAAAAATTTAAAATTATTTATTAATTCAAATAGGTTTACGATTGTAACTGAATAATATAAATTGAAAAAAAAAGAATATTTACAATACGTAACTAAATAGAACTATTAAATGCTCAGTCTTTCACTAGAGTGATTAACCATTATGATTATTTATTTATTTAAATCTGACATAGCGACTACAGTTTAATAATATATATAGTAGTGGATCACAAAACCAGGAGGGAAAAATTATAAACATGCTCTTAAAAAAATGAATTGTAAAAGATAAATGAATAAAAATATGTGAGTGCTTTTGACAGTTTTGATTTTAAATTGAGAACGCAATTTCTAAAATTTGAAATTCACAAGCGACTATGAAATAAATTTTAATGATTTTACATGCAAAAAAAAAAAACAAACAGCAAAATTAATTACAATAAGACGAAGAGATGTTGTTTATGTACAAATAAAAGGATTATTCAATAGAATTTATTTTAATATTGAATGTTTTTACATTTTTCAAATGCTATACTCCCAAGATTTCCACTTGAAATTAAGATCTGATCGCATAAAAAAAAAACTATTTTTTGCTTGAAAAAAATATATATATTAAATGATATATCTTAAGAGAATTAACTATGAATGTAAAAATAAAAACAATAAGCAAAAATGGAAAATCAAATTTAGTGGGAATATGAAAGGAATTTGTTGGAATTTATGTTTGGTTTTACTGAGTTCAGCTTTAATTATTCATATCCAAAAGGATCGAGAAGCATCAATTATAAAAAAAAAAGTCATTGAAAATATCTAAAATCACTGATCTAAAAGATTATAAGTATCATTATTATCTTTTTATACTATGACAATATGGAATCTAGTATTTTTGCCAGTAATATAATATATATTGTCTGAAATACTGCCTATGGGTCATACATAGCGTCAATTTTCCTGTAATTGACTGTCATGTGACAGGAAGTATTAATTAAAGAAACTCATTAGAATTGAATTGTCATTGAAAGGAAAATTCCACTATATAAATAAATAATAAAATTACATGAAATAACAGTTCTTCTGAAAGAATAATATACCAGAAAAAATCAAGAAAAGATCCTCCAAAAATTCAAGAATCCAGAGAAATTCTCAACATATTATATTCAAAAGTTGAAATAAGTAGATTCCAGTAATCAATTTTCTTTAAGTAAGAATTTCAAAGGAATAATGTTTATATTTAAAAAGGATGTCCTTTGTAATTAGCTATGTATATTTGTGATACTCTTCAAATTTAGGCAAATTATTAAAAGCTTTTACATCATTATTTAATAAAAGCAAATTAATTATTTCACATTTTCCTGTGTGTGTATGTTGTGATTTTAATTAGCCTGCAAAACTTACTAGTCAGTCTTGCTGCACAAATTTATTGCAGTCACACAATGAAAAAAACTACTTTAATTAATTAAAAACAATCTTTATAATATAGAAGAATAAAATAGTATATGTGAAGATAGATTGATTAGAATATATTTTCTTATTTATATCATCACTTCCATATTTTAAAACACTGCTAAAACTTCAGTGGTTAATTAAAACAAATGAATGTTCTAAAATATTGAACTATGATATTAATGATCAATCACTGAGCAATAACAGTGAAATTGTTATTGGAAGTTTGAAGAGTTCATATCTCAAAAGAAAAAACTTTCTATATGTTTTGAAATATTTTATAGCAACATTGTAAACTAATTTCTCTTTTTTTTAATGATTAATTTACATTAATTTAATGTTAATAAGTTAAAATTCTATTTCTTAAGAACAATATTTGTTTAAAAAGGCTTTTTTTTAAAAAAAAAAAAAATTAAGACAAAGAAATAAATTCACAATCAGAATATAAATAATCTTGAAAGGTAGTTAATTTAATGTTCCACTTTTTATTAAGTAATGTTAATTATATTCATATTTAATTATAATATTTTATTTGTATGATACTTTTTTATTAGATGGCATATATATCTTGGTATTATAATTCACAGATAGAATAGTTGATAGTTCAGAAGATGAGTGTAGAGAGGGAACTTTTAAGTTATCAGAAATTTTTTTTTTCCAATCTTCATTGATTATTTTTTTAAATTATACTTTTTATTGTAAAATATTTAATCATATCTTAAGTTCCAAATTGATTTTATTGTCTATATAATAACCAGACTATTGTAGAGATTAAACATTTTTTTAATATTTTAATATCAGATTCTTAAATTTATGTATGATTTTAGATTTCAAATAAATGTAATATTATTTTTTCTTTTTGAATCATGTACATATAGGATTTAAATTCATGTGATATCATTCTTTCAAGTATTTCTTTGTTGGAAGAATGCATGTAAGAGTTAACATAAATTTCAGGAATGATTGCATAATGTAAATATTTTGAAAGTTTTTTATATTATGAATTATTGAAATGCTTATTCAAGAGTTTTCTCTCTAAATAATAGTTTTTTACATTTTATAATTCTGAATGTTTAAATCATTGAAATTGGTTTTCTTTTTGAGATCCTTATATGCTCCATTAATTCACTGAAGAATGAATGTCTCTGCTTGAAAATCATCATTATAATTTTAATTAGTGGTATGGAGTAGTGGAGGATTAAACTCTTGTTGGTTTTAATACAATTCAGCATATCTTAGCTTTGATATACACTATATATTGTACTACTGACTTCAAATTAGGATTTTTTATTTATAGCTATAGAGGATGGAAAGAACTGTGATAGTATTTGGAAGTGTTACCCCAAAACACATTTTTTTGGAATAAAGTTAATTTTGTAATAATATTTTTAATAAATTAATTTTTTTAGTTCTAGTAATTTGATACAGTTTGTATGGTTAAATTTAATAGTATTTGTTTATAATTTTATCATTGGTATCATGTTTATGTTTTTATTAATTGCTGTTTTTGATTAATAGAGTGGATATCTAGTAAGTAATTAGGTGCTACTTGGAATTGAGAATACATTTCCTTCTATAGGCTACTGATGTAGATAGTTGCATTCTTCTGTAATTGAAAATTTTCAAAAAGCCATGAATGCACTCAAATAGGATAAGTTTTGAAATATTATAAAGATATCATGATGAATGATATTCCATGATATATATAATCCTTGTATTGTTTGATCTTTTGTTATTATTAATCAGTTATATGTAAACAGTAGATAACAGTGCAGCCATTGATAATGCTAATTTATGCAAATAGCTTCAAATACTGCTATAGATTTGTGCTTCTATTATGCTATTATGTTTGTAATATATTAAAAATCCATTTTTAGTTAGTTATTTCTAAATTTACTCAATCAAAAGCTGTTTTAAAAGTTGTCTAAATGGCATAATAGTTGTAAAATTTTAATTCCTTTATATATATAATTGCTTCTTGTATTTTTAGGATTACTTGAACTACTTTTCTATCTATTAATGAAAGACAATCCAATCTTAAATAATTCAAAGGCTGCATTAAAAAAAAATTACCTAAAGGCTGCATCAAAAATAATAAACACAATAAAATTATTGGAGAGTTCTGTTGTTAGTTACAGATGAATTATAACTGAACAGAATAACTGCATACAAATAGTGAACATGTTTGCTGTGAAAGTGCGTATAGTGTAAGGCCATTTCTTTGACACATCGTGCATTTAAAAAATATGTATGTGGTTACACAGTGATGCAAAAAATATCAGCTAATAATATCAACATTAAGTTTATCAATGAATAATATAATTAAAATATCTAATAAAGATTCAATTCAAATTGTTATTTTATTTTTTCATTGGAAAAACAAAAATCTCTAAATGGGCTGCACAAACTCCTTTTGTGGGCTACACAAAGCCTGCAGGCCATGTTTTGGACAGCTCTGCTTTAATGCATAGAGCTTCAAAAATACTTTAATATTTTTAGCAAGATTCCAAAAAAAAAAAATTGAAATTAAAATCCTTTATTATGATAGAAGTTAAATCATTAAAGTTTGTAATTTATTGATTTGACTATTTATTAATGTAAAACTTATATATGGGAAGATTATATCATTTACATATATATGATTGAAATGTTTACATAAAGATGTGATTACAAAATAGTCAATGAGTTTGTAGATTCTAAATCGTATGAAGTAACAAGTTAGAACTGTGTATTTTTTTGAATTTTTAATTTCCTATGAAATTTTTTGCCTTGAAATATTTCTTTTATTTGACTCTTATTGTTATTTGTTTGAACATGTTTCATGACTTTAGATTTTTTTTTAACATTATTAGAATATGTTTATTAATATATGCCTGATATTTGTTCTTTTATTTTGAATTGTGCATTGTTGACATTATTTTTGAATGGACAATCCTTGGTTTTAGAAAGTTGACCAATCATTTCAATAAATTATTTAGGAAGGATAAATTTTTCATATTATATTAGTAAGGTTATTATAATTGATTTACTTATACAAATTATGTATTCATTTTTTAGATTGATGTTTAGTTGTTGTTTTAGCCTGAATCACACAAAGGGTTTCAATGTAGATTGTATTTTTATAATTCCTTGTTTAATCTGATTGAATATTAATATATATATGCTTTTCTATATATATATTAGAGATATTTTTATCATTTTTCTCCTATATACACATTTATTATATTTTCTCATTTTTATTTTTTACATTTTACTTCATAAATACCATTTATTTTTCTTTGTTATTTTTATTATTTAAATATTTTTATTCAATATATTTATATATATTTTTATCAATCATTTATGCATTAAAGTAATATATTAGTTAATAATAATAAATTATAATATACTCTGTGAATATATAAATATGTTTAATGTTTATATATGTGTATTATATAATTTACATATACATTTCAAATGTTTTTAGTTTTTTAATTTTATTAAAAAATGAGCATGCATTTAATATATATTATAAATAATAATAAAAACATATGTATATGTAGATAAAATAAAGTTATTGTATGAATATGTAAAGATATAGTGCAATTGTTTTTAAATATAAAGAATCTTAAGCAGCTGAAACTGTAGTTTTGGCTGACATCAAATAGAATAATTAGGCAATAGAGTACAATGGCCATGCAAAACAATTTTATCATCTTCAATTATAGTTTGTCATTTCTTGCCACTCTATTAATTTAATTCATTGTTACACCTTAATTTTAAAGTCACATTAAGAAACATAAACAAAAAAAAAAAAGTTATAATTTATTAAGTATAATAAATTATTAGAATTATTCTAACCATTTTGATTATCCACATTAACAATAAATATGAAAAAATATTTAGTATTGTCAAAATGAATAGATCTAAGTCTTTATTATTTAATAATATACTAAACATTACATTTCTAATAAAAATACAGAACTCAGAATCACTCAGTTACTATCTAGAATACATTTAGAGAGAATTTTGCTTAAATATCTTACACCCTTAAGTAAATAATTTAAAAACTGAAAAAATATTTTTTATATGTATAAAATTTTAAATGTTTATTATGATGAATGACCATGAAAATAAAAGTTATATCCATAATTATTACTTCAAAAAATGAAAGTAATCTGAAACAATAAAATGTTCAAATATTAGAAAAATGTATCAAACACTGACAATAAAACAATAAGTGTTTTCCATAAATATCATTAATAAAGAATACAATATAAATTTGGTTCTGATGTACTTGGGTATCTACATTCCATTTCATATTTAGTTGAATTTTTAAACACTATTTTAACATCATGAAACAATTATAGAATAACTAAGTGATAAATTTAAGATTTTTTTTTAATTTGGAAAAGTGATTTATCACAATATTATGTAATTTATAAATCCAATGTGTAATATAAAACTTCATTACTTTTCATTGATAGCCTTGATTCGAACTGCTAGTATTACTTATCTTTTCAATTTCTTATTTTGTTAAGGGGGGGGGATATGGTAAATTATAAGTTTTCAAGAATTATTTTAATTTCTCATAATAGTATCTAATATTGAGTTACAAATTAGTTTATAAATTAAATGTATAATTTCAAACTACCTCTTACTACTTGTAATTGATAGGTTTGTTTATAATTTTTATTATTATTTGTCTTTTAAATTTCTTATTTAGTTTTGAAAAAAGTGAGAGAAAAAATACAGTAAATTGTAAATGTTGATTTTTCCCAAAATAAATTTGTCAGTTACAAATTTTTATTTTTTCATCTAAGAAAATTGCTTTTTTTTTTTTTTTGTTATTCTGTACAAATTACAATAAAATAATCCAAATAAAAAAGAACTTCCTTGTTTTGAAACAACAACAAACTAAAAGAAGGCTATATTAAAATGATTTTTTTTGATTACTATTGCTGATACTTGTTTTCTTTTTATTTCACACATAAAAAAGGGCATTGCTGATTTATATGGACTGAATAATTTGACAATTACAATGTGGACAATGCAAAATCACTCTAAACTCCTTAGGATTTTTTTTTCTTTTTTCATCATAGATGACCCTCATTTGACAAAAGATTGTTTGAATTCAACGGTATTAAGATCGTTCTGCTATAAAATGCCAATGCAGTTTTTTCTAGAAATTACTTTACTATAGAAATCTTTGAATAATATAATTATTTTAAACAACAATATACAACTATGCAAGTCACCAACTTTCAGTAAAATAAAAATATATATTGTTCTCAGTTAATCAGGTTTAAATGAAAAACATCAAGTTTATTTTTACATTTAAAAATAAAATAAAAAACAATTTAAATTAACAACTCAAGTTTTATGTTTACATTTGTTTATCAAATAAAAACATTTTTACAATATAAATGGAAAACCTGAAATTTACTTTTAAATTAATTTCTAAAAAGTAAAAAAAAAAAGTATTTATTTTAATGTGTGAAAATGTTTCCTTTTTATTTTTTCTTTTCTTTTCTATTTTGTAATTATTACAAACCTATATTTTATGTATATTTAAATATGTTGAATCTTAAATTCATTGATTTAAAATAACAATCAAATATAAAATAGTATATAGATATCTGAGTACATTGGTACCATAAATTTAATGTTCAAATTTCTATTTTTACATTTTGCAAACAATAAAATGCTGTACAAACATAGCCTTATCAAATGCACCATTGTTTATATATATAAACAATATACTTTTTTAAATAAATAAAATAAAATTTTGTTCAATGGCATTTTTTACTTCTGCAAATCCAAAGTCAATAATTCCATCTACATCACTGAAGTCATACTATGATTAAATTTTTAATAATAATTATAAAATAGATTATTGTAAATGGATTGAACTTGACCATGGCCTTTGTTTATTAACTGAATATAAGTTCAGTAATATAATAATTTATTGTATTTATTAATTTTTATTTCAGTACTAATTTAAAGAAAGATTATATTTTGGTGTTTGTGCATATTTTTTAAAGATACTAAAACAAATTTTTATTGCCATATATATTTTTAAAAAGTATAATTATATAATCAAATTGCTAAAGAAATCATTGGATATTTAAGTATAAGAAACAAGATGAGCACATTTTTATTCAGTTGATTAAATCAAATTCTTTGTTTTATTGTTTTTACTTGGGAATTATTCACAAATCTCTAGCTTATATATCCGTCACTCAATGATGGTGTTAAACTACAAAGGTATATATTTTGATTATAATGCACACTAATGCAAACCCATGCTAAAATTCTTAAAATTTTTCTAGTATAAACACTTTCTAAATTGCAGGCATAATAGCATGATTAATTTTCCATCTTAATTTAATTATGTTGACTCAGTCTTATAAGCATAAAACCATAACAATATTTTTATAAATAAAATAATTAAAAACTATCCCATCCTTTTCTTATTTTAAAAGTATAAAATAAGTACTATGATAAGAGAGAGTTTAACTTACTATATATGTATAATTTAAAGAACACTAAAGTATTTACAATAGGAATTGCCATTGAGGTGATTAACCTTATCATAGCCAAAATAGAGTAGAGAACTAACTATTAATATACAAGTTCAAATAATATATATATATGGGAAGCAGAAGAAAAATCAATATACATATAAAGAGATGTCCACATACCATGAATCTTGATTATTTGTAATGCATTATTTTCTTATCTCTAAATAAAAAAAATGCAATATGCTGTTTTAAGAATTTGAAGAACAAAGACATTGTAACAATTAAACTTTTTAACATAGCAGCTGATGCTGATGGACTGTTTATAAATGTTGTCTAAAGTAAATGAAATATATCTTGTAAAATCAAAATTAAACTTAAATTTATGAATGGAGTATTGTTTAAAAGTAATACTATCTTGAAGTGAGTTGAATAAAAATGTTAGTGAGAATTGTGGCTCTTAAAGATTTTGAAGTTTGAATACAATTTTAGCAATAGAAAATGAGACTTAAAGATTTAATCACAGATGTGTAACCATCTTTACATCAAAAATGCTGGAACGATTATATTAATGCTGATGACCTTTGTGTCATCTAAATAATCCTACAAAGACCATCTGGATGTTTACACACATATATAAATACCCAAACATATAAATTGTAAATATCATTATGTCTAAACTGGCTTTTGAATAGCAAAAATTCTGATCAATGTGATTGTGAACTAGAGTAAATACATATATATAACCCAATCTATTCTAATATCAAATGACATGACTGAAACAACTTAAAATAATGATTAATACAGGTTTAAATTAAAAATAATAAAGTCAAACTAAAGGTCTAACAAGTGCTCTATAATTCAAATAAATCCTTCTGATTTTGATTATTTATAAACATCTGATATTATTTCCATAAGCTGACAAACTCAAACAGTTAAATTTACAAACAACTATAAATTATCTAGATAAAGCACATATATATAAACACATAGATGTGCATACACGATAACTAAATATTCCATTCATCTATAATTCAATAAATATTACTTAGTTTTAATAATAAACAGTGAATTATTTTAGATATACATATACTTGTATTGATGAATGCACACGTAGTGTGTTTTAATATCCCAATAATATTTAATTTGTCAATAATAAATTCCTAAAATCAATTTACTAGTCTTATTCTATTTTAACAAAACATAAGCGCACACATACATGTGTATTGTAATATAAAAATAAAAAATTTCAGTTACTGATTCTAACTACTTTTAACCTGTAACAAGTTACATTTAAAATGACTTTTACACGACCCAACTAATGATTGCTGGTTTAGCATGAAATACGTCCATTGGTGATTATTTATCTTTTCAATATATATGTGTTCAAGTGTATCAGTGTTATGAGATAGTGTGGAGAGTGGTGGGTCGTGTGAAAGACTGTGCTCATATACCCTATATATTACATATATAGACACAAGTATATAATAAGCTTATGTGTTTCAGTTATTACATTTAAAATGGTAAACAAATTTTTTTTTAAAAAAAAAAAATTGTTTTTTATTTGAAAGTTCCTTTGTTGCTAACTTTTAACTTCTAATTTTAAGAACATTTTCCTAAATTTATTTACATCAATTAATTGTTTTAATTTCATTCAAAAATTGTTTAATCTTAAATTTATATAAGTTAATCTTTTCATTTGGGAAATAAATAGAAATCGGTTTTCCGATAATTGCAAAGTTAATTTTTAAATAAAATATGCCAATATATATTTTTTATTAACCAACGAATTTCTTTGTTTGTGCTTCATGTTTGTGTGACATACATATCATACATGGACCATATATATATATGAGTAGCAGAAGATCCCTTTTGTCTGTGTTTCCTTATATACAGAAAACAGCAAATTAATATAGCACTGAGTCACGAGACTAATGGGTGGCTTTTTATTGTCTTGTTCAGAATAGAGCACATATAAAATACATTGTTGAGGGTTCTCAATTTCATTTAGCTTCTATACTTTGATGGATTTCAGTTAGACAAGTGGTCTTCTTCTGTATATTGGAATTTTCAGAGAAGGTGTCCTAGTGCTATAGAAATTCAAACTAGCGGCAGTTGCCCATTTTTTGAATTTGGTTTGCACTCTATATCTGCATTCTCTGTAACTAATTAAATAACTAACTAATTACAAGCTGAATTCCCTATTTATAGAATACAGCGGAATTAGAAAACAAGGGAATTACAATAAGTTATTTTACATCTTGATTAATAAAAATAAAAAAAAAGATAATTTAATGATATCATTCTGTTTTTCAATTTGCATTCATTAAACCAATTAGCTAAAAAAAATTATTTGTTCTTTAAATAAAACAGATTTGTTTATTATGGTTTAATAAACAGATTATAGGATTACTGTACATTATAAAACAAATATATCAAATTTAAGCGTAAACAGATATTATTATTATTATTATAAAACAAAATAACTTTGTTTTATTCAAAAAAAAATTTTTTTTCTTTGTTACATTAAAATATTTTACATGTTGTCAAAATCAGAAATAGATTTAATAAAATTATTTGCATTAGAGATTTTTATATTTGATTTTAAATAACATGCAGTATTTTCAAAAATATCAACATTATTATGTTACTCCCATGTTTTATAAATAATTATATATCTGATTTTGTCTGTGCTAATTTCTACTTTTTTCTTTTAGGATTTAAATACATATAAACATACACATTACTTTATGTGACATGAGACCAATTCATCCCAATATCATAATTTTAATAATACAGATATGTAAATTAATATACTGTACACCTGCACATATATAATGTAATATATAAGGGATTCAAACTCAGACTTTCACACGACCCTCAGCTCTCCATGCCATCTCATATTGCTGACCCACCTGATCATACACACGTTGAAAAAATAAATAATAACCAATAATCGTATTTCATGCTAAACCAGCAATCATCAGTTGGTCCAGATTACTATCTCTACACATATATACAATCAGTACTCAGCTTTATATTAAGATAGCCAATCTTCATAATTTAATGGACAGGCTTCAAATTACTCCAACCCACAACTCTTCAGCCATCCATTTCAAAGCCCTCATTAGTGCCAAGATTATCATCCTACCAATAATACAGATACTAACCTTTTAATACAATGCCTAAATTTTATAAATAATATCATTATTAGTCAATTGCTCAGGCAAACTTACACTCCCAGCTGTTCTGTTTTATTATAATTTTTTTTTCGTATAGTCTTTTTTCATTTCACCTTGTACATATTTTTAAATATATTTTATAATTTTTTACTATGTCTGAGAACACATTCAGTTCTGCAAATAATATATATTTTTATTCAAATTTTGAAATATATCACTTTTATTTTTTCCTCATATTCACTTTTCTTAAGTTTACCATTTTATCTTTATCTTTTTTTAAAGCAAATTCTATAATAAATACTAGTGTTATATACATGTATAACATATATACAGTGTATATTATTAAAACTATTGAATATTTTAGAATCCATTCAATTTTTATATATATTTTTTTCAAGAACAAAATGTTGAAATTTACAACTTTATGTGTTTTAAATTTAATAATCAAATCAAAGATTATATTGAAAGTAGGCAAACAGTAGCTAAATGAAGATGATGATCATATGTTATTATTCATTATTACAAAGAAATCTATAAAAAATCTGATTCGAAGAATCAATTCACTCATTGGTTTATGCTTAGATTGTCATATAAATATATGTTGTATCACAAATACATAAGGCACAAGTTTTATATTCTATTTCTCAAGTAGATAAGAATAATTACTATGTGTCATTTTAAAGACTGTTTATAATTCTTCAGTAATGTTTAAAAAGATCTATTGTTATTATTACATCTGAAGAAAAAAATTATTAGAATCACACAAAAAGTCCATTTTTAATGCCACAATATTTTGGCTAATTTGTAGAGTTTCTTGATTAATATTCAAAACGATTTTTATCTGAAATATGACTTAGGTTAAGAAACTGTTTTAGATTAGTGACAAATCTAAATTATCTTAATTTCTTATATACATTTTCTCAAAGACAACTTATCTTTTGCTGTCTAGTGAGGAATATATAAAAGATGAAAGTCATTATAAAAGAATGGACTTAAAGGTGCCGATAATATTTCTCATGTTTATAAAAAAGTTTAGGATTTTTTTTTAAAAAACAGGAACACAATATTCAGCAATAAAATATACACATTTCAAAAAAGTGATTCAATTCCAATTAGTTTTAGCTAGCTTTCCAAAAATAGATTTAAAAAATAAGCTATGGTATTAAATAGCTTTGAGAATGTAAACAGTATTTTTAAAAATATGTTCATATAAGAAAAAGTCATTTCTAAATCATTTTTGAGAATTAATTTTATAATTTAAAAAAATTGTAAAGTTGTTCTTATCTAGATATAAAATTGTCATACATCCATAAACATCATCATTATTTCTATTTGATAAATAGATTTACAAAATCTGTTATTTGTACTTTATTTAGAGATATGTAATGCTACAAAAAAGTTACTGAAAATATATTTTTTAAGTATTGAAAGATTTGATCTTAGCACTATTTTTCATACAAATTTGAATACTATTTTTCAAATTCATTTCTCTTTTTAAGCCTTCACAAAATTATTTATCTATCTAAATTAATGATTTACAATTGGAATTACTAAATATATTTTTAAATTATTAAAGCTGTCAAAACTATAGAAATATTTTTTTTTATAAATCATACAGCATTTTTATGGCATTAATATGATTCATTTAATACACCAAGCTGCAAAGTAATAAAGTATTATTTCTTTGGGTCATCTTTTATATCATGCTTTTTGTCGGACAAATATTTGTATTTCTCAGGTCATAAGTAAGATTAGGATTTTTTTTAAAAAGTTAAATGTTAGTCCAAAATTAACTCAATTATTCATTTGATAGTAGTTAACAGTTTTTCATTTTAATTAGCAGATTAATCTGAACTGATCAAATGATGAATTAACTGAATAAAATAAAAAAATTATAACACAATGCAATCTTTAAACCACTAAACATCACATGATAA
Organism: Epiperipatus broadwayi; assembly: GCA_028023455.1. Taxonomy (NCBI): domain Eukaryota; kingdom Metazoa; phylum Onychophora; class Udeonychophora; order Euonychophora; family Peripatidae; genus Epiperipatus; species Epiperipatus broadwayi. The sequence continues at coordinate 310,755 of JAQFVV010000570.1, read as the reverse complement.
TGCAATCTTCATTATGAGGATGTGGATTATTCATGTAAGGGCTGAGCTCACAATTACCTTTTTTTAATCTAACACATTATTCAACAGTAATGAGAGAGGTATCATATTCTTATGAGTGCTAACTTCTAATTTATCATATCTCACTCAATGGGTAAGTTTTAATGATCATTTATAATCTTTTCCAATATGTACTAGAGAATAGTTAGTTTTAATGTGAAAAAGAAATACATTTCTTTATAATTTCCCAAAGCATAACTAATTATGATATGGGTATATTATATATGTTTTATGTAGTTAAAAAAACATATTTCATTATTCAAACTAATATTACATTAAAATTTGCAAATAATACAGAAAAATATCAATGGTTTTGATTTAATATTATTAAAGTTGTATTTTTATATTGGACTATTTCCATCATATAATATGTGTATTGAATGTCTTTAGAAAAATTTAACTTTATTTAAATATTCCAATTACATTCAACTGTTAGTAATAGCATATCAAACAGGTTAGTATATGCACAATGTTTCGAGAGGTGTTATTCTCCTCTTTTCTTCAGGTGTTGTTGACTTAACCAGTGACAGTACTAGCATGGGATTCAAATCTGGGTTCTTAGATTCATGAGTATTGAATTTTAAGGTAACACTCTAACCAACTGAGCACAAACTCTTATGAAAAATGGTTATCCATCAGTTTGTTATTAAGAAAATGTTAAATAGACAACAAAAAGAACCATCAAGAGAAAAAACAATTATTGGTACTGTAGTCTATCCATACATTCTAAAAATAGCAGACAAATTAAGAAAAATCTGAAATCAGTATAACATCAGAACAGTGTTCCAGAGCCAAAACCTAAACATGAAATGATGAAAAGAAAAAACTGCATCTATGAAATACCATGTGAATGTGGAAAAAAATATATTGGTAAGACCAGTTGTCCCATTGAAAAACACTTGCAAGAATACAAACTGATAATTAGAAAAGAGAAAATAGATGTGTCTAAGGTAGCTTAACATATATGTGCCAATGAGCATATGTTCAATTGGGAAAATACAAAAATATTGTATAGAGAAGAAAAGGTACAAAACAGAAAATGTAAAGAAACTGATCACATGACAATGGCAAAAATTCCATAAACCAACCTAGTATGACTATGCATAATGTATGAAAACTACTAATCAACTTTGCTCTTAGGAAAAAGTGGAGAAACCAGGAGAAACCTCATTGATAAGTATATGAAATTACTACAGACTGTTGCTTTGGCAGAATGGCTCATTTGGTTAGAGTGTTACCTTAAAATTCAATACTCAAGAATCTAAGGACCCAGGTTCAAATCCCATGCTAGTATTGTCACTGGTCAGGCCAGTAATACTTGAAGAAGAGGGAAGAATAACACTTCTCAAAATGTTGTGCATATATTAACCTGTTTGATGTGCTATTACTAACAGTTGAATGTAATTGGAATATTTAAATAAAAGTTAAATTTTTCTAAAGACATTCAATACAACATATTAGATGATGGAAATAGTCAATATAAGAATACAACTAGAACACCATCATCACAAATCTTCAGGAAAACATTATTAAAGCTGCTTTTTTAATATTTGCCTGAAAGTTTGTGATGATTATCACATTTGTTTTTAATGTTTACATTGGCCCCTTTTCATAAATTTAGATTTTTATATCAAAATTTCAAACATTGATTAAATGATAGTGATAATTACACAAACTTTTCCAGAACTACGAAGTGTTAAAAAATCTTGTAAAATATAATAAACATATATAATCATTATGTATTCATTGAATAATAATCACAATTTATTAAAATGATTGTCATCTGATCTACAGTTCTAACATTATAAAGTAATATTTGGTTTTAGAATCATAATAAAATCTTATACTAGTAATTCTATTATGTTTTGTTTTATTTTAAATAACAATAATTAGATTAAGATTAAATGATTCTTTCTACATGAATTATTATAACAGGATATAAAAATTTAAAAATTTTCTATTACTTTTTATGAAGTTTATTTAAAATATGTGATATTGCATAATAAAAAAAGAAATCTATTTAAGAAATTCTTACTATTACTTCTGACTTTGTGTATGATTTATCTCATTATTTTTGAAAATTTTCAAATGCCTTATATACATATCATTTGTTTCAAAATTGTGATTTATTTTAGACATATTTCTGAATTTATAATAACCAATTCATAAATTTCTGTAACTATTTCTAAGATTTCCTTATCTTTCATTTTCTTTTTTCTATTGAATTTATAATCCTCAGAATTTCTGTAATACAAAATGACTTATTTAGTAGATCCAGATTTCAGTAGCATAATTTGTTATTTATTAATAATTTTAGAACATTTTAATGTTTTCAAAATGTCTAAAATATCTGACATTTATTTTCACTATCATGATTGTTATTAACTTTCATGTCATATCTTAATTATTACCAGTGATCCAATTTATTTAGCATATGGATTTTTTGACAGCTTGATTATTATCAAAATTGCAAAAAATTCAATGAGAAGATAATTCTTCTTCAAGAAGTATAGTAACTACTCTTTCTTATTGCATTGACAAATGTATACCATATAATACTAAATTGACCAAGCACTTTACTACTGTTATGCAATGCTTTATTTACCACCCTTTTTTACAGTTTACAGTTTAGATTGCCCCAGCAATCTTCTTCAGAACTTTCTTCTAACCTTATAAAGTTCTAAAAAAGATTGCTGGGGCAATTGAAACTGTAAATTGTAAGAAAGGATGGTAAATAAAGCACAGTAGTAAAGTGCTTGGACAATTTAGTATTATATGAAGAAGATAATTCATTAGTTGTTTACTTTATCCTTTAATTCTTCCATGTATGTATAGATATGATGATCATTATTTGTGTGATTTATGGTTTCCTACTTGTCTACTTTCTACATAAGTCAGCAGAATTAATGCATAGCTAAATGTTACTCTGAATATATTAATGAAATTCTAGTAATGTCTAGAAAGATAAAATTTAGTTGGCTTTATTGTTGGATCTGGAACATGAAATGTGTTTGAAACCACATAATTTTTAGGTTGTTTGACAAGATTCTTGTTTAAACATCAAGGAATGGAATCATGATTTGAGTTAAATCTTAAATGATGAACTATATGGTGAGTTATTGGGAAGTATGATCTAATTAGCAGTTTTTTTTATAAATCTTATGTGAGACAACATATCTATTGATATCTATTATAAAAGTATGTAAAAAATCAAAAAGCCAGGAGTAGACTTGAGTGTGTGCCAGTAATATTTTCCTTGATAATATTTGAATATCTTGAAAGTTTAATATGGATACTTTTTCTCCAAAAAGAGAAATAATACTCACCAGTAGAATATATCACTACTAAGGAAGCTATCAATAAACTACTTGCATCACAACTCTAAATAGTGTACTCAAATTTCCTAGAAATTTACTGAAGCTCCTATTTATTATTAGTATATTTATAAATGAGATTTTTTTGATTGACTTTCAGCTATTTGAAAACTTGGATTACTTTTTATAAAATCAGGACAGCTCTATATTATTTTTATACAGATTTCTTTGTCTAATATCTGATCTAAGAGTTTTGTTTCTGATTTTGTCTTTAAGAAGATATTTTACAGTACAGTTAAAGTATTATAAAAACAGAATTATAAATTTTTAATGAGATTTTATTGCCAGTTCAAAATGTAAGTTATATTTTAAATGATATTAAAAAATAATCAAAAAGTTTATTGCATAGCAATTAATAAAATGTTTGAGCACCAGAAGTTACAGAGCTGGATTTTGATTGATAGATCTTAGCTTCTGAATCAGCCACTCTTCCACCACACCAAACCATGTAGTGCAATGAAATATGAATTCAAATATAATATAATCTATAATAAGGTTATAATTGTTGATGGTGATAATTTTTAATGTCTTTATATTATTTGTTTTCTTGAGTTCTTTGATGTATGTTGACTTTTTCTTTTAATAATCATGCTTAACACATTATGTCAGCCTTACTAATAGATTATTGAAGGTTTTAAATTATCTCTTTTACCTTTGTTGGCTCTCTCTCATTACAATATCTTGTTGTATGACCAACCCACTACCATTTCAAGCATTTAGTTCTTGATACAAGATTTGCTATCTGTTTTTAGAGGCTTGGAACTAGAAGAAAATATTCATACATATATTTAAAATATACAAACATAAAAACAACTTGATTGGTTTTCTAATTTTCATTTAAAATATGTTGATATTTCTTTCTTTTCTTGTTTTTTTCTATGCTACCGATACATTTATTTTGGAAATAAGTCATGCTTCAGATTTTACAATTATTCTTTCATTATTATTATTTAAACTTGAAAATAATTTTATAATTTCTTTTCAGGTAAGATGAATCTTTAATAAGTTCTAATCATTGACCTGGGATCCTTAGTTAACTTTGACAGGATGAAATACACAACAAAGGAATCATTATTAATCATTGATGTAGAACAGTTTCCTCTCTTTGAAATTAGATTTTTTGTTATTTTGTTCCGCGGGTGTTGTCTTTCTTTCTCTTCAACTTATCAATAGTGCCTTGAGTCTTTTTGTGTGTTATGCACTAAAAAATAAATTAAATATTGTTCTAAAAACTTAATTCCATTTTTCTTAGATATATATAGAATACAGTATGTATATAATTTATATATATATATAATTTAGCACTTTTTTGAAGGGTCTTATTTTTAAAGAATAAAAAATAAAGACCACGTTTTGTGTATTGAATGAAACAAATCTGATAGTATTTAATTTATAAACTTTTATTCATCAGTGAAATATTAACAAAATATAATAAATCTCAAAACCTTTTGTGAGTTCGTTTAAATTGCGGAAAGCCAAAGTTCCTTATTTTATTATGAAATTAAACGTAGAAGCCCTCCCTATTAATCACTTTCTTGCTTATAGAAGAAGATACTCTAACATAGCCCCCAACTATCAGCTTTGCCTTAAGGTGAAGAGACCACAATTCATGCCTTGTTTCAATGTGAAAGTCTGCAAATTCTCAGAAACTTTATCACATCCGGCCAATGGTTATCGGATGTATACCTATGCGGAAAGTATAGGGAGAGGCTTCTTTTCCTCAATAAGGATTACAACATTCCTTTTGTATAGTATTTGGTTGATGAGATGTAAACTGACATTTGTCAGTAGAAAATTCTACTAATTTACTTTTAAATATCAGGGGAATGAAACAGAGAGACAAGGTCCTGGCTCCTCTTGACATTCACATGGACTATGGAGCCTTTTCATATTACCCACTGTCTGCTAACTTTGGACAGAGACTGCTCTTCAGACTGTTACATCTTGCCCATATGATCAAACCTTATGTTAATTATTATTATGTTTTACTGATGTAACCACAAGCCTTAATAAAGTTCTTTGTTTTTGTTTTTTTTAAAAAGACTATTATTTATCTAAAAGAGAAGCTGTCATAAAATCTCCTCAGTAAAATGCATGAGTTTGTGTCCTACAGATATCATTTCCACTTGAGTATACATGTTTCTGGTTGCCCCTCCACCACTTGTATATTATATTCATTCATAGAATTCACTTGATGTGTAATCTTATATGCTATCTAATTATGTTTGCGCATAATCACATTTGTAATATAACTATTGTATTTGCTATGAGTAAAGCAGAGTGAATTCATTTAGAAAAATTATTCTCATATCTTGTAATCACAAACCATAGAGTAACTTTCTGGTAATTATCTAATTATTATATATGTTTAATTTTCATAATAAATCAATAATGGTTTACTTTCTTGTTCACCAACTTCAAATTTTTAAAGTTAATGCATATTACACTGATTAGATGAACTGGATAAAGTTTACTATATTCCTTTCCTCATATATAAATATATCACCATAGAAATTGAAGTCTTCTTAGTTAACAGATGTAAAGAAGCATAGGCTAAAAATAAACTTAATGACTCAAATATTGGATCATGAAAAAAGAAAAATAGATCTGAAGTTCATCAAAGATGATTAAATTTATTTCTCATTTCTACAAGATAATGAAATAGTAATAATCTCTTAATTAAAATAAAGGCACAGTCTAAATAATGTATAAGTCTTAAAAGTTTTGTGCTTTATAAAAAAAAAAAATTATTTATTTTAGTAGCCAAAATAGGAGGCAAATTAAAAATTGAATATAATAGAATAAATAATAAGATTAATGTTATTGTAGTCAAAAGAAAAAATGGCTGCTCTGAAATTTATTGTACTCTGTTCAAGTTAATAAAAGGTTATGAAATATAAAAAGGTACAAATTAAAAATTAATGTGATGTACCAATGTCACATCAATATATGAATAATAGTAATGAGAAAATAATATTTCCAAAAACTTCAGGATTAACAAAAGTATTGAGGTTAGAATTTAATGAAAAGTTTTCAAAAAGATTATTTACTTATGCTATATGAGTATTTTTTGATACAATGCTAGTAAATTTAATATAGTATTCACTGTATTTTTATTTAGTTAGTTACTGCTCATAATTTGATAGTATTTTTTAAAGATATATAAAGGAAGATATCTAAAAGTTTATTATCCATATTGTGATTACTATTAAATCTTAATTTATTATTAAAATGTTTAACATGTTTAAAAAAGATAGTAATTCAGACATGTACTTCGAAATATTACCTTTTTTATCCGATTCAAATTTACATAAACTATGGTTACTGTGCAAGAAAGCCTTGAAACCTGCATATTTATATCCTGGATATATATGAGATTTAGATTTGATATAGTATCTAACATTTATAATATTGTGTAGCCCAATGTATTATACTATGCTTTATTAACAAATCTAGATATTTAATGTTTCCATTAACCATATGTTCAATAGACCTATTTAACTTTTCATTCTTATTCAATTTATTAAAATTTTCTGATTCATTAATTGTTTATAAGTATATTTTGCCATACTACAAAAAGAAAGTTTGAAATATATATTTTTTTTTTAGTATTAAAGATTGTTTCATACATGTGAATGATGCTTATAGTAAACCATTTTACAGATAAATAAAATGAAAGCCTTGAAGTAGATTTGTAATTCTGAGGACAGGTTAAATAATTCATAGAATGACAACTTGATTTAAATTTATGGAGAGAAAAAATAATTAATGGATTTATTGATCCCTTTTTAAAGATTCTTATTGTTTATAAATTGATTGGATTTAGAGCATTTTTATTTAGAAATAAAAGTTAGCAAATATCAAAGTAATTAATATGCAATATCATTGACATATATACTAATGAATTATTGGACGTTGGATAATCTCTTTAATTACATATGATCTTGGTGCTTAGTAAATAAATTTGAATAATACATAGTTTTTAAGAATTCGTAATATTAACATATAGTAAACTGAAAAGTTTTGCAAACATTAATATGTAAAAAAAAATAATGGATGTAAAAGAGAATAGAAAAACATCTTCATGCTCTCAAACTAAGCCATTTCAGATTGGCCAATATAATTAGAATATAGGTTTAAAAATAAGATGGCTGCTCTTAATTCTTTCAGAAATCTCTATCTTGTGTTTGAATTTGAGAGTATTCTCAGTACCCAACATGATATCATTGAGCTATTATAAGATCAGTACAGTGCATCTATTAAAGGGAGGTAAATGAAAAAAGAAAGAAATGAAGAAAAAAATGGATTTTTTAACCTTATATAAATAAGACAGTCTATTGAATGATTATATCAATTGTTACCTACATTTTAATATAGCATGAAATACTGATAGATTTATTATTAATAGTAAAGATATTGTTGACAAAATCAATAAATATAATATATAAAGTAGTGTGTGAATGTAGAAGATCTTATATGAGTGAATGTAAATGTGCATTAAAAAAGAATCACAATCACATATAGAAACTATGTGATTTGATTAAAATCATTAATAAAGTCAGATATATAAATCCAGAGCAGGCTATTGTGTGTTAGGAAAGTTTTTGTGATGGTAATGTTTTTTTACATTACATAAAAAATGATTTTTTAAAAAAGAAAAATCGCAGAAGCATAGTTTACAAATATATTACATAGTTTAATGAGTAAATAGTTTAATTATGTAAATATATAATTTATAGAAAATTGGTCAATTATATCTAAATGTTAATTTTTTGCACTTTAAATATTAATTTGAATTTAAATTTTACATGTTGTAAACTAGCTACATCTAATATTTATTTATTTATAGATTTTATTTTTAGTATATTGAATTTTATAAAGTTAATTTCAGTTTATATATATATATAATAATGTTTTCACAGTTATATGATGTAAATAAAGTAGTTTTTAGGTTAAACCGTGTGTTATTTTTGCCTCTCAATATATTTTGATGAAATAGCATCCACCATTGTCAGTATTAACTTTTCAAATAAAAACCATTAGATCTTGAATATCTGACACACAATCTCTTTACTATTTGAGATCTAATCGTCTTTCTTTGAAAAGTTAACCTTTACAAAACATTGGGAAGTAAGCAAAAATAACACACAGTTTAACCAAAAAACTACTTTATATATATATATAGGGAGAAGGGGAAAGTAAAATCTACATATAAATAGAACACAATTTAGGTTTCTACAATTCAGAAATTTCAACCAATTGGTTAAAATTTTAGTAGATTTAAATTTTCAAAACTCAGAATTTACTGAATAATTTTTATTTAAACTTGAATATACTCATGTTAAAAATAATGTATATAATGCTGTAAATAAATGAATATATAAATATATTTTAAAATAAAATTAAAGCATAACACATGTAAGTAAATACTCAAAAATTAATGCCTAATTGATATAAAATACCCATTTTCTTACATTAATAATGTGTAGAGATTATCCAATAATTTTATCAGTTTTATTTTTTTTTAATTAAAATTTTATAAAAATAAGCATATACAACTTATATTAAAATTAATAAATATTTATATTTAATATTTAACAATTAAATGATTTAGAGAATTAAAAATTAATGATAAAAATGAGAGAGAAAAATTGTATTGGAAAATTATTCTTAATATGGAAAGATTCGGGAAATATAGCACAATATAATATATATAATAAATAGTATTGTCACTCTAATATATATAATAAATAAAGGGTTTAAAAATTATTTTTATTTCAAGAACACAAAAACAAAGCCTTTATATATATTTGCAATTCAGTAAATTTATTTAAGATCTCTAATAGAAGATATTAATGAAATACATTAACCTAAATATTCATCTTTTTTTAAATTTCTTTTTTTATTCTACTTCTTAAAAATCTTTCTTTTTCCTTATTATTTCATTTCTCACTTTCTTGTTATTTTTATCCATGCTAAATGAAAACCCTTTAGACTGTTTTTATCTGAGCTTTTCATTCTACTATATTCATTTCATAATTTTATCATTTGCTTTTGTCTTTTTAAAAATTATCCTATTAACATCTTACCTATCATAGAATAAGTATAAATCTTTCATTTTTAAAATACATTTATTTCTCTTCTCATTTCTTATAGTTACAACTTATTTGAATTTAACTAAATTAATTTAATTAGTTTATTTATTTAAATATTTAATTTAAAATTTAATTTATTTAAATTTACAATTTAGTTATAATCTATTTCTCTATAAACTTTTTTTAAAGATTAATTTACTTTTTTTTTATTTTTATCAAATATAATTTCTACTTTAATATTAATTTTATTTTGACACAATATTAACATTTTTTTTAAATGTTTATTTTCCAAAATGTTTCACTCCATTATTTGTCTATCATATCACTTTGTATATAATACACATATTTTTTTTATTAATATGCTCATCCATTTTTTTTAAATGATTGACATATGTTACTTGATCTAAGTTTTTTTTTTTTTCTGAAGTTCTTTTTAGTCATTCATATGTAATCATTATATGTCTTCTTACATAATCCCATTTATTTTTCCTATATTTTATTTAATATGCATATATATCACATGGATATATTGCATCATTATTAGAAAAATATTTAATTCTGTAAAAAATAATTTATATAATTTACATTGTCCTTCAACCAACTTCCAACATTTGCTTTTGATAATATCTGAATGGCAGCAAAATACTAGCAATATAAATTTTATGAGTTATTGTTTATTAAACATTTTGTGAATATTATATGAAACACCAAAAAGGATTTGATATTATATATATCTAATCTACATAAATAAAATATCGTTGTTTATATGTTTAAAATTTAATAGTACTATCGTACCAAAGTTTTGATTGAATCACATCTGCCATTATCTGGATAATGAATATTATTGTAAATCATTGTAGAGTTATTGTGAACATTGACATATAGCAAGTTTAAAAGTTCAATCAATAGAAAACAAAACATATAATTTTAAAATGTAAAAGTATGAATAGAACAATAATAGTTGAGAAAATCATTATAAAGATTAGCAGCTATTCAGATTAATGGGTTCTAAAAAAAATTTGCAGTGAAATATAGTTTACTGCATTATCACATTTATTATTACATTTCTTAAGAAACTAATGGTCATCAAACAACATGATGCTATATTTAAATTACCTTCCAATTGGAAAATGTTTTTGAAGCCCATTAATCTGAATAGCTGTTGATGTTTGTGCTGATTTTTCTCATCTACCATCCCACTCCCACTTTTATATTAAAAAAATTTTTGTTGATGATTTCTATTGATTGAACCTTTGTTCTTGGTACACATCAATGGTATAATAACATTCATTATCCAATTAAGAGCAGGTACAACCCAGGTAAAATGTTTGTAAAATAGTATTATTAATATTAAATGGACAATTATCCAGATAATATATCATTTATATCCATCACCTGCAAAATCATACACACACAGCGGCATATATAAACTAATTTTTTCTGATGTTCTATCTAATCAGTTCATTCAAATATTATTTTTGAAATTATTTTTTATTATCTTTATCCATATACATATCTCTCTCTATAGAATATTAATTATTATCCATATATTTTGTTTAATATATGTTTATTACTAAATCATTTTTGATAAAATAAATATTCATTCACTCTTATAAAAATAAATTATAAAAATTTGCAATATTGTCTTTTAATTATCTTTCAGCATTCTGTCATTGGCAAAACTTTTGATAATATCTGAATGCTGGCTAAAGACAAATATTATAAATTTAATGAATTATTGCTTATTAAACATTTTGAGACTATTATATGAAACACAAATAATGATTTGATATATATCTATATTGTCAGGTACTATTCTAGTATGGAGTTTTTTGAGAGTTGATTTGGTTTGTTATAGATATGTAAGCAGATGAACTACTATTATACTATTTTGTTTTTGCATTTATGAAAAATATATAACAATAATTTGTGAAGATAGTTTATTAGAAATATAGAGACTTTTGGTTATTCTAAGTTGATTAAAATTCAATGCAAGGGATGTGTTATGTACTGCAATTTTCAACATTTTTGCACTATTCAGATCTTAATTTATACGATTTTAAATATTGCATTAAGCTAATCTGATTGTTTAATTAAATAAATCAGATTCTTATCTCTAATTACTGCTTCAAAAGGACCTTTCATTAAAATCTTTCTAATATAAAACATAAATCAAATATTTATATGAATATAATAATAGTTGAATAACTTTGGAAAAACAGAATAAGATAAAGCTCATATAAAAAACACAATAGAGTGATAATATATTTACTAAATAAGCTTGGAAGTTTGTAAGAAATTCGAGTACTAGAAGAACAGAGGTGGGTGTAATCTATAGATCATAAGTTCAAAGTCTGTCACTCTACTATTAGACCAAATTATAGACTAATAGATTTGCTAGGGAAATACAATATTAAAATTATATGCACATAATAAAAAGATTGACATTTTCTCTCCAAACAACACCTTAGTTTATCAGATCAATACACTGAAAGAATTCCAAAATTGCAGTAAAACAACCACAGAATCAAAGCTAGTTATATTGATAAATCTAGAATTCTTTTTAAATGTAGTAAATTAAAAAAAAAAAGATTAACCCACAGATGCATAAAAGACTTGCCTATTTCAATGAAAAAGATGTTACTTTAAAGATTCTAGAATTATATTAAATTTTTTGTCAATATATTGAAAAATCTAGCTTTATTTTGTTTTATTTCATTAATTAATTTGAAAATCAATGGAATGTATTAGCACTACAAAATTGGAATGTAAAAATAAAAACCTTTAGCATATTGTAACCAGTTGGCTACATAACTGCATTAGCATGCTCCTCAAGTTTAAGTATAGAATTATTTAAGTAATGGGGAAAATAATATTTAATTTTCCCATGCATATTTTTAATGGGTCTTCATTTAATTAAATATTTTAAGTCCTAAAATGATAGTATGAAAAGTCTTAAGTATTAAATTTGTTAAATAATATTATGATTTTAATATGGAAATATTTTAATAAGTTATAAATGATGGTAAAAGGGGGAAAAACTATTAAAAAATGTCAACAAGTTTTTTCTCTCTCTCTCTCTCTCTTCAGTAGTTATAATTATGTAGTAGTTTTAATTTAATCTATGAAAATGTACTAAGAGAAAATATATTTCTATTTTTTTATATAAATTATTTAATAAATATTAGTTTTAACCTTTTTATGTTTGAGAAAATTTTTAAAAAACAAAAAATAAAAATAAAATTTTAATACTTTTGGTAAATTTTATTTTTAATCAGAGTTGTTGTTTTTCTTTTTTTATCTCTATTTATTACAAAGAATCAAATCAGTGTAATTAATTGATGATGTTGTTTTACTTTTTGCAATAAAAAATTTTTAATTAGAAAGAAATGCCAAGAATTTTATGATGCTAATTTAAGTTCTTGATTTATTTTTCAATGTCTATGATTAAGGAGGAAATTATCTGAACAATTGTATTTATAAAAATTTATCTAATTGGCTGTTATGAAAACTATCATGTTGTAGTGAGATTGTGATTGGCTTGTAAGTAAGATTGTTCTTCAAAAAAATAATGGGCTGTGAATAAGTCAAAGACCCAAGTGTCTATCAAAAAGATATAATCCTAACTTAACTATCGAAAATAGAGCAGTCAAGTCTTAATCCATTTAATAAAGAAGAAAGAAGCAGAAGTCTTACCAAGCTATTGCATAGAATAGAAGTTTTAATCAAAATTTAAGCATACTATGAGTTTAGTCATAAACATGGTTTTTTACAATGAAAATCGTGTCCTAAATTCAACTAAAAGCTAGACATCATCTTCCTCCATGTAATCTGCCTTCACTGGAATAAAATGTAGCAAAGAATATATCCCCTGAAGTAATCTGCAACCTTGTCTTCAAGCAAGAGCATGAGTCTTTATATGTGTTAATGTCACCTGAAAATGTTAATGGAAAGAAATGGATAAAAGTTGCTATTTTTAATATAGAAATACTGCACCCCAGGAAAAGGATACATTAATCATGTTCATGAGTAAAAGCCTTCAAGAAGAAAATTCAACTGGAAATTATAATGGGAAATGACCTCAGAATAATTAAACCATAGTTAAAGATATTTTGGATGTGCACATACTAAATTTTTATGTATAGTAAAAACAATTTTTTCTTTCATTTTAAATATTTTCATTAAGTTAATATTTTTAAATTGTGGGACCTTTTTTTAAAAATCCAGTCAATTTTCTCTTCAAAATTATAAACTAGTTTTTAGAAAGTTTAATTTTTTGTAAATTATTATTATTTTTTAAATATATTTTTCATATTTCATTCATTTTCCCTCCTAAAAAACTTTACAAAAGATTAAATTAAATCAAAGATTGTAATCTTTGATTTTAAAAATGTGGTTTTTTCAACTCTTAGTTATTTTAAAGAAAAATTTAATTAAAAGTTAATTTATGAATAGAAATTAATTGATTAATTATAATTTTTATCAAAATATTTTTTGATGAAATAAATATTTAAAATTTTATACTATCATATCATTTTTTTGTTTATTGTTAATCAATGTTATTAAATAATTGTTTTAAAAATATTTTTTAGTCTTAATTTCTTTATTCTTTCCAATTTCTGTTTTATAAATTGCACTTTGTCTATAACTTTATTTTATGACAGCTTAATGTCCTAGGATTTTTTTAAATGATCCCAATTAAACTATTTGCTTATAATAGGGTAAATGTATGAATTATTTAAAGTGATTTATAATCTTTCTCACAGTAATAGTTTAAAGAGTTATTGCTTCCTGAGCTAGATATGTGCATAATAGTTATATGGAGTAGATGATATGTTAGTGTTATGAACATTCAGATGATGATGATCCTGATTGATGTAAAAGGGATATGCTTTAAGTCCATGTACTACATTTAATTTTATTTATTATTTTTTTAGAAATTTAGTTTATAGTTGGCCAGTACATTAATGGTGCTAAGTGGCCAGAGCATTGATGATGGTCAGAATGTTTTTAGTATCTCAGCATTATTTGATTTAATGTTGTATTTTGATGGAGTAGCACCTAAGTATGTTCATCCAGATAATTATTGTTGTATTCCTGCCCTAGGTTTGGCAGTGACTAAATAATTAGCCTGGTCTCCAGTGGACTACTTTCAAATCCAATAACAAGATAGACTATTGATTTATTTTTATTGTTGATCATTCATGATGATGAATGATTATTACTTTTGTGTATGGCTGGTGAACTTATAGTTAGTTCTGTGCTGATCTCTCATGCTCATTCCTTTTTTATATTTTGTTTATTTGGGGATGATGATGTTTTATCATCTTTTTATAATTCAATCCTAATGTAGTAAACTGTCACAAATGGTTATGCAATTGTGGCACATTGTAAGCTCACATTCTCTCTTATTAACCCCTATTTTCTATAGTTACAATTGTTACCCAATTTTTGGGACCACTATTTCCATACTGTTATAACATACATATATATATATTGTAATTTTCTCTTCCAGTTCTTCAACACCTCTACCCTACCTTCTCTTTTTACCCTATGCTACTAGCTCAATAATAAACAACCAGGTATAATAACAATAAAGTATAAGACTCTTTATGAAACTTGAAATTTACAATGTGTCAAAACATAAGATAAACTTTAGGGATGATTACAACAGAGGTTTTAACATTGAGAAGTATATAAAATACACTCCACAATGACATTGCTATTGTGAAAATTCTCTTACCACCATCCTATTATAATCATTAGGAAAATCCCCATAATAAACAATGATTAACATAATATTTCATTTAAATAATGATTTAACTACTCTTTTTCAATTTAAGAATCTCAAAATAATAACATTAAAACAAAATCACATTAAATTAAAATAATTAATGCTATCCTTATCTCAGAGATTCTAAGTATTCTATTCTAAAATATAACAATCAGATTGATAATTAAATAACTGAATGACAGAGGGATTTTACTGGAATCAACCATTTAAATAAAATCACACTCTTACAAATCTTGATTAACCTCCTATTTGAAAATTAATCTAACTATAATAATAAGACATGAAAATTGAAATCACTATTGACTCATTACCTTTACTTAAATAATTTAATTTACTGTCCTAAGATTTCTTCTTATACTTAAACTAATAACAGTCACTATAGAATACTCATTTTTTTATAATCAAAAGCTTTATCACACAATTATTATCTACAAAGTCTAACTCAATTAAATGCATTTCTTAATTACTTAGCATTCACCCATTGTAATTAAATCCTTCAGAATTATAAATCTTAAAATATATTTGGTCAGTAACTTGTACTATGAAATAATATAATACTTCTAAATTTATAATATAAAATACATTTCAGACTTAAATTACAAGATCAAAATGTGACTCTTAAAACATACTATTAATTTCTATTATATGCTCTCCATTTTGTAACACTTAATAGTGTTTTTCAAATAAATCTTCAAGATTCTTTTATATCTAATAAAAATATGAAGTACTATAATTTACTTTCTTTAATATAGGTACAATTTAAAAGCAATTGATAATTAATGTGTCAATTATAAATTCTTAAATATAATTCTTCAGATAAAGCATGTAAACAATATATATACTATGTGTAATTCTATGTGGATAATGTGCTTTATTGATATGACCTTGTGATGGAAATGACTCTGAAATGCAATGAAATTACTAATACAAAATTTAAAACAAAATATTCATTTATTTACAACAATTAATAATGAACAACAAACAACTATACACTTTAGATTAAATAATTCATTAACAAAATAATCATTGAATTGTTTATAAGTTTACAACTTTCATCACAGATAGACATAATAATTATTATATACGTTTAATCCTTTCCATGTTCAGTATCTAGTTCTTTTAAAATCATAAGTTTGTTTTTCTTAACATCATGTATGCTTTTATACATATTATATAGTTGTACAATTCATGAGTTATCTGGTGGTTATCTTCTTAATCATCTTTCTCTATTTATTTTATATTTTGTAACTCCAGATATTTTAAGAGAATTATTATATTCAAAGTTGATGTAAAAATTTTGCACTAGAATCTTATAAATAAAATTGTTGTTGCTGTGATAATGTTACAAAATAGAAAAATAAAACAATATTTATATTATATTCAAAATGAATAGTGAAATTAAGGACTCTTTTTCATATAATGTAATTCATTTTATACATTCATTCTCTATCTCTCACTCCTATTTTCTGTTTATCTTTGATCTCAGGTATCATGACTTATATAATAATTTATTCAAATTTTATTCAAATATAAAATATTTGTTCCGTATATGGTCTTACTATTTTAGGCCAATCTGTCAAAACTTAGAAAGACAAACTATAAAATTCTTAAAGTATTTAGTAAACTTTTGATGCCCACTCTATTTTGATTTACCAGAAAACTTCATAGAAAAGAAACTGATTTCCTTTATTTATGAGGTGTCATATTTTGGCAGGTAATCATTTTTCTAATGATTTCTCTCAATTTTTACCTTGGCTTATTTAGCAAGCACTTACAGTATATATTACATTCATGTTTTTGCAGAAAATCCTTCCCTCTTTCTAATACACTATCTGGGTATCACAAAGATTAATCCCATTCAACTATTCAATCAGTTCTTTAGGATGATATTTTATATCCTATCCTGGAATTTCAACTCATCTTTCATTATTGTGTCTTCAACATCTCTTATTATACTACTTATGGACTAATAATATAACTAATCTTCCCATTAAATATTTTCTATCCACATTTGAGATCATGTTATAAAGCAAATAGTCTATCTTTATCATTGTTAATATGATACTTTTTTTTAATAACAAATGAGATCATGATTAATATTCTTTTTCTTTACATTAACATTCACTCTTTTCTTACTCTCACAAATAACATTACATTTTATAATATGTTTATTTTATTTTCATAGAATCCTATAAAATTTTATTTATCACTACTAGTTCATTCCTCTTTGTCAAATATATTTTATGATAATACATTTGAATTACCTCTACAACACATTTTTTTACACTCAATTTTTTTTAAAAAAATATATACCAGCCAAAATACAAAATTAAAATATTATACTCCACACACTTTTTCAGGTTATTACTCATGTATACTCTCTTTAAAGTTTTAAACATACTTTTTTTTTAAAAAAAAAAGAATGAATAATAACAAGGTTAATACCTTTTAGCATTATATACCACATTGCATATAAAATTATTTTAGTCATTACTAACTAGAATACCTAGCATTTATATTTCATATCAAACAAGAAAAAAACTATTAATAATAAATTTAAAATTCTTTTCTCTTTGTTTTTTTTTAAAACCCATTTCAAATTTCTAGTTTAATACTACCATGGTTACCCAGTAGATGTTCACCATTCTTTGTGAGTGTGGGTGCTTCTCATATCTTTTTGCTAGAAACAAATGTCTACTTAAACAAAACATTGATAAACAAGCACAACACTAACTGGACAAGAGTTCTGAATTGGATGCATCTTTCCTCCTTGACTAGTTTGAAGTTACATGTGCATAAGCACTTATTTAATGCAATAATTAGTATTTGTAAAATGTATTCATGTGTGAGTTTATGAATTTCAGACCACTTTCTCACTACTTGATTTTTATATTTTTATGCTTTAATATTATATTTCTTAAGCAAAATAACTACATTACTCTCATATACATTTTTTTAATATTATTTATTATGCATTGGGGTTTGTTATTATATTTATCTTGGGAATTGGTGAAGGGATTCAATAAACATTTATTTAATATTTATAAACTACCTTACTGCTTTGATAATTTATTATTTCTTTCTCTAAAATAATAAAACACTTAGATAATTGTGCCAGTTAAAGTTTCCCATTTCTTTACCTGAGATAAAGAGGATGCTGAGCTGGCATATAAGATACTCCCTTATCGGGATTTAAATCTTTGATCATCGGGTATTTATTTCTATTAGATTTCATTTTATTTCATGTTATTATTGGCCTTACATATCCTTTCAGGAGGGGGAATTAATCTTTTTCTTTCTGGGAATGGTGCGAAGGATTTAAATTAAAGAAACCTTTCAAAGGTATGTAAGAGTCAATACTTTATAAACGTACCGATGACTGTATCAAACCGATCATAAAAAAGATTTGAAATTACTTCCTATCTTGGTATGCTGCCATATTTGTTTCATGTTCGATATGCGTGCATGCTCACCTTATCAGGGTAGGGATGAATTGGTATAATATATATATATAAATGAAGTATAATAGAAAATATGAAATTATTTTTAAAAAATAAGTATATTTTCATGAATGATAATCATAATTATCAAACAAAACAAGACTATTTTATTGTTAAAAAATTTATAGCCATTTTATTATTATTATTATTATTATTATTATTATTATTATTATTATTATTATTATTATTATTATTATTATTATTATTATTATTATTATTATTATTATTATTATTATTATTATTATTATTATTATTATTATTATTATTATTATTATTATTATTATTATTATTATTATTATTATTATTATTATTATTATTATTATTATTATTATTATTATTATTATTATTATTATTATTATTATTATTATTATTATTTGATCATTATTGGCTCTCTGATTAACCACATGTTCATTTTTCACAATAAAAACCTTTTTGATCTTTCTGTCATGTTTTTCTTCACTAATTACCTCTATAATACTTAGATTCAAACTATGCCAATATTCCCTTTCAAAAATACAAAATGCAGATGCATTTGTTAAATTAGTTTTAGCTGTTTTGTACTTAAGCAAATGCTGAGTCATTTTAGTTCTCAAATTTGTTTTAGTTTCCTCATAATTTATATATAGGCAATCCATTTTGCTACATTCAACAATATACACTATATTAGATTGATCTAATTTGTCTACTTTATCTTTATGTTTCCTAAAGCCAATACTGAAAGTTAACTGGATATATTATTCCAATTTTATTTCCAATATTCAGTAAATATGGTAGTAACAATAATTTTTTATCACTTCCAATTTTTTTATTCTTATACATAATATTTCTTTTAAAAAAGTTTCAAAATATCTATCTAATATATATATATCAGTTTTAGTAAAACCAAATTTTACCATATCAGAAATATAAATTTCCAAATTCTTAATTTTATCAGACTCAAATTTAAATAAACCATTATTTCAATACAAAAATGCTCTCAAATCCATGAATTTATGTGAACTGAATAAATAAAAAAAATTCTAAGTCTGTTTATGATTTGAAAAAAGTAAAAAATTCACCCAGCTAGGTCTCTACCTCTAGATTATGGATAAGATAGATAATGCATTAGCACTATACTATAAGAAAGACATTTAAATATATTTATTTACAGGCATTACAAAGACTATTCATTTAACACTGTTTGATTATTTGTATTTCAAAGTGAAAATACAGTAATATGTTTGGATGAGAAAGTATTATTGTTGATTAAGAATTTTGAATTACATTACTAAAGTAATAAACTATGTTTTTGTAAATGACCGAGTTTATTTACATTTAAAACAACAATAATATAAAAATAATGACAAAACTGGTTATTGATTACAGCATCATTACAGAAGAATCTCATCTTATAAAAACTTTTTAGAAATGATCAACTCATATAAACTCTCAAATTATTATAAAGCATAGAACTTGGGATTTAAAATAAGAAGTTCAACAATTGTGAAGAAGAATTAAGACTGATAGGTAGATTAAAATTACAAAAAAGGTATCAACATTTGTTGATCATGGTCTTTTTAGGTATTTTTGACATAATAAACAAATATATGGACCTGTTAAGAAACAACAAAATTCTATTAAATCAGTAAATAACATTTTTTTATATGATGATTATAATATTTTGAACAGATTGGAGAGGGCTTTTTGATCACATTTTGAATAGTAATACAAGAATTTTGGTAACTAAATTTAATGATATATTCAGTCTATCAACTCATGAGATTTTTACATTGATGAAGTTAAAATAATTCCCAGTAATTTTACAAATAGAACATATGTGACTTCTGATAGAATCCCTATAAAAGTTTTAAAACAGTGATGGTATTTTAGCTACAAACCATTGGAATTTTTTAGAAATATGTGAACCATAAAGTTATATTACTTGATATTAATAATACGTCTATTGTATCAATTTATAAAAATGAAAAAGAAGGTATATATGTATTAAACTACTCTTTAGAACAAAAAGTTACACACACACACACACAAATTTTTTTAACTTTTCTTTAAATTATTTTTAACAGCCAATAGCATATATAGATGTGAACAAACACAAATATTCAACAGTATAGTTAATGATTATCAAATTTATAACTATAGGGGGAAATGAAGATTTAATTAAACCATTAAGGATTCTATCTTAATTGGAATTTCTTTATAACATTTTCCTAATAATTAAGCTTTTTAAAAAATAAATCATACTAAATAAATAAATAGATTATTAATGAACTGACTATTATGAAAGTTTTTACATCTTTGTTTGTTTCTTTCCCTTTCAACTAAAAACAGCAAGATGTATTATTTATTCACAGGCATACTTAGAGAGAAATGGACTCAATCCTATTTATAACCTGTTTTAGCCATCATCTTAAATGTTTTATAGTTGTTGTATATTTGTTAAAAAACAATGACTGAAAATAAAATAAAATTTTTAGCTAATTTATCATTTAAAATAAGTTATGAAATTAATTAGAAAATTGAGCATTCAATTTATTATTATGCTTCTCACTTATTTTTATTTTTTAATAATGAATTATTGTTTTTGAAATTTTCATAATATTATATACTTTGTGTAATCATAATATTTAATAATTAGTTTAATATTTGAATTTTTTTTAATGTTATTTGATTATTTTTAAATTTCTTTTTTTCTCTTCTTTTTTTTTTAAATAAAAATTTTTGGTCGTGTGGCTATTTAGCACATTAAAGTTTTAATTTAGAAAAAATCTGCAATTTGAAAAGAGTAAAAGTCATTAAGAAAGTACTTGTTCTGGAAGCTAATCATGTAGTATTGCACTTGGGGAAAAAAATATATTTTTTGAAAATTTTTAGTTAAAGCTTTTCCAGTATTTGAATATTAGACTCCAACAGGTTAATCATGATAACTATAAACAATGGCAGCTCATGATTCTGAAATATGGGATATTTCAAGCAGTTTTTTATTTATTCAATTAATGCATTCCATGATATTTTGATTAGCAAGAGAATTGTAAGTTTAAAATTATGCAAACCAATATTGCTGATATATTCATAATACTTGTTCCCACATTTAAAATGTTTTTATAAAGTTTTTATTATTTGAAACATGATATTTTAAGTAATATAGTTTGAATTTATAAAGGAATTAATAATTTTATATTGAGTACATTTCATTTATTAATAAATGAAAAACAAAAAAAGTTTTTTTTCTTTTCATACTGTTATATTGCATTATTATACAACATTAAATGGTGTAATAGATAGGGGGAATCAAAAAATTGAAGCAGCATAACAAGTTTATAAAATTATTGTGTATTTAAGTACATGTATATTGTCTAACAAACAGGTGTTACTGACATCATTGAAAAAAATTAAAAAACTGAAGTGGAGGTGGTTTGGACATATTTCTAGAAGAGATGGTAATAGATGGACAATTAAAATCTTAAACTGGATTCTAAGAGATTGTAAAAGACCCAGAAAGAGACCACATGTGAGATGGATGGATAGAATAAGAAAGTGTGCAGGAGTGATGTGGAGAAAGAAAAGCTAAAGATCGAAGAAGGATTGAATTTGGAGAGACCTTCATCCTATAGTGGATTGATAAGGGTTGATGATGATATTGTCTTTACTAAATCTAATGTAATTAGAAGAGACTTGAACTCAGATTTTCAAAACTCTCTACAACTATCCACTCTATCTTATACAACTGAAACATGGGACCACATATATGTGAAAAAGATAAATGATCTCCAATATATGTATTTCATGCTGAACCAGCACTCATCAGTTGGTTCAAATCGCCATCTCCCACACATATATACAACCAGTGCTCAGTTTATATTAATAGCAAATCTTCAAACTTTAATGGACAAGCTTCAATCTTTTCCACTCTCTTACTCTTCCATCCATATCATTGAAAATCTGAGGATGGAATGCTCAAAGCCTCTGTTGATGTCAACATTATTGTCATATTCATGTTGACTTTACGTTTCTCTGACACCTCACATATATGACTTTCATATATTCATTTAAATATATATGAGAGGGATAGTCAGAATACAGAATATGTTTTTATAGCTTCTAACTTAAAATTTATTTCATAAAGCATCACCATTAAAAAGCAAGCAACAAAGTATTAACCCAACCACTTGGAACACAATTCTGCCATTAGTTAAACTTCACAGGTTTGAAAATTATTTCTTTTATTTTACAGCGTTATTGAAATTCTTATTGAAAATAGAGAATGAGTTTACTACACATGTTAATAAAAATATTTATCATGTTTATGATGATCCTCATAAAATTTCATAAAACAAATATTGCAAGTCTGCAGGACCTATAGATGAACAAGTTTATTTATAAAAGGGTAAATAAATCTTTTTTTTTGTAAAAGAATAAAGAAATTATAAGTAATTTTTAAAAATCAGAACATTATTATTGCTATTATTAAAGTGAAATGTTTTAAAACAAGTTTAGAAGTTATCATCAGTCTTGAATGGGTGAATGAATAATTAAAAAGAAAACTCAACCTGAGTAAACAGTAAAGCAATTTGTTTCACCAAACAATTATAAATATATAAATTGCTTTCATATTGTTGAGTCTTATGAATTAAAAAAGATTATAGTGTGTGTGTATATATATATTGTAACGATCTGGAGAAAGAGAGCTTAACATGATCTGCACTACAGGGCGCCATCTAGGCATTTGTACCTAGAAAAATTTATAAAGTAGGCAGATACGTAAGTAAAAAAAAAAAAAAAAATTTTTTTAATTTTGATTCCAGTCATTAGCCCAAGTCACTAGCTCAAGGAGTAGCAGAGATTAAATAATATAATATAAATTCTTATCTAAGAATATATAAAAAGGAATAAAATAAGCCACTGCCAGTAATTAACATACAAAAATTTATTTACGCACACATATATATAACATATAACATTTTTATTTTAATATGTTTATTTTAACATTTAACTTTATTTTTAACTTTTATTTTAGATTTTTAATTTACATTTTAAATTTTATACTATTATTAGTTCACACAAATGGATTTAAAAAAAGTTTGTTTTAAAACATGTTGAGTATAGATCGGTTACATAGATTTCACGGTTAAAGACATTTCAAAATAAACATAAATGATCAAAATATAAAGTCATTGATACCGTCAATTGCAGAGGGAAATTTATAAGTAACCCATTAGCATTCTTGATGCATTGACACCAATAACTTAAAAGACATCCGAATAAATACATTTTAGATACTCACCGTAAGGTATCATTATTTATTGAATGTCTATATATTTTGATCAAATATGAATACCCAAAACATAATTAACCAATAACCAATCCATGCAAGCGTCTATAAACAACTTAAATTTAATGCATTTTTATTTAGTGTCGAGTATGAATAGACTACATAGATTTGCATTTGAAAGAAAATATTCTATCCTTATTTAACCTTAGGCCCAAAAGTTCACAGTCGAACTAACGCCAATTCATCTGATATATCGATGTATTCAATGTAATACGAAATACGGCAGCACAAAAAGTTAAAAGAAGAAATTGCCTCTCATCAGATAGAAATACATACATCTATCTGACAAGAAGAGCAATAAAAAAACTCCATAGAAAGGAACTGCGGTCTCCGACTTATAATTCCTTCCATAGGCAAACGGGTGAGTGTGGCGTATACAAACGATTCTGCCCATAGCGAATCTTGCATTACATCTACTAACTACACCAATATATCCAATCCATTGACCCAATTTAACTACGAAACAAATAACCTAAGATTACCCTCCCCTAATATAACTTTACAAATCTATACAGCCATTCATGTCCGACTTAAGTTTAACATTGATATATTTTAATTTATCGGAAAACAGAAATCATAATAAACTTAAAGAACAAAAAAAAACTAAATGGAAATGATTTTACAAAAGAAATACATTAAATAAAATTATAACTAATTAATAAATAACGTTGGTCAGATAGGATTCTATTTCTTATAAATTAAAGACTGAGAAAGTTTATATTTTAAAGTTCTTAGTGTTTCAAAATGTTTTTAAAGTTCTTATGATTTTTTTTTCAACATTCCTCTTTATTCATTACATGCCGTTTGGAATCCACATTAAATCTCCTGATGATCCTGTTGTCCTCAGTATAAGAAAAGCGATGTTTCATTTTTCCATTTTTATAACAACTGAAGGAATTGAAAGTGCGTCTTTCAATCCCTTCACCTCCAACTCTCCGACATAACACATCTCAGTCCTCTCTTAATAATCCATAATAATTTCCAACTTTTCCTTTTATATTAATCTTAAGGATTGACTCAACATTACATCATCGATGATGGTGGTCTTTTCGCTGAAGTCCGATTCCATAGGGATTTCTTTTTATTTGCTAAAAGTTTCTATTGTTTTCCTATCTGACCGTTGTTTATACATTTAAATGCCCAAGGGCTTGTTCACTTGGACTAATTAAAATAATCATTTCCATCACATTAATTAACCTGTTTTCCAAATCCAAAGATATATTTAAAGATAAATTTAAAGATATAATTTTATCTCCAAATCTTTTTAAA
This sequence comes from Epiperipatus broadwayi, assembly GCA_028023455.1. Classification (NCBI taxonomy): domain Eukaryota; kingdom Metazoa; phylum Onychophora; class Udeonychophora; order Euonychophora; family Peripatidae; genus Epiperipatus; species Epiperipatus broadwayi. The sequence continues at coordinate 285,337 of JAQFVV010000570.1, read as the reverse complement.
ATTTAGTTTTAAAATACTTTTTCTTTAATAAAGTTTTATTTTAATAATTTTTCTCATCTGTGCGATTTATATATATGTGAGTTTAAGATGATTTTTTAATTTTCAGTTTTTAATTCTTAAAAAAGAAATTTTTAAATGCGAACTTTTTATTTTAATGTTTAATAATAAAAAAAAATAATGTAACGTCGTCTGTGCTCATTACAATATATATTACTTTCAACCATTATTTATTCATTATGATGAAGGTCTCTTCAAGTTTAAACCAGTTTTTCCAATTCCTAGTCTTTTTTCTTTACAACACACTAGTAAATATCCTTATTTTACCAATCATTTCATATATAATCTCTTTTTAGGTTTGTTACAATCTATTGGTATTCAATTTAATATTCAACTTGCAGTTACTATCATCTTCTCTAGAAATATGTCCAATCCAGTTCTACATTAGTTTTTCAATAATGTCAATAATATCTATTGGTTTTCATACTTATGTATTTAATTTTACTCACTTCTTTTTACTCCTAACATATATCTCTCCAGATATTGTTGAGTGATTTGAAATATTTGTATTATTATTTTAAAACCAAGTCTCAGATCCATAAGTAAGAACTGATAAAATATATATTATTAAAAAAACCTTTCTTTTCAACACACACATGTATACCTCTTTTTAATATTGTTATTTCTACCAAAAGCACTCCATCTAAGTCTAATTCTATGATTTCTTTCATTCATTATGCTTCCATTAGTATTAGTAATCTGACCAAGGTATTTGCAGTTGTCTGCTTCTTCTAATTTATGATTATCAATCTTTATTTCTTCTTCTGAGATAAAGATTACTTTAATAATTTTAGTATTTATTTTTAGTCTACTTTTTTATTCTCTTCTTATATCTTTGCAACATTTCCTGAAACTCTGATGCATTATTTTCTTAAACAACTTTATCATCTTCAAAATCTAAGTGATTTAAATAATCCCCATTTACTTTTACTTCACAAAATTCCCAAAATACTTCTTGAAAAACTGCTATAAAAAGCTTTGGAGATATAGAAACATCTTGTCATGGTTTTCTGAATAATTATCTTTTTAATATCACCATGTAATATAGTTACTGCTGCTGCATTTTATTAAATATTTTTTTGGATATAACAATATCTTGTGTATAAATCTTTATGATCTAAAACTTTAATCACTAGAAATGCTTATTGCGTTTTCATAGTCTACAATTCCAAATAGTAGTGACAACTCATATTCATTGGTTCTTTCTATAACTGCTTTCATTACTTGGGTGTGATATACTGTACTAAAACCACTTTTAAATCCAGATTGTTTTTGATTGGTTTGAATTCAAAGTTTGCTGTAGATGAGTTTCATTTATCTCAGTAAAGATTTTGTTAAGAACTGATAAGGCTTTAATTTTCTAATATCTTCTTTATCATTTTCTCTATATATCAATATCACTACTGCATTCTTTCAATCATCTGGTACATTTGCTATATAATTTTTTGCCAGCAATTTTATTTATTTATTTACCTCTTCTTTTAATTTACAATGACTACAATGTGGTTTTATAAAGACAATGCTGCAACCAATATCTGATACTGCTCATTAGAAAAGTGTTATTTTATAATATTATTAAAATTCCAAATTTGATTTTTTACAATTATAAGCATTATTTATAAAAAAATATTACAATATTTAAGTTAAAAAAATAGAAAAATGTAATAATAAAATCTTAACAAATGGAGAAATAAATTGCTTATATTAGAATATAACCAATACTGTTGTAATTGGAATCAATTGCAAGTTTTCTTTTAGGAAAATCACGATCAGTTATTATAATTAAAAAAAATTGATTTGTTTTTTATATATATTCTGCAAAAAGATGTCTGCTGTTGATTAAAAATAGTCCCTTTGATTTCTTTTTGAAACGTTAAAGACAAATTCATAATGTCCACTTCATACAATCTTGTCACTGCAACTCTTACTATTATGTGATGATTCAAATGGTAAATGAACATGGAGCAACTGCTCCCCAACACACATCAGTTAGCATGATGAGTTTAGTGGCTTTTTATCTCTGAATTTATGACCATTATTATTTTTGTTTAGTTGCCTGATAATTCTTAATTGAAATATTAGCTGGTTTTTTGAAGGCAGGTTGAAAATGTATGTGAATATTTTTTTTTTAGATATTTACAGTCATAACAGTAAATTAAAGAAGCTCTTAGGTATCTTTAAAGTTTGATTAATGAAGCTAGCAGTTACTGGCTAAAGGAAAAGATGCTAAGAATTTTACCTGAATGTAGTCCCAGGTTGCTAATTGGTGATGTCATTTTATTTTGGTAATTACAGTTGAAAATTACTTTCAAACAAAGGAAAATTTTATAAATTGAAAAAATTATTTATATTAAATAGATCCATTATTGGATTTTGTGAAGTTAGGAAAAAAGGAAAGAGACAATTAATTTAAAAACTAGATAAGGATTTTACTACAAAGGCATAAATATTGGCAATACAAGTAAAATTAGACTTATTATAAATAAAAAGTGGAAAAACAATACTGTGGAAATTGATAGTATATCAAACAGAATGGCAAGATTAACTATTCAACTTAATGGAAAATACCAAACCAGATAGTTCAAGTTTATGCCTCAACAAGCTTTTATTGTGATGACAAAGTAGATTTTATACTAAACAAGATTTTAAAATGAGAAAATGATGTCTTTAATGCTAGAAATAAAAAATGATTGAAACCTGAAAGTGTTGAGGATAAATTTGACTATGGTGACAGAAATGAGAGTGGACACTAATTTGTGAAATTTGTAATAAAGAATATTGTGACATATATGAAGTTTGCTGATATCATAATAAAGAAGCTGGGAGAAACTATATTAAACAAGGAAAAATCATCAACCTGCAATCAATTGATAATGGTTGAAAATAGTTAAGATTAAAAATGCAATCTGTTGAATGTAATTTTACTTATTCTAAATTTTCACCCTAAAAAAAATAATTGTTGTGCTGTAAATTTCTACTGAAAAATAAAGTTGTTAGTTTAAAAAGTCAAAAATCGATAAAAAAAACAAACAAACATTTTATTAAATCAAACAATTTGCCCTGCTATAAATAAACAAAAAAAACCTAAGCCGGTCTGTTATAATAGAAGAAAAAAAAGAAAGAATATTTGTTTAATTAGTTAGTAATAAACCAGAAAATCACTTTCAAAACAGAATGTTTCACTGAACTGAAAAACTTATAGTGTGATGAAAATTTACTACACTCAACAATGCATACAATTAAATTAATTATAGTGATTTTATTAGATTAAAGACTTCTTAAAACCACACAGATTACTCTTGTTTGAGACCATGTAGATTGCTCTTGTTTGTAAATTTTTTTTATAGATGTTAGTATTCTGGAATCACTTCTGGCATCCTTCAAATTGTATAAAATATAGCAGATGAGCACTTCTTTTATTTATTTTTTTATCAATAAAAGTAAAAGACGCATTAAAATCTGATTCACTTTTGATTTAAATGGGATCAGAAAATTCCTTAAGTTTCTATACTAATTTTTATTCTTGTATATGACATTTTATTGAAGAAAAAAAGGGTAATAGTATAAATACTAAACCCTACCATCTGGTGGCACTGTTTTTCTCAAAATGCACATCAATATACAATTTTAGCAGCCTTAAATTATGGCTGACAGTACAATAGATGTTTTTTGAGCTGTAACAGGCCGCCTGAGGACAATGTATTCTATGATTACATAATGAAATACTATGCCCATTGCATTGTGACAGTATTCATCAAGTGAGCACTCTTGAACTCTTGCTATGTTATGATTTGATGATGGCCATATTTGAAAGAGATGAAACTCTGCCAAAATTCATTGTCAGAAATTTTTTAGAAAGCGTAGTGGAATTAGTATTAACAAATTAAAAATCCTTCTCTTTCTTTTCAAAAACTTTATTTTCTTATATCAATACTGAACATATATATATAATACAAAACTCCAACGTTTCAACTGTTTTTATCTTCATACAGTCATTTTCAAGGATATGCAACAACAATATAAAATACATATTTATAAATAAATCTCAATTAAATAAATACCTTCATCTTACAATAACATAAACAATGACAAACATATTAAACATACATAATTATATTTTACTTACATCTCTTTCCCACTGCTATTTTTTATTACTCTTTCTTTTACATTATTTAATTACAAATCTATTTTAAAATCTTCAGTATTGATATAAGAAAATAAATTTTTTGAAAAGAAAAAGAAGGATTTTTAATTTGTTGATATTATTGCAGAACATATATATTTTAAAAGAAAAAGTGGTTGTACATTTGCAGTGTTATAATATATGGAATTAGTATTCCATATTAAGAATTGTCATGTCATCACACACACTTCCCTATGCTTTTCAACTGCACACAACTTGAAAAGGTTCTTCTTTTTAGCAGGATTTTTTCCAATTTGGCATGCAAATGCCTGTTTATGCGTAAATCCATGCGAAAACTGTCAAATGTAATCTGCAAGTTGTCCAAATTGGTTAAAGCTGAGTGAATTGCCAGCTGACCACACATGTGGAAGCACAATACTGTTTTCCCAGAAAGAGAAACTCCTGCAAGTGTACCTATGTAGGTCTGCATAAGGGAAGTTGGTTCCAAGGATACAAAATCCCATTACTTACAGCTTTGAGGCTTCCCTGTTGTTTTATTTGCGTGTTACTTTTGGCTGCTGTTTTTAATGCCCCCGAAATTTCAATAAATTATTTTATGGGAAACTTGTTGTTTTTGTTGTTCACAGTTAAAGTAGGTAGGTAATATTTGATAAGTTTCATTAACAGTTAAAGTAGGTAATATTTTATTATACCAAAAAAAAAGAAGAAGTGTTTAAGGCCCCACCAAAAAAAATATAAAATAAAATAATAATAAAGAACTGTATGGTAATATAATAAAATGTTAAAAAAAAAAATCCAAAAAGAAGTCGATAATTAAAAATCAAAACAAACCGTCCTCACCACTCCACCTCCCCGGCTAAAATGAACTGTTTGTCTTTTTTTAAAATTAAAGGCCCAAAAAATTAAGGAAGAACTTTTCACTATCATATAAAACTTTCTGTATCGTAAAGATTTGAAACAAAAAAAAAAACCTCATAATAAATTAACCAAAAAAAAAAAAAGATGTCTTGCGTTGTTAGCCGAGAGGTAATCGCAGCTGCCATGCAAGCAAGTAGTTGGTTGCAGACGGTTGTGGGTTCGCATCCCGGCCGATGCTATGACACATGGAAAAAAAAAAAAAAGATGACAATTCAAAATCAAAACAACCCATCTCCCCTTCACTCTCTAAAAAATCAAGTGTTGGTTTATTCAAAAATACCGAATTGTTGAAGTCTTTCAGCAAATCAAAACATCAATAAAAAAAAAAGATAAGTTAAAAGCAAACAACCAACCCTCCTCTCCACCATCTAAAAACAACAAAGTGTTTGTTACCGTATTTTTGTGTAAACAAACCGACAGTGCTATAATTGATAATTTAAAAGCAAACCAACACCCCTCTAACACCATTTAAAAACAAAGTGTTTGTTTCTTAAAAAAAATGTGTGAAAAAAAAAATTGGTTTACCATAAATAATATTATGTAAAGAAACCTATGGACAGTTAATCATTAATTTACAAACAAACAAATACCCCCTAGACCATGTAAAAACAAAGTATTTGTTTATTAAAAAAAAAAACCCAGGTGAAATAAAAAAAAAACTTTGGTGGTTTACCGTCGCTGACGAAAAAAAATTAAAAACCGATTGAAAAAAAATCTTTTTCTGTAATATTATGTAATAAAAAAAACTTTGGTGGTTTATAGTCACCGACAAAAAAATAATAAAAACTGGTTGAAAAAAAAAATGTTTTACTGTAATATTATGTAAACAAACAGCTGGCCCATGAATCGGTATATTGATGTGAATTGGGTGAAAAAGATTGCCATTAGATAGTAGGATTCAGTATTCATACTATTACCAAAAAAAGTTCTAATCCTACTCTTGTGAATAGATGAAAAATGAAATTTTTTAGTTTAAAAAAATTTCTTAAACTGCCAATCAAAAAGAAACAAAAAAACTTTAACATTAAAAATAAGCAGGAAAACTGAACTTTTTTAGCATACTTGGTTTTTTTTTTTTGTCATGGCAAATACTTTTCTTTACTTACTCTTCAGTCAAAACAGCATCACTGTTGTCATCAGCACTAAGTTAAGTTATTACCCCAAAAATTATGTCTTCATTTTTATCATTAAGTTTTATTATTATTATTATTATTTTAAAATGTCATTTATTCTAGATCCACAGTTATTCAGTTGTGTTATTTCTACTTCTGCTAATGTACTCATGTTAATGGGAAGATTGATGACAATGTTCTTGTGGCTCATCCTCAAGTAATATGCATTAGCATGTAAAATAAATGTCTTCACATGGAAATCAGATTTTATTTTGAACTCCTGGTTCAAGATAGGAAATTATAAAATACACCATAAAACTATTAAAATGATCTCAAGGGCTACATTAGAGCTACAGAGATGAGGATTCTGGGTTCTTGAAATGAAAAATGACCACATGATGGTGCAAACTATGAAACACCTTAAGTATCATGTACATTTTTTATAATGCAATCTTCACTTAGGAAACACAATAAAATTATTTCACTTTGATATTAAGAATACATTGACATCAAATATAGTGGTATAAATGTATTTCAGAAAACTCATTACACTTTAATAATATATATCTTTTTAAAATTTCTGTATTTATTATTGATAGTTAATAGAATATATTCTAAACATAGTATAAATACTTTAATTTCAAATCATCATATAAAACAAAGAATTTCTATTGAGGATAGTTCAAGTGATAGATATTTAAATTTTTATGTATACAATATTTACAAATTTTCCAATGCAAAAAGGCTATACTCTTCTCTTTTAGATTTTCCTACACCTTCTGCATTTATAGGAGATTTTAATTCTTATAGTACTTTTTAGTGATATGTAAATAAGGATAAAGCAGGTTATCAACTTTTAGAATAGATGAACTTAAACAATATACAATTACTTTACAATTTCAAGCTAGATAAAACATTTCATTCAGGAAAATAGGAATCAGAGATATTCCTGATTTATGTTTTATTTTAACAAAAATTGATTTCCTCCATTGTCAAATAAATAAATAAACAAATCCAGTCACTTTTGGAATCAATACTCCTATAGTTGAAAGTTATCTTGTTCCAAGAGACAATTTTAAAAAAGCTGATTGAAGTAGATATATTGGAGACCTTGAACTGGTTATTGCAAACTCATATATTAGTTCCTAGAGAGTCTGTGATTTGTAAATTTCAACAACAATTCAATCCAGGTTTAAACAAAACCAGCAGTGTTTCTTATGGTCATTTTTGTTTGTCAAGTTTCTGCAAATTACTGACAAACTTGTATGCCAGAAAAAGAAAATTGGAATAAGACTATGGAAAAGAAAAATTTCCCAGATCTATTAATAAGGTCTGGTTGTTTTATGGAAGCTTGGTATATATAAAAAAATATTTCTAAAAAACTACTACTGCCACTGCTAATCATATTTCCAATTTTATTTATTAGACTTCTAAACCTAAGGTTAATAAAATGAGGAAAAGCATCATTAGAACAGAATTACCAACTTCTTTTTTATAATGTTCCTCTAACATCAAGCTGATAAACTCTGTAAATATTGATGAACTTGAGCTTATTTGTGATAACTTAAAAGATAGAAAAGCTTCAAGAACAGATAGTATACTTCCAGAGTTTCCAAAATAATTAATATTTAAAGACAAAGCATGGATAGCAAGACTATTAAATAATACTATTCACACACAAAGTATTGCAAAAATTTAGCATAAAAACTACAATAGTTTTAAAATCAAACAAACCCACCAATTATTCAAATCATTATTATGTGTTCCTTACAACCTTTTGATAGAATCATATGGCTATAGAGCAGACTTTAGACCAGGAAGAAGCTGTTGTGAACAAGTTTTATTTTAACAACTCATATTGAAAAAGCTTCACAGTGAATTAAAAAACTGGTACTACTTTTATTGATCTAATCTTAGCTTATGATTTTGTTCAAAAAAATAGTCATATAAACGATTTAAAATTTCTTAAATGCATAAAATCATTAATTTATTTGACAAAATGCTCTACAATAAATAATAATAAATATTTAAAGTGACAATAAATAATAATTGTAAAAGATACAATATTTTACAGAGTGTCTATCATGGAGTACAATTCTTTTACCTACTTTAGTCATTATATTTATCAGTGATTTTTCATAGTCTGATTCCAAAAAAATCAGGTAATTGCTTTGAATTCTCAAAAAAGATCCTTTTCTGAAATAGAAAAATCTATCAATAAAAATATGAAAAAATTGAAAAATCTTGTTCAAAGATCAGAATATTATTTCTTATTTAATGAAAACAATATGTTCAATTTATCATTCAAACAACAGTCAATCATCTCATAATGTGAATATAACAATTTCTAATAATAGACTGAGTCATAATCTTACCTCAAGCTATTTAGAAATAACTTTCAATTGTAGACATTTATTTTTCTCATTCTTAGATTAAATCAAAATTAATTTTTAAAAATAATCTTCTTGGAAAGCTGGCTAACACTATTTCATGTTGTGATATTTTACTAACAGCTTCCTTAGCATTTTCATATCCAGCTGGTAATGTGCACATATTTGGAGAAAAAATTCCCACATTTAACCTTTGGATATTCAATTAAATATTATCATTAGAAATATTATGGGAACACTTTAGTCTACTTCTTTGCAAAGATTTCCCTTTCATATATCCATTCCTCTGTCAGATATCAGAAAAAAAATTGCCTCACACAAAATATATAAAATGCTGTTTAGTAAATTGCAAAAGTGGTTTTTGTATGATTACAAACAAATTTTTTTTTTCAGATTCACAGTAAAGATAGGTGGATTTGTCTCTCTGGATGTAAAATGGAATCTCATTAATAGATTCAGGACCAACCACAATTGTTGAATTCATTTGCTTCATAGTCAATAACATATATAAATGTGACAGACAAACCATAAAACACAAAATGATTGTTAAATCTATGGCTATAGTGGTAGAATTGATTAACTTAATAAAGCAATTATGAATCTACCTACTGATTAGAATCTCTACCAGTTTCTTTATAATATTTTGTTAATAATTATGCTGTCTAAAAAAATCTATATGCTAAATAAATAAATAAAACCCATATTAATAAAAAACTTTTATATCAGTAAATAATAATATTAGCACATGTTAAATTCGACTCATCTACTGTCTACATATACCTTTCACACTTATTTCAATTTGGTAATATTGGATCACACACTTCTATTTTTTTTTCTTCAAGTTTTACCTTCTGACTTAAATTCTGTGGAAATCATTTATGTTTAAAAAGCAGTCTATTATATGCTTATTGTTAATTACATTCTAAAAGTATGTTTGTCAGAAGAAAAGTTCAACAAGATTTATTCTAAGCCAATAATACTCATTCACCATGATCATCAAAACTTCATAAGCTAATTAGAAAAAAAAGTCAACTCTAAGTCTTTTATTTAACGACAACATCTATACCAATCATTACAATCTCCACTATTTATTTTTACCTTTACAAAATATTAGAAACAAGATTAGTAAGTATCTGATAAACAAGAACTTAGAACCTAATTAAACTGTTTTTTTTTTTAAATATTAGATCAAACCAAGTTTTTTTATTATTATTATTACTACTATTAATTTTATTAAGTATATATGTATATACAAGCACACATTTCCAATATGTAGAAATAAATATATACTTATATATATATTAAGAATTGATTTAAAAAAATCATTTAAAGTGAAATTCATTATTAAGGTACAATCCCCTTAAAGAACAATACAAACAAGGTTAACAGCATGAAGCGTGAATAATAAATATATTCAATTTATCAATAACACTTAAAGATTTATAAAAAATAAATTATATTTTATGATTTAACCAAATTTTTATATGCCTTATAAATAATATTTATGAAAATACATATACAGACATTAATATTTACAAAGTTTTTGTCCAAATGTAAAAGATGTTTTAGCATTATATATGTACAGTATTTAAATATTGAAATGATAATAGAAATTTTCCATGTATATTTCGGCTAGATTGTAACCAGATAACAATTACAAAATGGCTATGCAGGCTGAAATCATATATAAAATAATATTTTACTGTCTGATTCATTTTAAATTAAAAGTGGACCTGCTTTTAGTCTAGTGCTCTAGATTATATAAGACTTATAAGTCAGATATAAATATTTTATATTTGAAAAAACTGGAAGAATCTCAACCACTTAATATTTCCACAAATGAATAAGTCTCTCTCATAAAGAATTACCGAATTAATTAATAATTGGAAAATTTTTATGGATTTAATAGATATAAATATTAAAACTATAATGAAAATTTTCCATGTATTTTTAGGAAATATATTTAGATAAATACATGGAAAATTCTCATTATAATTTCATTATTTACATCTATATAAGTCCACGATAATTTAATTATATATATATCATTTTTAACTATTAATCTACTGCAATATGAAGATCTCCCGAAGTTAAATCCATCTTGTCTGATCCCTAGTCTCTCTTCTCTGAATCAGTCCAGCAAACTTACTTATTTAATCCATCTTACGTGTGATCTCTTTCTAGATTTTTTATAATGTATTGGAATCCAGTTTAAGATTTCAACTGTCCTATTACCATCTCTTCTAGTAGTATGTCCAGCCAACTCCACTTCAGTCTCTTAATTCTTTCAGTGATGTCAGTAATACCTGTTTGTTCTTTCACGTATGTATTTAAGTTTTAATCTCTTCTTGTTACTCCTAACATGCATCTCTCCATACTTCATTGAGTAGTTTGAAGTCTCTGTACTGCTCTTCTGTTAAGAATCCAAATCTCAGATATATAAGTAAGAACTGATAAAACACATTTATTAAAAATCTTTCTTTTTCAAACTCGGAGGCATATGTTCTTTTAATATTAAGTTATTTCTATCAAAAGTACACCAACCACGTTTAAATTTCATCCATTATATTTCCATCAGTAGTAATAATCTGAACAAGGTATTTACAGTTGTTAATTTCTTCTAACTTATTATTATCAATCTTCTTGTGAAAAAATCCATTGAGCATTACTCTAGTTTTTTTAACATTTACCTTTAGTCCTATTTTTTTAATTTTTTCTGATAACTCTTGCAACATTTCCTAAAGCTCTAAAGCATTATTTGCAAAAACCATTACACATCTGCAAAATTTAGAAGACTTAAATAATCTCCATTTACTTTTACTCCCTTAGTTTCCCATTTTAATCCACACAATACTTTTTGAAAACTGCTGTGAAATGTTTTTGAGATATGGAGTCATGCTGTCATATACTATTTTCAATATTAATCTTCCTGGTATTATTATATAATCTAATTGATGCTGTTTCATTTTTCTTCAGAATATGACAATATTCAGTACATATATCTTGATGGTTCAATACTTTAATCGTTGAAGAAATGCTTATAGAATTAAATGCCTTTGCATAATCTACAAATCCAAAGCATAATGAGAACTTTTATTCATTGGTATTTTCTATAATTTCTCTCAATATTTGGATGTGATTCATTGCATTAAAACCACTTTTAAATTCAGCTTGTTCTTTTGATTGGTTAAAATTCAAATTTTGTTATAGACAAGTTGTAATTATCTTAGTGTGTAGAACTAATAAAAAATTGATAGATCTCTAATTTCTAATATCTTCTTTATCACTTTTTTTAAATATTAATACTGTATTCTTCTAATCTTCTGGTACATCTTTATCATTTATACAATAGTTGTATAACCTTCCCCCCAAAAGATTCTACTTTTTTTAAGATATTGATTATAATTCCATTATTACTTGGAATTTTTTCTTTTTTCATAGATATCATTGCTTTTCTCATTTAAAATCCTGGACAATTCAGAAAATATAGTAGTTATAGGATGTACTTTTTCTTGTTCTTTATTGCTATATAATTCTTGATAGAACTCTTCTACATATTTTATGATATCATCTCTCTTTTTACTAATAGTTCCATCTTTTTTTCTTATTGCAGAAATAAGTTTCCTAATAATACCAAGATGTTGTTTTACATTCTTAATACTTTTATTCTCCTCTACAGCTTATATCTATCAATTCTTTTTTGCACCATTTTATAAAATTCTAGATATTCAATCCTTCTTAATGTATCATTTTTATATATTTTCATTATTTCTTCTTTTCTTCAAAAATGTTCTTGTCTCAGTAAAAATTTTACTGGTAAATTGCTACTTTTCTTTGTTGCAGTTTTTAAAAGTGTATCAGTTATGTTCCTATTGATTTCATTCAAATATGCATCATGTTCAACATTTGCTAATATTTGAAAATAATTTGCAAGTTCTAACTTAAATTCATTGAAATGTTTCTGAAGATTAAGAATATTAACTGTGAATAGTTTCTCTTAATAGTTTTTGTCTTTCAGTTTTGGACTAACACATATCTTACATCTCAACTAATGATCCCAGTCTGTGTTGAATTTTTTAAGAACATTACAATAATTTTAAATACTGTTTCTGTTAGTCAAAATATAGTCTAATTCTGCTGTACTGTCATTAAGATGCTTCCATGCTCATTTATGTTTAGCATTTTTCTCAAAAAAAAAAAAAAGAATTCATAATGTAAAGTTTTTTTTTTCTGCAAACTCCATAAGTCTATGTCCTCTCTCATTTCTATCACCATAACCAAATATACCTACAGCATTTTAATCTTTTAGTTGTTTACCAATTCTAGCATTAAAGCCTCTATGACAATTTTAATATGTTTGGTCTGGTCAAAATTTTTTTATAAATCTATATAAAAATTCTCTACTTCTTCACCACAATGAAAACTTGTTGGCACATAAATCTAAATTGCTCACATTTGGTATTTACCATTAAGTTGAATAATTAATCTTGATACACGGTCTAATAAATCATCATTTCCATAATGTTATGTTGTTCTTCCAGATTTTATTTATAATAAATTCTACTCCACTTGTATGTTTAATGTTTGTGCCTTTATAGTGTAGCACATGTCTCTTTTTGAATCGATTCTCTCTTTATCTGTTCTTCTAATTTCACAAAGTCCAATAATATCCCATTTAATATTAGACAGTTCTTCCAAAGATGGTGAGAATATATATATATGAAATCCAAATGAAAATAAACCACACTCCCCCCATAACATATGAATGAATAATATTCATATATATCAGAAAATGACAATGAATAGAATGATTTTTATCATTTGTTGATATAAAGAATGTTGTTTATTCATAGTTTATGACTGAATGTGATTTACTTCCATTTGTATTTTATATACATTAAGCTATGCTTGATATGTAAGGGGGACCCAAAAATAACTGAAATTTTATAAAAAAAATATTTATTTATTCTTAAGTATTATAAATTTACCATATTTCAAATTACTGTCCATTTAATGCAACAAATTAGTTTAAACATGTTTTTCATTTTTCAAAATAATCTGGAAACACTTGCAAAGTAATGTCTTTTAATGTCCACATTGGTTTTTTTTCACTACTTCTAAGTCCACAAACAAAAATTTTGATGCATTTTTTTATTCGAAAGAATAAAAAAAAAATCAAACAAAATGAGATCAAATGAATATGATTGACAGATAAGCTGAGTCATGTTGAATTTAATTAAAAAGTGTTTCACATTCAAGGCTTTGAAAGATGACACTTTGTCGGGGTGAAGCTTGCACTTCTCTCTTTGCCACAAAGTGAGACATTTACATTTTATCACATTACTTAAATGTTTCAGAACTTGCAGATGAAATGCTATTTGCATCAAAAAAAACATTCTTTTGATTTTGGACTTCACTTGCCATGCTTTTTAGGGATGTAGTGAATTTAACATTTCAGTTAAACTACTCGTAAACTTGTGTTTTCTATGATCAGCTTGCTTGTAATCTGTTTCACACATTACAAGTTTTTTCCCTGCCATTTTTTGTAAAAAAAAACAACAACAACTGAATTTCACATTGTTTGAACTTTTCAAACATTATTAAATTGCCAAATATGTAAATGCAATTTTTTTAAAAAAAGCTACATGGCATCACAATTTCACATGGCAATATTATTTGGAAGATTGATGTAGAAGACTTCCTGCAAGAAGTATGTAACAGAAGAAGAATATTCTACAGCAGGCATGCACTCCCAAGAATGATTCCAATTATTTTGGGGTCCTCTTTTGTATATATATAAATAATGAAAATTGAGGGATTATATCCATGCAAATGTTGTTAGGAAACCACCAATTTCTAATTGATAGTCCTGAAATTAAACTAGTTTTTTTTCTAGTAACCAATTATAGCATTGTCGTTCTGAGTTTAATTAGAAAAAAAAAGATCTTTTTTGTTCTAACAAAACTCAGGATAAAAAAACTATAATAGGATTACTAGAGAAAATGTGTTTCCCCTGAAGACTATCAGTTAGTAATTGATGGTTTTCTATCAACATTAAATGTAAAGTTATTTCTGATTTTATTTACAAGAATATAATTCCTCAATTTTAATTGTTTACATCATAATAATTCCATGAAAATATTTAATTTAATATATAGATATATGTGTTAATGTTATATATAAATACTTTTACTTTATCATAATAAAAATTTAAGCTAAAAAATCATACTTATATACAGTTTATATATATTAAGATAACAATGCCCACATTGTTGATAATTTTGTTCATTCTGAGATAATTATATTAAATATTTAATCATATATAATAATGTCATATATAATAAAGGATTTTATATATAATATTAATACACAGGAAATTGAATTATTTAAAAAAAAATTCTTAAATTATGCAGTTTTATACATTTTTTTATTTTAAAAGGGGAAGGAAAAACGGATTTATTTGTATTTTATTTTAAAATGAAATAAAATAATTATTTTGTAAAATCAGTAACAATTTTATGTAGCTTTAATTTACATTTGATATGATGATGGTAATTATGAAGCAGTAGAAATGTAAAAGTTTTACAAAGAACTTTTTTCAATAGCAGCAACAATGAATATTTATAGTATCAGATTGTAGATATCTGATACTGATCCTGGTTAACTAATTTTCCTTCAATTCGCTTAGTGGTTAGTATGCCTTCTAATCTTTGCTTCTGCATTTCACTCGATTAAAAAAAATTATTTTTAAATATTTATAGAGCTAGATGCAATTGTAAAATAACAACAACAACAAAAAATACAAAAAAAAAATAGCCAGATGTCTTCTGTTTGTAAGCATCTTTATAAGGCTTTAAGAATTCACAACACATAATTAAATTAGAATAATCTGATAATTAATTTTAAAGAATAGACAGACATCATTTACAAAACAATAACCAGTGAAAACATATTAAGCTGAGAAAAGCTTATTTTTCAATCAATTCCAAAATTCTGATTCTTACAAATATATTTCTTCTTCTTCTTGAGAGAGAAAAAATGATTATTTATTTTTAGCTTTTATTTCTTTACTTTTCGTTTTTAATCTGGCTTTATTATTTGGAATGATTTTAACTAAAGATCTATTCTAATTATATACAGGATCATCATTCCTCTTTATAGAGTTTCCAATTAAATATTAATTTTATTCCATTTCTGTTTTATTCCATCAAGTTTTCATTTTCTTTGCTATAAAGGATTAATGACTATTGAAATTTGGTCTGCTTTTTAATTCAACTTGAATAAAACTTATATTAGGACTAAATATATTCTTATAACAAAATGAAATTTTGTCTCTATAATACTGAAGTATAGTTAAAATTATTTCATCTTTGAAGTAATAAAATGTTCTGATCTTATATCTGAATTTTTAATAATTTCTTATCATCCAAAGATTTAGTTTGAGTAATTAATTTTAAAACTGTTTTTGTTTTCATCATTATTTTTTTTTGCCAGTAATATTTACTTTCATATTGAAAAGATTACTTTTAAAATAATATATATTTTATCATATATTTGTAATGTTCAGATTACATTCTTATCTATAGTTTCATCATTCATATAACTTCAGACCAACATCATTCATTATGTATGTGATTTTTATTTTTTCAAAATTACTTTCCATCATATTCTAAAATTGTAAGTATATCAATATAAATCAGGGTTATAAGTTTCAGTTTGTATAAAAGACAAAACTTTAATGTTGTTTCCTTTCTAATATATTAAAATGTCACTTTTAATATTAATGTTAATATTCAATACAATTTATGCTTAATTTTCATTATCAAGAAAGCCAACTATGAAAGAGTTAAAATTCAGTCAACAATATCCTCTTGTAAAAAAGCTTATGAGTTTCAGATGCAAAACAATGTATGTATCCTTTATTTTACTCTGGTAATGTTTCATTGCTCTTAAGTTGGATTCACAAAAGAACTCCAAAAAATCTTTGAATTTGATAATGCTGTCATAATATTACAAGAAATGAAACCTTTGGCAATCCTTCAGTGAATATCTAAAGCTTTTAATTTTATTTATTTTTTGCAATGAATGACCAGAAAATAAACATCTAGTAAATATTTTTATAGGACCTAGTATGGAACTTCATATAACTTTTTATCATATGTTGCATAAAAAATAGTAACTTATTAATAAAATGCATAAATGATTATCTTGGATCCTTGGCATATTAACTTTCTATGATCAAATACTTTCAGAAATACTGCTAATAAATATTTTATATTCATCCTAACAAAAAAAAATACTCAAAAGAACATAATCATTTAAACCTACACATCATTTATAGCTTTAGTACAAACAAACTTCATCTTCAACATCACATATTGACAATATTAGGATTTTTATATGAGGTTTGTAACATGAAGTATCAATGAAAAATTAAAATTATCCTTTATAGTAAATAGTTTATGCTACAGAAGTAAAGAATATAATTCATAAGTTATTAATCTTATTTCAACATGACCTTCATTTATTATATAGAATAATCAAACTGCAAAGTGATGTTTTTGTGTGTAATGGCATATAGGGCCATACATGAGTGTGCAGATTTCCCAGGGTACCAAGATGAATTAATCGAGATGCCATGCTATGTGATGTTAATTAATAAAATCTATATGTAAATGAAAGTGTTTAGATTTTTGAATCTCCATTATTAAAAACACATTCCAATTGTAAATATTTTTATTTAAATATGAAAGGATTACTTTTTTACTTAGTCATGTGACAATTGCTTGAAATATACTGCATATTAAATACTCTATCACTGTGCTAAATGGAACAATTTGGTACTATGTCATTATGATAATTAACAACATTTACACATAAATGAAGAATTCAGAATAACTTTTATTTAAATATTGTAATTTATATTAAAAATGGCATATTATTAATAGTACTTTATTTTAAAATAAACTTATTAAAAAATATTGATTCATAATAATTACAGTAATTCTGTAGTATTTTAGACAAGTCATATAATAAATAATTATATTTATCAATTATATTTTATAGATGCCAATATAGTGTATTCAGTATGCTGATGTTATTTTTCTTTTTAATAGAATATTATTTTTACATGCTTTATTAATTAGCTTTTTCTTGAATTTGGAACATCATGGAGTTTATTACCTAATTAAAAACTCGTAAATGATCCATAATATTATCCAAATATATCCATAAATTATTATTTTTGATTTTTCTTGACTTTTCAAATTCAAGGAAAACATAATGAATAAAAAACATATAATTTTTAAAAAAGATATGTGCCAAAATATTTAATTCTTAACAAATTTCATTATATCAAATATCAATATTATTTAATGTCAGTCTCTTCTGCACGTTCACACTATTGTAAAAGTGCTTAAAACATTGGTAAACTAATGAAACAAATCTAGTGTTTGACTTTTTTTAGAGTTACTGAGCATAATATAACATTAAAATAAAATACTATAATTTCTTTCCACTTGTTACCCTATTCTGCATTGATTTATATACATGAATAAAATACCATACATACTTACATAAACACTTTTTCAATGCAATTTAATATAATAGAATTTATTTCTCCTGGCTTACAATTTCAAGATTAATAAAAAGTTTAATAATGTGATAAAATTTAAGTTAATAAATAAAAAAAAGAAAGAATATATTTAATATATTAGACAATAAATATGTAGAAAATTGTATAAGTGGAGTATATAAAATTGAGTATAAATCATATCCAGATAACAGTATTAGATGTAATTATGTAGGTGAACAAATAATTCAATTTATACAAGATTAACCCAACACAAATATGATATAATATCACCTATTTATTTACATTCATTGGATACAGGACATCAACTTGAAAAAGATAGTATAAAGATGATTATCTTTCTTACTGCATTGCCAAATCCATACTTTTACAGTACTTCACATAATTACAACCCACTATTGATGGTTTCAATTGTCCCAACAATCTTCTTTAGAACTATAACAAACACAGTACAAGTACATGAATATAAATATACATGAACATATAATTTTACATTTTATGTAAATGGTATATATAAAGTATTAACTTATAAATTCTATTTATGTAAACTTATAGTAGTCCTATGAATATGACTAACTTGGTCAAAAACAATGCTTAAAAACATGAAATGAAGTTTAGCAACAATTTTGATGTTTGCATTGAGCACAATGATCGGAAAAAAAATAATAAAGTGGCATGGTTTAATGCAAATAACATCAATGCAATAAACAAGATTCATTCATTGCATCATCACATAAATGGTATATATAAATTATTAACATATAAATTCTATCTGTAACTGAAATACAGGCTTATTATATACCTATATCAATATATGTATTATAAAGGATATATGAGCACAGACTTTCACATGACCCACCACTCACCATTCTATCTCATATCACTGATACACTTGAACACATATATGTCGAAAAGATAAATAATCACCAATATAGGTATTTCATGCTAAACCAGCAATCATGCCCCATCTAGTTATTTGAGTTAGATAGCTAGGTTTGAAGACATTTAATTATCTGAAAATTTCAGAATTTCTACTCAATGATTAACTCTTAGACAAAGATTGGCTTTGGGTTGGCATTTTTAGATCTAGGATCTGAAACTATCCTAGCGCCTCTCTGAGGAGTGCCAAAGCATGAAACCATTGGTCAGGGATTGGGTGTTGTTTCTGATAGAAATATTTTAAATGCTTTCTCTTGGTTAGCATTTATCACAAAGCTTGTTGAGCAAGTAGCAAAGCTCTTTGTTTAAATTATCTTGTATTTTTCCAAACTTAAAATAATTTTAGTATCAATTTTGAAAATACTTTCATGTTTATGGTGACTGTAGTTTTTGATTCATTTATACAATATTTGATACTCCTATTTTCATAATCAACTTGAAATAGTTGTTTTGAATAAGTGTTTGATAAAAATAAAAAATAAAAAACACTTCTAAATTTGTATAAATATAATACAATGTATGTGCGTATATATACTATTTAAATAAAGAATAAATACACACATTTCAAATTAAGTTTTATTTTTAAACAATAATGGACTAAAAATATTTCAATTATTAATTATTATTTTTTAGACATTACTATAGTCTGTAAAAAAAAAAAAAAAAATCAATGGAAGTGTTTTTTTATTATTGGTTTTAAATGAAAAACTGGTTTTTTTTTGATAAAGAAATGTCAATTTGAGCATTTTTCCTACTCCAGTTCTTTTGTTTGTTATTTTATGTTTAGGAACATTATACACATAACTATAAATGCTGGTTTGTCTACACATATTTTTTATAGATGGCATATCTAGCAGTAAAATAAAATAGTAATATAGGTCAATGGTGGCGAACTTTTTTACGTGTTCGTGACAAAAATTTACAAAAAAATATTTATTGAATGATTGCGTGCTTTATAATTATTAAATCAAAATATAAACAACTTAATTATTGCAGTTTTTTAAAAGTTTATAAAACAAAATAATAATAATAATAATAGCAATAATAATCAAACAAAATTTCCAAATAAGCTGAATACAAGTGAATGATATTTATTTAGAGAAGAGCGAAAGTTGAATAAAATGTAATCATAAAAAAATAGTAGTAATTAAAACAAAATTTTGAAAATAAACATATAAAATCAACATAAATAAATATTTAAATTGATGCTGTACATTGAATTCCAAATGCTTTACATCTTGTTCATATTTTGTTTCTAAAAAGATCACCATCTTGTTCATATTTTGCCACTTTTAATAATGTACATGCTGAACTAGATTCATCTGCCATTCTATTTCTCTAATTGTCTTTAATTAAATTTTTTCTGAAAACAATGATTCACATGCATATGTAGAGGAGAAAATTGATAATATAGTCGTCGCTAATTTTTTTAAACAATTAAATGTTTCAGGAATAGCATTCCAGGCAGTCAATAGTTCCTCTTCAGCATTCTTTTTACATATGTCCAATAATCGATCATTTTCCATTGTTTCTAACTCATTTCTCAAATCAACAAATTTCTGTTTCCATGTAGAACTGAATTGAAAGTCAACTGATTGCATTTCCATATCTTCCAAATTAAGCCAGTCAAAAATTTCTAACTTGAGACTATCCATTGATAATATATCTGGGTATAAATAAATTTTGATGTTTCTGAAAATTGTCTGGACTGTGTAAATCTTTAAAAAAAATCATCAATTATCGATTGAATATCAGCACAAAAGCCTTCTTCAATTTTACTTGATCTGGCTTCTCATGAGACTCTAAATCAGTCAAGAACTTTTTAGATTTGAAAAATATTTGAAGATGTAAGAAATACCATTACAGTTGAAAAATTGTAATTTAACTTCAAATGCTTTGATCAAATCAAACATGACATCAATTGTCTTATTATAACCTTGCAGTTTCACATTTAATTCATTTAGATGTGAATACATATCAGCAAAAAACATTAATTTTGAAAGCCATTCAACATCCATTAATTCATTATGGTTTTCAATGATTTTTGCAGTCTAATTTCATCTAAACACTCAATGAATCTTTGAAGTCCTTTTCTTCGGTTTAACCATTGGACACTGTTGTTCATAAGTAAATCATTGTATACTGAGTTTTTCTCACTCAATGTGTAGATATAAAATTGACTAACTTAGTCATAACATTCATAACATCATCCAGTGGCTTAAAGCTGGACTTTGTGCATAAAATCTGCTGATACATAATCCAATGAAAACCCAAAATTGAATGTTTAATACAGTTGGTAAATGAACTGTCATACTTCAAGCACCATCTGTAGTTATTGATACAATTTTGGCAACATCTATTTCTTTTTCAGTGAGTATATTTAAAACTTCATTGCAAATATCTATTCCTTTTGTTTTATTAATGAGCTAAACTGATCTTTGATATTATTCCCAACACAATAGCGAATAAAAATAGCCAAACAAGCTGATCCATTTATGTCTGCACTTTTATCAAGGTTAGAGAAAAATTCAATTAGAAAATTTTATATCTCTTTTTTTGTTGGTAAGTTATATTGTTAGCCATTTGCAGGATTCTTTTTTAAATCTTTTATGCTCTGAATAATTTTTGCTTTGTTTTCATAATCTTCAAAAAGAACTGGTGCACATTTTATCCCTGCTTCTTTCATATATTCTCCATCATTAAAAGGTTTCCATGTATGGCAATTACATTTCTAATAAAAAAACTAGCAGCAGTTATATTTAAATGATTTTCGATAAATTTCATTATAGATGTTGATTAAATATTATATTTTTAAATGCTTGGGCAATATATTCTTTTTGTTCATCTTAATTTTTTTCACAGAGCGATTTATGATTGGTCTCATAATGCCATTTTACCAATGATGTTCTCAATGCAACTGTTCCAGAACATAAATCATATACTGTCCTGGTGCCTTTGTTAATCATTTCGCACTCATCAGTCCACCATTTATGAAATTCTCTACTGCTTGACAATTTTTGTTTTTTATTTTCATAGTCATATTAATATAATGGTAACAAATTTATTTAAAAGTAAATTTAAATGAGCTTTAATAATTTTATAAATGGAAAGATTCATTATATGTTAAAATAGATTATTATCCTTACATTTCACTTTTATAGCAAAACTTCAAGCCAAAAAAAAAACCATCATTTGATAGCATTGATTATGCATTTCCTTCCTTTGTTTAAGATTTTTTTTTATCAACCCCTATATTCATACAAAGATTACAAAGTACTATCTATTATTATTTATATATTGTGCCAGGCATGTTTGATGTGGCCAAGCACAAGATAAGGTCAGATAAATTAATGGTCGAAAGTACATAAAAAGCCATTAAATGGGGGGGGGGATATTATTTATATAATTAAAATTTGTTATAAATTGAGAGAGAGAACTGTGGTGATAATATAAACTCACACACACACACACATGATTAAAGCCAATGTTTAAAGGCTTAGAAATATGTATTTGCAATTTTAATTTTTGTTTTTTATTTTTATTTTTTAAAGAAAAAGATAACTCCAAAGTGTATTTATAATTTTAAATATTTTTGTTTGTTGAAGAAACAGCGTTTATTTAACAAATTGTTATTCTCTATTTATATTTTTTAAGTGTTTACAAAATGTAAAAAGGAAAATTTTAAATATTACTGTTAATTAAAAATATTTAAGAATAATTTCAAAATCGAGGTTTTAATGGTCATTTTTCTCTTCAGTTGCATTTGAGCAAGTCCTTGTCTTAAATTTAAGAAAAGCCTAAAGGCATTCTGGCTTCCTGTCCATGCTAAAATGATTTTAACAGGACAAAAGAGTTTAATTAGACTTGCAATAATGCGTGGAGAGAGGAATATTCAAGTTATGTGAAACAATTTTTTGTTAAAACAGAAAAAACTTTGATTCTGATAATGTAATTAATCAAAAGTAAAAAGATGGTATCATTTCTTAATTGTGATCTGAATGGAGATATAAAAAAGTAAGAAGAAAAAAAAAGTTAATTGGAAATCAAATTCTTAAAACAATTAGTAAAAACAATTCAATGAGATTTAATTAATTTTTGTGTATGGAGGTGGGATATCTGTTCTGAAATTGCGAGAGGGCAGTTGACTTTTGATTTTCAAAGAAGGGAGTTCACCTTTGCTTTTCAAAGAAGGCAGTCTAACTTTTTCTTGTCAAAGAGAGCAGTTCATGTTTGCAAATCTTATTGGGAAGCTAATGCTATTCGGAAACACGCGAAGTCATGCAAATGTTTTAATTATGCTGATTCTAATACCTTGTAAGCCGTAAGATTTACTCTAATAAGAAAAAAATAATAATTTTCATTCTGTCATTCTAAATTAATGGACATCAGGGAAATAACCTAGCAGTTAACCAGTCAGTTGATTCTGATGGAAGCATAACTACAATACGCCATTGAAGCCTGCAGATAACCTAGGATCTTTAAACCAATAAAGGATGATTGATATCATATAATATCCTGTTGAATATCCGTTCTCCAACTTAAAGATGCAAATCAAGCATTCGCTTGCAGATAAAATGATCATGGAATAGAAGCTGACTTTAGCGCATCCGTCCAGCTCCTCTCCTGCCATCCCACAAGAACGTAAATGCCGAGATTCGAACACCAAGCAATGATCAAGTCATGAACTTGTGCCATAGTCAGGTCCAGCCCTTGTTGCAGTAGATGAACGTATAGTATAGCCCACTCAAAACCCATACAAGAATGAAGCTTATAGACTTTATCGGGTACACTATTTTTTTGTGTTTATTTATTTTAAATTTAATACCCATTTCATAAATATATATTTCATGTACATACATACATAAACACACCTGTATATAACTTGTTAATTTTTTTTTATTTGCATGTATAATTATTTAATACATTTTTTGATTTAAGAAAAATTTTTTCTTTCATTTAATCTAATTATTGCTCTATTAAGTATTTCTTTATGATTAGTTTTGTTTTATTAATATGATTTGTGTAGTGTATAATATTCGTTTGTATATTTATTCAATCTGGGGATATTAATTTTGTATTTATGTTATAAATGGTAGGGGGTATTGGTTTAATAAAAGATTTTATAATTTAAAGCGACTACTGCCATATATTCCATATTTTTTTCCATCATTTACTTTCTCTAACCCCATATTAGTTAGTTATGCGAGTTTTCCGAGCCCCAATTCTTTTAACTGAGTATAAGAGTATGCTGAGCTAGCGAATGGGATACCTTCTTACCGGAACCTAAATCCCTATTTTCACGAGGATACTTATTTATTATTTTTTTTATGAATAATTATTTATTGGCACATGCCCTAATATCATTTGAACTTGCATATCCTTTCATGAGGAGAGTTAAATTTCCTTCTGGGAGTGGTTGATTTAGAGTCATCCCCCAAAATTATGTAAGAGTCAACCTTTCCATAAGTATCTTCTGTGTCCATAACATTGTTATGGTAAAGTTTTGAATTTCTTCTTACTCCGGCATGTTGCCATATTTCCCCTCATGTTCAGTTTATGCGCATGCTCATATTAAGGGAATAAACGTTAACCAGTATAATATATATATATATATTGTAATGTTCATCACATTTTGCTAGTTTCTGATAGGCCTTATTTCACACACTATAAAGTGAAAGTTAATCAAGCTATGAAGAAAGACATATCTTGTTCCTATTTCCAAAAACAGTTATATTTCCTGATTAACTGGCCTACTAATTATTATGACAAGAATTGCCGACAAAGTTAGTTTTAATTTATAAGAGGGCACCATAATCAATAGACTCCTAACTTCTTCGCATCCCATAATTTTGGTGCAAATAACTAAAAGATCAGGGTTATTATTTTCCATAACTTTATTTTTTTAGAGAATATTATTTCCGGGCTTAATAACTATTGACAAAGGTAAATTATACATTTAAGCATAAACCAATTTAAGTTCTAATAAACTAAAATAAATAACTAAAATTAATAATGTACAGATGAAAGTGATTTTTAAAGTAAATATTTCATTTTACAATTAAAATATTTAATGATAAATTATTATTACTAATTAGAAAGGACATGCACACTAATCCATGTAATCACTTTACATAATTAACACTGTCCATTCCTTTCTGTACTCTCTTTATAAAATAATCCAGGGATCAAAATGTCTCATAAATCAGGGAATCTCTCTATTGGGGTTATATTATAAGCTTATAAATTGCAAATAGTTCATTAGTGACAATCAGGATATGAATAGTTAAGCTTACTGGTAAGTTTGTGTAGATTCATTGGATCCTGAGCTCATTGAACTCTCTTGCTGGCATCTTCACTTTTCTGGTCCATTCCATAGCTGGAGCAAAAAGTACGATTGTGACAATCTCTTTGTTGCAAAAGATGGTCTTCACAAGGCTTCATTTTCATTCTTGCATGATGACTCCATTCAGCAAGTGAGTAGTGTTCCTGTGCAGATGCATTTCACTGCACCAGGTCACTCTCATGGAAACCTCCAACTCTAAAAACACATAACCAGAAGATAAATGAAAAGACCCAGATCGAAGTTATCCTCTTATTTTTATACCTCGATCCAGTTTTGCAACTTCTGCGCATGTTATTATTATCATGATGCTTAGGTTTATAATCTTATACATTTATTTTTAACTTTCTGTTACAAAGTTTTTTTTTTAGCATATTCTTTCCACCATCTTTAATTAGAGTTAGAAAGACTTTACTAATTGTGATCTTTTACTTTGGAATTCCTTATGTTTAACTGGATTAGTAATCAGCGTGTCTGTTTTTTTATTCTTTCCAATTTTTAACCTTAATTAAATTACAGATAAATAATTTGAAACAACAAAAATCAACTTTCATTGTACATTTAAAAAAAATTACACAAATCAAAATATAACCAATAAACATCACATGATCACCATTTCCTGTGCTTACACAAGCTCTCCACATAGCATGGGTGAGCAAACTTTTAGACATTGGGGGCAACTTTTTTGGTGAAAGTGTATCTGAGGGTGACTGTTTTTTCAGGACTTCAAACTGGAAAACAGAAAAATTTTGCACCATCTATTAGCCATTGTTGTTTGCATTTTTGCTTATTTTATTGTAAATTCATAGCTTCATCAGTATTTAAATTTTAATTCCAAAAAATCTGCTATTCGGCAGTATTTTTCTCAAAAAATCGATTTCTGATTGTGGTTTATTGTATATAGTCCCATATATTTTCCCTTGTAAAGTGCTGTAAAGCACTGACTATCAACTTCAGCTATTGTGCTCCAGGCATTTCTAATTGTCAAAGTCAGAAATCACAACAAAATGTTTTATGCTTTCATAATAGATTTTGAATGTAAATAAATATATTTCTCATAATTTTTTACATTCATAATTAAGTTTTTATATTAATTTACCTAAATATAAACTTTCATTTGAATATTTGTAAATTTTACAAGAATAAGTGCTGAACCGCTATTCAAGACAAGTGAATAATGACCTTCTATTTGCATATCAATGACATTCTGTCATAGCTAGCAAAACGCAACTATTTTTATAAATATTTATGGATTTTATGATTACTTTTTACACTATATTGACTAATAATGTGGCTAGATTTAGATTTTTATTTAAAATATTTAATTTTAGATGAAGAAAAGACAATAGAAGTGAATAATCAGCTATTGTAATTTCTAAGACACAAGAAATTACCCGTGTTTTCACATAATGATTGGTTGAAATATATTTCCTTTGTTTTACTGCAGGCTATTTTTCATAAGTGTTTCTTCAGTTATTAACATTATTTTAAATTTTTTGTTACATTTAACTGATTTAAATGTAAAATAATTCAATTTTTAGAAGCCAAATTAAAACAATTCTGATCACTGGACATTAATATATTTCAGAAAGGAAATTGGCTAGATCCATATTTAATGAATCAAATCATCCAAATTTTTACTCAATCTGGCCAATAAGAAAATTCATCAGACAAAAAGTTAAATTATCTCAGCTCCCTCTAGTATTATAATTTGTCTATGCTGCTTTATAAAATATTTATTAAATTACAATTTTAAATTACATATAAATAATTATTTTCTAAAGCTGGTCCTGAATTTTAAAAAAAATTTAAGAAAAAAAAAATATTGTTTTAGAATTATATTAAAATAAATTACATGCAAATTTTACAAAAAAAAGAAAAGAAATGCAGTCGATGTCTTGGACACTTCTGCCATATAATAATATCTCCTAGTGCAAGATCATAGTAATCAATGGATGCAATCCTTATCTGGTATCTATTTATCCAATCTTTCCAGACTAGTTTCTAGCTTTTGGCTTTTATCGGTTTTGAGTCTTGAATCTGAGAGTACTACACCTAGATATATAAAGCTATGAGTCCAAAATTAAAAGAATGTGTTTAATTCAAGCTTATTTATTTATATGGTCATACAGATCTAAATGCATTTTGGTGTCATTGGTTCTTTAATAACCATATTTATCATCATCTCATTGACAGAAATGATTTTAAACCATTACACACCACTTAATCACTATTTTGTATGTTTACACAAGCTGTTAAAACAATGTCACACTTTCCATATAGTAGTGCAAGCCATAGTAGTTGATGGATGGAAGATTTGTAAATAAAACCCCTATCTAGTGCATACTCATCCAATATCCCCATATTAGTTTTTAGCTTATGGTTTTCATCAGTGAGGAACATGGGATCTGAGAGCACTGCATCTAGATATTAGGATTTAATGCAATTCTCCAGCAGTCATCTTTTATCTTTTTGTCTATATGTCTATATAAATGAGTGAGCTCGGTTGAAAACATGGTATTTTCATATTGGACTCATAGCTTTACAGTTAAAAAAAAGGTAGTGCAGAACTCTAAATTTAAGGTTCCCCACTGACAAAAGCCACAAGCGAGAAATCAAATTAGTCTGAGATATTGGTTGATTAGCATTACATAGGCATTTTATGCACAAACTTTCTTGTTTCCATTCATTACTGTGGCTTGCACTGGGTGGTGGGTGATACTACTATATGAAGAGTTGGTCACTGTATTATATATATATATATATGTATATTGATATGGTTATGTTTCATAGCATACATTAGCCTAGTAGTGTGTGTGCATATGTATATATAAAGTTGAAAGAAAAAGTAGAAATAAACACAAAATTTTATTGTATGTATATAAAAGTAGAAATAAACACAAACAAAAAATTTATGTATTTTCTATATTATACTGGAATAACAGTTAAGGATTAAATAATTTTGATTTTAAAAAATTATTATAAATTAAATATTTAAAAATATTTAATTAATACATCATTAATTCTGATTTTGAAATGAAAAGCATGTTTTTGTGTTAAAATAGATAAATTGGTAGTTATAAAATTCCATTGTCTGCTTTGATTAAAGAATTTTTTAATTAAAGCTTGCATAACATATTGTGATAAAGATCCTACAAATTTGTTTTCCAAAGGATTAAGGTAAATTGAAAAGAATCATTAACTTTTTCCAATTAAGATAGAGAATACTTCTTTTTAATTATTGTGTTTTTAAATTTCAGCCCGACTATGAAAAGATAAAAAAAAAAGATTAGAGGGAAGTTTTTTGGAGTTTTACAGATTATGACAGTTACTATGAATAGATAACCAAAAGCAAAGGACATGAATCCAGCTGCAGTTACTAGTTCACAACAGTAGAGTTTGGATTCACATGGAAGAAAGGCTCAGCTTTTGTGTCTTTTCTATAGCTCATATTATGTACTAGATGGTATGCCTGAAGTCTATCCAACATGAGATTAAATAAAGCTGATTGGCTGTATGTAGTAAACAGTTATCAGATTATACCTTTTCCAAAGATGACAACAAGCCAGTCTTCTGTTTTAAAAGGGCCTAGCTTACCTAGAGAGTTCATCAGCTTGCTGAAGAATCACTTAATATGTATACTGTTTTATCAATATACAGAAGGGCACAGATAAAAATATTGCATTATATATAATTAAGTATAGCTGGTGAGTTATTTTAAATAATTTCTTTAGTGAAAATAACAATTGTAATTTTTTTTAAATTACAAATTTTTTAAAATGTCTATATTGCATGAAAACACAACTATGTGAAGCTACAATAAAAGAAAAAACAAAAATATAAATGCTAAATGCTTTTGGGAATGTCTGTTTTCCATATTCATAGTGTATGATAGATGTTCTGGTTAAACATATATATAATTTAGGTGTATGCAAATTTATGCAATTTACACCACCCATTTTTACTCAACAAAAAGTAAGATGCGTTTCCAGTATATTTTGTTAACAAAAGAAAACTTTCCCCCAAAAATTGTTTTAGATTAGGTAACAAACAAAAGACTTGCTGGAGTATATTTTTTAAGAGTCATTTATAATTATTCAAGAATAACCTATTAAAAAGAAAAAAAAAACTTTTATGAAGAACTGTCAAAGAATTAATATTACTTTTTTTAAAAAAGAAAAAAAATTTTTTTTATCATTAGATAATAAATGAATAACTGATTTATATTATTTTTTTATATGTACACATGCATGAATTTTATACATACTTATAATTAAGTGTGAAAACTTTACTTTGTTTTTAATAATTTTATTATTTTGACAAATTAAAATATGATATAAACATTAGTGTGCACACATTTTCATGTGTACCCACATATATGTGAAAACAGTCATTATTTATGAATCATTAAATGTGATTTTATTATTATTATATGACAGTTTCCATATCTTATGGCATGTCTTTGTGCTTATATAGATGAGTGTTAGGTAGACAGATATATATTAAAATTAATCATATTTTTTATTATTATATGACAATTCAAATATATTTCATAAATTATTATATTTTACATCTATATGCTTATATATAAGTGATTTTATGTACTGACATATTTGTAAATTAAAATGTGATTTTTTTTTGAATTGGTAAAAAATCAGAAGGCTTAATTTATGATAGAAGACCTTAATTTCATTTTAATTGTTATTAATAAATTGATATTTCATTGTTAAAGTCATTGTTAAAGTTATTCCAGTGAATTTACTCAATCTTAAACAGTTTTAAAATATTACATGTTAGTATTATATCTCTTGGTCACAGTAACAGTTATAGAGCTTTTGTTCCTGAGCTAGATTCATTCATAATGGCTGTTTATAGGCATCCAGTTGATGATGATTCTGGATTAGCACAAAGAGGATATCCTTTAAAGTCCATGTACTACATTTTATTTAGTTTAGTATTTATTAAAAATTAAGTTTATAGTTGGCCTGTATATTAAAGGTACTAAGTGGCCAGAGCATTGATGATGATCAGCATGTTTTATTATCCCTGCATTATTGTTTTTATTATTATATATTCTAATGGATTAGCACTTGGGTTTGTGCATCCAAATTAATGTTTAAATAATCTGTCCCAAGCTGGCAAGAGCTAAATAATTACTCTTGTCTATAGTAGATGCATTTTAAATCTAGTTACAAGATTGACTGTTGATTTTATTGTCGATCATTCATGATAAAGAATGATTATTACTTTTGAGTAATGCTGGGAATTTATATTTAAATTTAGATTAATTCATTAACTGGGGTTGATGATGATGAATGCCATTACACCAGGTTCACCCCTGAGACTCCATACTGTTATAATATATATATATATGTGTGTGTGTGTATGTCATATAGGCAATATATTATTAATCACTTAATTATAATATTTTACTTACAAAATATAAATTGAATTTTTTAATTACTGTGGCTTTTTTAAAAAAAAAATAGATATACTATTTCTCATATTGTCATCTGCTTGTTTATAAAATTATTTTATTTTTGCTTTCTCATATTATTATAGTTTTTGAAATGAAAATGGAATTTAAAAGACAGCCATATCATGATTAATCTTATATTACTTTAAGTAGTACTTTGGTTTGATGTTTTTCTGTCTGAAAAATGAAAGTTTTTCTAATTACCAAATTATATATAAAATATACCCTAAGGTATATGAAGCAGTAATAATATTAAACTATGATATAAAGTTAAATATTATCTGTTATGCATATAAACATTTCTAAAACACTAATATTATTTATTAGTAAAAACCAAAAAAGAAAATAATAGATTGATGCATACATGTTGCAGAATATTTCATGAAAACCAAAATACAATCTTTTAATACAATATAAAATTATTCTATATGCATAATTACTTAATGTTTTTACAAATGTATCAAAAGTTGTAAGCTTAGAGAAGCAAAGAAAGTGATAAGGTCAAGGAGAAATGTTTAGAAACACAATATGTTAATTTAAGAAATGATTTATGACTAATTATTATATATTCTGACATATACAGTAAAACTGGAAATATAATGCTGTGGACAAGATTTTTTAAAATGTATAATTAATACCTAATTAAAAGTATAATTATATGTAGCTCAAAACTACAGATTAAAAAACTGCTTCAAAATCAAAATAATTTATAGCAGAAACATACAAGGATTTTGAATTCTAAGACTGACATATGTTTAGTACTAACATTTAATGTTTACCAATTATTATTAAACTAATTCTTAAAAGCATTATTAATAAAATAAAATTATTTATATTAATATTATGCTTTCAGTAGTTGTTTGAAAAAATTATGAAAATCCTATACAAGGTCAAAACTCCCCATGTTTCATTACAGTTTAGTAAATATCAGTATGGAGATGGACATTGAAATTTTTTATCTGAATATATAATCCTGCCAATCACTTTCCTTGGTAGTTATTTTAATTATCCCTACATGGTATTTCATATATATTATTGTGAAATAAAAAAAATAACTAATTGCCTTTTTTAGATGTTTTAATTAAAAAAAGAAGGATGGTTCTTTATGCCATTGTATATATAAAAAACCAACACACTTTGGGAGGTATCTATATTTTTTTCATCACCCATTCTGCACAACTATTTTCAATGGCAAAGACATTGTTGGATAGAATGAAAAGATTTCCTGATGATAGCCATTTTCTCCAAAACATTTCTGCTACTAATAAAATGCTTCTTGATAATGGTTTTAGTAACAGCATTATTAATAGGGCTTTTTCATATAAAAAAAGATTTTGATATATCAGAAATGAAGACAATTTTGCCATATATAAAAAGAGTAACTGATAGAATTGGTAACATTCTAAGGAAAAATAATATTCACATAGTTTACACTACTTTTTAAAAAAAATGAAATATTTTCACTTCCTAAAGATAAAATTTCTTTGAAGTATCAAGGTCTATATAAAATTCCATGTAAGGTCTGTTCACATTCATATATTGGACAGACTAATCAGAGAAAATATTAGAAAAAAGAACACATTCTGGCAGTCAGAGAAAAATCCAATTCATCAGCTATTTATTCTTACATCATCATCATCAACCATTATCAATCCACTGCAGGATGAAGGTCTCTCCAAGTTTAATCCATCTTCTCCGATCTTTAGCTTCTCTTCTCCACAATACCCCTGCACATTTTCTTATTTCATCCATCCATCTCACATTTGGTCTCTTTCTGGGTCTTTTACAATCTCTTGGAATCCAGTTTAAAATTTCAATTGTCCATCTATTATCTTCTCTTCTAGCAATATGTCCAGCCCAACTCCATTTCAATCTTTTAATTTTTTCAATAAGGTCAGTAACACCTGTTTGTTGTCTTACCCATACATTGCATTTTCGATCTCTTCTTGTTACTCCCAACATACATCTCTCCATACTCCTTTGAGTGGTCTGAAGTCTCTGTATTGCTCTTCTATTAAGTGTCCAAGTTTCAGATCCCTAAGTAAGAACTGGTAAAACACATTTGTTAAAAACCATCCTTTTCAAACACATAGGCATATTTTCTTTTAGTATCAAGTTATTTCTACCAAAAGCACTCCAATCAAGTTTAATTCTATGATTAATTTCCTCCATTATGTTTCCATCTGTATTAATAATCTGACCAAGGTATTTGTAACTGTTAACTTCTTCTAATTCTTCATAATCAATCTTTATTTTCATATTTTGAGCAAATCGATTAAACATTACTTTAGTCTTTTTAACATTTATCTTTAGTCCTACTTTTCTACTTCCATCTGCTAACTCCTGCAACATTTCCTGCAGCTCTGAAGCATTATTTGCAAAAACAACTACATCATCTGCAAAATCTAAATGACTTAAATACTCTCCATTTACTTTCACTCCTTTAGTTTCCCATTTTAATCCACAAAATACTTCTTGCAGCACTGCTGTAAAGAGTTTTGGAGATATGGAGTCACCCTGTCTTACACCTTTCTCAATGTTGATTTTTCCAGTATCATTATGTAATCTAATTGTTGCTGTTGCATTTTTATAAATATTCTTTAAAATATGACAATATCCTGGAACTATACCTTGATGATCCAATGCTTTAATCACTGAAGAAATGTGTATAGAATCGAATGCCTTTTCATAATCTACAAATCCAAAACATAATGACGACTCATATTCGTTTGTCTTTTCTATAACTTCTCTCAATACCTTGATATGATCTACTGTACTAAAACCATTTTTAAATCCAGCTTGTTCTCTTGGTTGGTGGAAATCCAATATTTTCTGTAGACAAGTTGTAATTATCTTGGTAAAAATTTTATATAAAACTGATAAAAGGCTGATAGGTCTGTAATTTCTAATATCTTTTTTATCACCTTTTTAAAATATTAATATTATTACTGCATTCTTCCAATCTTCCGGTACATCTTTATCATTTAGACATTTGGTATATAACTTTGCTAAAATTGTTTCTATTTCTTCACCTGCTTCTTTTAATATATCAATTATAATTCCATCATTTCCTGGAGCCTTTCCTTTCTTCATACACTTAATTGCATGTCTCACTTCTTCATTTAAAATTCTAGGCAATTCGGAAGATGTAATAGATATAGGAGGTACTTGTTCTTTATTACTATATAATTCTTGATAAAAATCTTCTACCAATTTCATGATGTCATCTCTCTTTTTAGTAATAATTCCATCTTTTTTTCTTATTGCAGATATAAATTTCCTACCAATACCAAAATGTTGTTTAACATTCTTGAGATGTTTATTTTCTTCTACAGCTTTCCTTGCTATTTCACAGTTATACTTTCTTATATCATTTTCAACTCTTTTCCATACCATTTTACAAAATTCGAGATATTCAATTCTTTTTAATACATCATTTTTGTATATCTTCATATTCCTTCTTTTCTTCATAAATTCTCTAGTCTCAGTAGAAATTTTATTAGTCAATTGCTGCTTTTTTCTACCAGCTATCTTTGTTGCAGTTTTTAAAAGTGTATCAGTTATTTTCATATTAATTTCATTCAAATCTGAATCATGTTCAAAATCTCCTAACACTTGAAACCTATTTGTAAGTTCTAATTTAAATTCATTAGAATGTTTCTGAAGATTAGGAATATCAACTGTAAATATTGTTTTTCTTAATAATTTTTGTCTCTCTAGTTTTACATTAACACGTAACTTACACCTTACTAATCAATGATCACTTCCTATGTTAAATTTATTAAGAACATTACAATCTTGAAATATGTATTTCCTGTTAGTCAAAATATAATCCAATTCTGCTGTACCTTCATTTGGATGCTTCTATGTCCATTTCCTTTTAACATTTTTCTCAAAAAATGAATTCATAATATAAAGTTTTTCTTTTTCTGCAAACTCAACAAGTCTATGTCCTCTCTCATTTCTATTACCATAACCAAAATTACCTGCAGCAATTTCATCTTTCATTTGTCTACCAATTATAGCATTAAAGTCTCCCATAACAATTTTAAAATGCTGTTTACTCTGATCAAAAGCCTTTTGTACATCCATATAAAAATCTTCTACTACTTCATCACTATGAGAACTTGTTGGGGCATAAACCTGAATTATCTGCATTTGGTATCTGCTATTAAGTTGTATAACTAATCTTGCCACTCTGTCCGATACACAATCAATCTCCACAATATTGTTCTTCCCCTTTTTATTTATAATGAATCCTACTCCACTTGTATTTCCAATATGTGTGCCTTTATAATAGAGTATATGTCCACTTTTTAAATCAATTGTTTCTTCTCCTTTTCTTCTAACTTCACAAAGTCCAATAATGTCCCATTTAATATAAGACAGTTCTTCTTCTAATTCTTGCAATCTTCCTTCACTTGAAAGTGATCTGCAGTTGTAAGTACCTAAATAAAAAGTCGTCATCAAATGGCAGCCTGGGTCCGCAATCAGGGGATTCTTAGCACCCTCCGCCTTCGGCTACCAACCGCTGCCTTGGTTGGTGACTTTACAGCCTCCTGGGAATAAAACAAATATTCTAGTACAATTTGAACAATATGACCAAAGGAGCTATAGAGATTTTTAAAAGGCCCAAGAGTTTGAATAAAAGATGTGAATTAAAGAAAATTAACAATTGGAAGAAGCTATTGGAAGACAAACTAATTTTTAAAACTTCTCAACCAATAGAATTTAAATATTAGGAGAAAGAAAAAGATAAACATAATGATTTTAAACTGCACACACATTTTCATGATTTAAAAAAAGAGAATGCTATGAGGAAGGAAGTTGTTATTGTACTGAAACATCAGCTATTTAACTATTTTACTACATGGAATATACTGAAAATAATTGATATGAAGTCATCATTTATCTGTGAAAATATTAGAATTAACATATATCTATTGTAACACTTATGTTACATGGCACACAATAACATAGTATGTGCATATATATAAAGTTGAAAGGAAAAATAGAAATAAGCACAAACAAAAATTTGGTAGATATTTTCTTTATTTCCCTAAACTAAAATCATAATAAAGGGTTAAATAATTTTGGATTTAAAATAAAATTTTATTATAAATTAAACAGTTAAAAAAAGTCTAAATAAATATTTTTATTGAATTCTGATTTTGAAATTAAAAACAAGCATGTTTCCTGATAATTGTAAAAATCCATTATCTATTTTAGAAATATTTTCTTTTAAGTAAAATCTTGTAGATTATATCTTGATAAAATTCCAAAAGTAGCTTTTAATTAAAAGTGATTTGAAAAGATTAAAAAAATAAAAACAGTTTTTAATTAATGTATTTTTGTCACTCCCTAATATAAAAAGGGTTGATAAAAAGATTGAAATTTTGTTGGTTTCAAAAGTTAAATGGCCAGAATAGTTTTTCCAGCTGCAGTAGCAGTTTTCCAAAGTTAGAGAATGACCATGAAATAATTGAAGACAGGACAGTGGATATAGTAGCAGCTACTAGTTTATGATAGTGGAGTTTAAATTCACATGGAGGGAAATGGATCAACTTCCAATGTCATAGTTACAAATATGTTCTAGATGAGTTTGCTTGTCTGAAATCTATCCAATCCTGGACAGAAGGAATATTACTGCATGAAAACAGTTACCTGGACTATACCTGTACTGATAACTTTTATCCAGAGAGCCCATCAGCTTGTGGAGGAAATGGTATACATATGCAACTGGTGAGTTGTTTCAAACAATTCAGTTAAATGACATTTTAAAAGAGATAGATGTATATAGAACAATATTAATTTAAATTGTTTATTGAATAAAAAAACATTAAAAATCTATATTTAAAATTTGAAGATGTTATAATTAGTTAAGAGTGATCTGTAATAGTGATATATATTCTAACAGTTGAGGTATATTTATTCTTACCATATCTGCCATATAAGGGTACCACCAGGCCATTCAAACCTGGAAAATTTATATAGTAGGCAGATATGCAAGTTAAAGATCCAACTTTTATTTTATATTGACTGTTAGCCCTTGTCACTAGCTCAAGGATACACAGAGATTTATAATAAGTACTTATTCAATACTTCATTCAAGAAAGATTTGAAATCAAAAATAAATTTTTAATATTAAAAAAATTAAATAAGCCACTGCAAGTAATAACACATAAAAACATTTATTTTGCACATATATAAAATTTAGAATTATTAACTTTTGTATAACCTTTACTTTAGAACTTAATTTAATTTACATTTTAACTTTTTTATTTTAGAAGTTTACACAGATGAATTCATTAATATTTTATTAGAGTGTTGAGTATGGATAGACTACATGGATTCCACTTGAAAAAGAAAATATTCTATATCTTTTATTTAACCCTAGGCCAAAAATTCACAGTCAAACTAATGCCAATCTATCTGATATATCAATATATTCAATGCAACATGAATATGACAGCACGGTACTCATCTTTTAGCTAAAGATGCCGCTCTATGGCACAGTTTTCATGCCAAAACACATAAAAATGCTGTTTCCATGGCTGACATGTTCGAACTCGTGTTTTCTATAATACAACTTTTTGTGCTACAGAATGCAGGTCGCTATGTCGCGTCGCAGTACAGCATGTATATCACATAGCAGCAAATACATTTTCCGAATTCGCACAATTTATAAAATAATTATGGCTTGATGAGAGAGTTTGTATTTGAATTGTATTGAAATGTTGTTTTCATTGTATTTTTATTTATTTTAAACTATGAAATGTTCAGATTTTTTAAAGCAATAATTATAAGACTTTTTACAACCTATTGTATTGAACTTTTATTTGGGAAAATGTTAAATATCTATATTTTTATTGAGTTGCAATTAGGTAACATGTCAAGTAACATACTGTTAGTAACATTCCACGAGACAAAGAAGATTCTACCGTCTGTATATTTTTGAAGTAAAAAAGAGCGGTACGAAAAAAATATCCTGTAAGAAAAGTCCAAATATACAGGTTTTTTTGTAAATTTCATAAAAAGCAAATATTATAAACATGTTTAATAAATAAATAAGACATTTGTATATGTTTGTTGTTGTTTAAAAAAGTTTGAGTTTTTTCTTTTGTCCGAGTACGGTTACAATTTTGAATTTTTTTATTTTAGCATTGCAAACAACAGAAAACTAACCCTAAAACCAACCCTAACCCTAAACTAACTCTAAAACTAACCCTAAACTAACCCTAAATGTAACCATAACAACTTTTACTTTTATTACGATTATTATTTTTTAGTTAAACAACAACAACAAAAGTCATAACACAAAAAAATATCCGATAGAAAATTGATAAAAAAAAAAGCCATAACACAAGTAAAAAAATATCCGATAGAAAATTGATAAAAAAAAGCGTAACACAATTTAAAAAGTATACGATATAAAAAACACAAATCAAATTGTAATTTGTTGATTTTATTTTATATTTATTATTATCATTTAAATTGTATATGTTAATAAAAAATAATATTTAAAAAAAGATGATTTTGTTTTGTTTTTATTTTCGCATTACAAAAAAGCACAGAAAAATTATTAAAATCAACAGCCCATGAATGTTCATATTTATAGTTTTAGCAGAAAAACTGCGCCATCCAATGGCATCTTTAGCTATAAGACAAGCACCAACAGCACAGCACTGTACTGTCAGAAATGTACATTTGAACAGCATGATTATAGAATTGTTCCTCATCCAGTACAGGAATGCTACGTCTGACTGGCGAGAAGAACACTACAAAAAACCCCATAGAAAGGGATTGTGGTCCTTTTTGCTGACTTACAATCCCATTCCATAGGCTAAAGAGATGATCCAAGGAGCAGGGAATACCATCTGTTTCTGATCATCAGTAAAAAATGGGAACTATTTTTCCCAAGTGTGGCATATAATCTTCATGCTACATTTACTAATTACACCAATACATCCAATCCATTGACCCAATTTAACTGTGAAACAAATAATCTAAGATTTACCCTCCCTTAAACTAACATAACTTTATGAATCTATGCAGCCATTCATGCCTGACTTAAATTTAACATGATTTAATTAAAAGGTTCAGCTTAATGTGAAAAACAAACAAAAAAACAACAATGTTATAAACACTTAAAAGAATGGAAAAATTAAATTAATGAAAATGATTTTAAAACTACATATGATTAAAAATAATTATTAATGATTTAATTTGGTTTGGTCAGATAGGAATTTATATTTCTATTTAAATACTGGAAGAGTTTTATAGTTAAAGTTCATTAGTTATATAAAGTTCTTACGGTTTTAAAAGAGAAAGTCCATAGTTTTTAGTTCTTGTAATTTGGATCCCTATGTTTCTAATTCCCATGACATCTTGGGGGAGACTGGTATGCTATTTTCCATTCTATTGGTATTCATCCAGGGATCCTTTGCTGTAGCTGGTATAGTTCTTTGCAGGATTTTATTGCAGGACCCTGAAGTCCTGGGGGGTCCACAATATAGGAAAACGATATTTCATTTCTTCTTTTGGAAAAATTGAAAGGATTGAAAGTGTGTCTTTTCAATCCCTTCTCCTTCAACTCTCCTGAATTTAACACATATAGCACACATAATAAATTATTTCCAATCTTTTCCTTTTTATATTAAAATTGTAGATTGACTGAATATGACATCATGATATTGATCCTTTCACTGTGTTCCATTTTCTGAGGGATGTTTTTATTGGCTATTCTGTTCTTATTGTTTTTCTCTCATATCTGACCTTTAATTATAAATTTTGAGATGCCCAAGGGCTAGTTTACTTAAGGCTAATTAAAAATGATCATTTCCATTTTGTAGCCTTTTACACAATAGTAAGTAATTACATTTTGTATATTTTTAAAGATATAATTTTATTTTTAAATCTTTAAGTTTTTTCTTAAAATTTAGTTTTATAATATTTTTTTCTTTTTTAATAAAGTTTTCTTTTAATAATTTTCCATCTGTGTGATTTTATATATATATGAGTTTAGATGACTTTTAATTTTCAATTTTTTTAACAACAAATTTTTATTTGCAAACTTTTATGTTTAATGTCTAATTTTATTTAAAATAATGTAACAGCATGTGTGTCCATTAAAATATAATGTACCAGAACATATATAACATCCATGCACAAAATGGCTGTTGCTGACAATTCAGCACAGCTAATCTTTAAAGATTAGAATTTAATATAAAATTGATCAAATAGATCGTAATTAAAACACGTGTATAAATGTTTACATGTGTGAAGTAAATAACTGGGTTTGGTCTATACTATATTCCCATTTCACCCACAGTACAAGTGTATGTGTTGTTTATTAATGAATTTATTTTATAAAAAAAAAAACTACATAAAGAATAGTTTTAAGTTTGTAATGACTTTTGTTTATGTTGGGAACATTTTTGTTTTATTTGTAATGTTCCGATATACGTATCCAGAATTTTTTTTTTTTATATTTTTAAATAAATGTTTTTCCTTTTTATTTTATTTTTTTTAAAAAAAAAAGAAATATAATGTCAAATTTTATATTTTCATTATAATGGATTTTGTTTTTGTAATTATAAAGAAAAAGTTTTGGTAAATTGGAATTGATTTTTTTTATATAAAAAGAACAAAAGATGGAAAGGAATGTTTTGTGGGAAAAGAAATTTTGTTCTTTTGACCTGTTTTCAAGATAAAAATTAAAAGTTGGTTTTATCAAATGTAATGAAGCATAATGGGTGCTCTAATTAATTAAGATGGAAACTATAATTTCCATTATGTAATAAATATGGTTTTAATTTCTCCTTATATGTAAAAACAAAAAATACTTAATTGTAATTATTAATTAGAGAAAATATAACTTACTATTAAAAATTTAACGGCTGAACGTTTTCGAGGAACCATGCCTCATACTCATAGCCATTATTAAAAAAGTATACTTTGTAACTAATAAAATTAAGGAATGTATAAAGTATATTTTAAATTATTATAGGCTGATGCAATAGCTTGTAGGGGGTAGTTTAATTGGCTGAAAGGGGATCATATGTGCTATCTATTAGGTGGAGAGAATCAGTCGCTCCTGAGCAGTCCAAGCAGGCAGACTGTAGATTTTGAAGAAAAAGAACTAAAAGTTGCTCCTGAGCAGTACAAGCAGGCAGACCATAGATTTTGGAGGAAAAACTAAAAGTTGCTTCTGAGCAGTCCAAGGAAGCAGTAAGATCTGATATTATATCACCATGAAGAAATGCCTAGTAATCAAAATGAATTTTGAAACTCAACCATATCCGATATTATATTATCGTAAAGAAATTTAAAAAAAGCTGAATTAAAAAGAAGAAAGGCATGAAAGTGGTAATAAAAATCAGTCACATTAAAACCTATCTACCAATAAGAAGTACAACTATAAATCTTCAAACAAGTACCTAATAGATATGACCATCATAATTGTTCCAGTATAAAAAAACCCATGGAGTAGGTCATCAGCAGCAGTACACTGCCAGTTCATTCCCGAAGCCCTACGATGTCTTAAAAGAAGCCACCCAAAACCTGATAACAAGGACTCTTTGATACGTGTAATGGAGAAGGTGGCCCTGTCTGCCTTATGGAGTAGTTCATGTGGTCCACTCGAAGTCGAACTTTATAACAGTTGTAAATACAGACAAGTTTAGATCTCTTGATCTTTATTTATTTATTCATTCATTTTTATTTATTTATTCTATAACTCAGTAATGTGTTTTTCTTATATACTTGTAACTATAATCTTTTATGTAATCTTCATATCACTTATATTATACAATAGTTGCACGCATGTCTCATTTAGATTCACTACGTGAAGAATCTCTACCTCATAATCCTTTACTACAACGATACCTTACATAGAGTATCCTTCAGCTATATTATTTCTTATTAGGCATCATTTTATATGTTTAAAATAAATAAACATAGATGCATATCATGTATAAATATTTAAGCACCAAAACCTAAGTATGCATAAAATATTAATAATTTATTGATCCTAGGGGTAATCAGTAGACATGCATGTAAACTAGTGGATTATTTTTTTTTGTAAATGAATTTAATATCTATATGAATTATGTTTTTTCATAGAGAAATTTATTACATACATTTGTTTCTTAAACTATTATTTTTCAAGTGGGGAAAGGGGGTATAGACCACACCCACTATGCAATTATTTTAAAATGACATTTTCTTTGTATAAATCTTTTTTGTAAATAGATGTTTAACCTAAGTACTATTTTTTTCTTTTTTAATTATATGAAATCTTTAACCTGACAAAATATTTAAAAGTAATAATAAAGAGTAAATTTTTTTTTATAAAAAATAAATGGTTTGCCGCTCTTATTTGCTTAGTTCAAATTACTTATTCAATCATTAGCATGTAACCAGAGTTATTTCAAGTAAACAGATCAAACCAGTCATTACCATGAGATAGGGAAAATAAATTATGAGTTCGATAGGCATAACTTACTGGGGGGTTATATTGTCTCACATTTTATGTCCGAATATATTTAATTTTTTCCCTATAATATATAACTGTGATCATTTTATTTGCACACTCTCTAGGGAAGGAAAAGGGGAGGGTCAACAATACATTTCTTTGCTGGGGGTGGCATGAATGGCTAAAGAAAAATATTTTAGTACTTTTAAAGGTGTGTAAATTAAGAGTGACCACCGTTTAATTAATTGGACTGGTGTGGGATAATGTAACAGGGAAGATTCCAATTGACCTCATTTTTTTTAAGTTGTATCTCCTTCCTCTAATAATTTTTTTTGGAATATTTGCTTTTCATATTTAACCATTGATATCGCAGGGGAATTATTATCGTTATTTCACTTCATCACATACATGATTTTCATGCTCGGTGCATATGTGGGTCAAAAGATTTATAGGACTGTAAAGGGTGAAATGGATGGACCGGTACAGAAAATGGTGCACCAATGTGGTTTAAAGAGAAAATCCGCTATAGAAAATAGCCCCAACATCATTTAAAAATGGCCAAATGCGATAGTCACAAACCAATATTATAGCATTTACAAAAATCTATTGATTCTTTTTTCTTAATAAAAGAAAAGTAACGTAAATATAAAAGTAATGTTAGCAAAAAAATCTTATATTATTTTCATTATATTAAAACCTATTGAAGAACTAAGTTAAGTAA
Source organism: Epiperipatus broadwayi (assembly GCA_028023455.1). Taxonomy (NCBI): domain Eukaryota; kingdom Metazoa; phylum Onychophora; class Udeonychophora; order Euonychophora; family Peripatidae; genus Epiperipatus; species Epiperipatus broadwayi. The sequence goes on along the minus strand of JAQFVV010000570.1, from coordinate 242,172 downwards.
AGGTAAGAAGAGGGTGTTTTGTAAATAATATGCTGCTTTAATTATTTAGTTAAAAGATTTTTTTTTTCGAGCGAGAGTTTATCGTGAACAAAATAAATGTATGAACAAAAGTTAAAGGAATAATTCTGTCATTGTTAGGGCATAAGTAGAATGGGGCATTTGAAATTTTTTTTTTATATTATTACATGTGAGAGCAAATTGTTTATAGAAATCAGGGAAATGTGTTTGAAGGAAAGGGTGATCAGTAGGGGATAACATAATGTATGGTATACTGCATATTTATTATATGAAATTAAATAGAATATTTTTTTTGAATTGAGTTAATAAATGTTAGTGTAAAGATAGTAGAAATAAGATAGAATACTTTGTTTTAAGTTAAATAAAATAAACTGATAAATGCTTACGAGAGCAGGAAAAATCGAAACGGAACAAACGATGAGTAGCAGAATGCCAGTAGAAAAATCTGAAAGGCAGGGAGTAGACTGTCAGGAAAATGAACATATGAAGGAGCAGGAAGGTTTAAGAGCAATGATGGAAGAATTATTAAGCTCTGTAAGAAAGGAAATGGATAAATGGACCGGTACAATAAAGAATGATATTATTTTAAATCATTTGTTAAAAAAAGGGGAACATTTAAAATCTATATTTTAAATGTAAAGATATTTATACATTTTAATAAACAGTGACCTGTTTAAAGACTGTTATAAACTATCAAAAATGGGTTGTTGTTTTTTTTTAAAAAAGAAAACTGTAATCATGATTAATAAACTTTATAAAATTAACTTAAGTAAAAATAATAAAAATTATTATCTATGTCATTTTTAAATAATGTTCAATCCACATTTATTAAAAAAGTATTGTGATAAATCCAATATTTTATTTTATATTCCTTCAAATGTAAGCCTATTTATTAATAATTCTAAAAATACTATACTTAAAATGCAAAAAAAGTAATATTATATGTGGATGCAAAAAGCCATACATTGGGGAATTGAGATGTATTTTGGAAAAAATATTAAAAGAATCCCAACTATTATACAATCATGCAAAAAATGCTAAGAATACTGCTTTCCTTCTCTTTAATCATAAAAAAAAAATATTGCAATTTTAGATTTATCTTTAGCCCAGATCATACAAAAATATTAAATGAAGAAAGACATCTTATAAAAAGAAAAATTAAAGAAGCAATTTTTATAAACCAATTTAAAGATTGTAGTATAAATAGGCAATCAGTTAATATTGATAGAGATAGTTCTTGGAAAATCATATGGTTTTTGTTTATGTTATTTCAATTGATAATAATTACACATAATCAAAAGTAGTTCTGTTTAATATATATATATATATCATTATTATAATTTAAAATTTACATATGCCCACAGGTCTGGTGCTCAAACTTCTTATGTACTCCCAAGTAATAAAGCCATATGTTGTTTTTTTTTTGTTTAATTATTTTATTTTGAACAAAAATTATTGGTTAAGTAAAGTTTGCTTGATTTTAAAAGTTTATTATAAAATTTTAGAAGCAATTTGGAAATTAAGTTTAAATTGTAGATAACAGTTAAATAAATGCAGCAGAAAAAAAATGTGGCTTATAGTCCAAAAAAGATATAGTCCCAAGATATCAGAAAGTTTTTTTTTGTTTCTCATTTCATAGTTAATATCTTTCAGGATTTTAGCATTATGATGTAGAATACAGAGAAAAAGAAATCACATAAAACCCATTTTACCCCAGAAGGCAATATTAGTTTGATTATAAAAAATCTTAGAATCAATTTTGACAGAGAAACTAGCTCTTTTACAATCTCTGCTTGAGATTAGATAAATTTTGCTTGTGATATAATCTGGCAGTTTTGACAGTAATTAAATAAATAGAAATTTTTTTTTTAAATAACTAGTATTTTTATTTTTAATAATTTTCATAGAAACTTTTACTTAAAAAACGTAATCAGAAGATAAATAAAATTTAAGTTTTCCCATCATTGATTTTTAATATTATTTAATTAACAGGCTTTAATTCTGTTCATATATTAGAGAACCCCCTACAAGTTAGGTTAGTCGGAATAATTTTAAAAATTATGAGAAACAATCACTTTTTTTTTTTACTTTCAAAGGGGTTTAATTTCTCTTCCCAATATTTTATCGTTTTTTATTAAACTAAAAAGATTTTTTTTTATTATAATAATTTTTTATTTAAAATCTTAGACAGAGGTTTTTGTTTTATTTACAACATTCTATCAATGAAGTAGTACAATTTGTCATAAACAAATAAATGTCAATTTATTTGCTTTCATTTTTATAAATTAATGATTGGATATAATTGTTTTTAAAAAAATCTAGCGATTTCATGTAATTAACTTATAATTTTTTTTAAACATAGGTAATTATTTTACTAAGTCATATATACACTACTTTATATTAATACACATATTATAATTAATAATTGTGGAATGCTTTGAATTATAATATATGAGGGTATTTAAAACAACATCTAAATTACACTTTCAATGAATAAATATTAAATTGCTTCTTATCTTTAATTTTAAATAGATTACTTTCTATTGTTTTATTTAGCTATTATTTATTTTCTCTAGTCCTTTGAAAAACTCGAATCAAGAGTTCACTATATATTAAATACAAAACTATAACATTGGACTATACTACACAGTTAAAAACGCATTAAAATTTAGAATTGGATTTGTTTTAAGTATATTCTAGACAGAAAATATATAAAGTAATAATAGTGAATAGAAAATAATTATTTAGAAAAAATATTAGTGAGTATATAAATTATACATTTATTTATAATACAAAAATATATGCAAAATTATAATTTGTGCCTATTCCCTGCCCCTACAAAATCTTTTATTGCATTATTGTAATCAACGTCTAACATAAAATTAGTTTCAATATATCAGGCAGCTCATTTTTTTTAGTCTCATGTGAGTTATATTAGGAAAAAATACAAAATTAAAATCTGATTTCATTATTTATAATAAACAATGAAAATATATACAAGAGGCTATTTAAATATATTGTAACGGTCAGATTTGCACACTCACATAACAAAATCCAGAATCCAGGCAAAGTATACCAAAGCTGACTGAAATGAAATGGTGAGATCTCGAATCCAACCAAACTTCAACTCATTGCTAGTAATTCATGATTTAACATCTTATAAAGACATTTCTGTTGTTACACATGGCTCTCAACAGGGAAAAACATGAGACTTAAGGGAAATTAGCAATTTAACAGAAGATTTAAAATAAACTACTTACCATGCTAGTTACTTAGCTAAACCATGCATATTATATATATATAAAACCATTAAGGAATTGGAATAAGATATGAATTGGATTGTAATAGGAGTATGAGCAAGAAAGATGTAAAACAACTTTATATTTTAAACAGGTTTATTAAAACAATAATATAAAATGAAGTAAAAAAAATGACAAGGATTATATAGTGTTAAGTATGTGTGATCCACGCATGCAAGTGTTTACATAGTGGATGGGACTATTATGATCTCCTTCTAACACATCAAAATAGATGTATGTATGGTTAATAAATCATGCTCATAATCATTTAGCATGTCAATCAGATTTTGCATCGGTTTGCTCATATTGCAGAATAATAACTTAGCCGAGATGATGACTACATACAGTGCTAAGATGGCTACTATATACATTAACAGTGTGAGCGAATAAATAAGCTCATAATAATGCAAATTCAACTTAGTAACCAAGATTTGAGTTTCAGTCCAATGCGGAATAGTTAATTAATAAGGAGGAACCCCCCGGTTCCTTTTAGATTCACATATATACACTATGGCATTAAATAGAATACTAAGAAATAAGTCTGCAGTGTGAGTGAGTAATTATTCAAGTGCTTCAGCATCAAATGATTGGTGCCCTAAGATTGGATGGTTTGCTACAATTAATATATGAACAGATAAGTTCAGGAACTTGGATCAGCTTTATAGACATGGTCTAGACCCTCATATTCCAGTTTTCCATATCCAAACTAAGATATGGGGTGGCTGGTCACTGTGACCCATTTTAAAAGGTACAGCAAAATATAAACATACAAATGTGTTCTTCATAAAGACACACTCTCAATGCACAAGCAAGATACCAATATGTAATACCAATATGTATACTTATAATTTATTAAGTGTGCCTAAAAAAAGATAGCTCCTATCTGCCAAACTAAAACAACCCAGTTCTTTAACTAGCATTATAATTATGCTAACTAAAAGAGCTTAAATTAAATTATAACCTAAGTTAAAATTCTGAATCTGCATATATATAATCATAATTAAGAAGAAAATATATATTTGAGAGACATTAACAAATGTAAACAAATATACTTTAATATTATCTCTAGCTAGTACATCACTTCTAACTAACAGATCTCAAAAAGTCATAAGTTATAATAACTGACTAAGCAAACCCTCATGAATATAATGCAGTTATAACATAATTAAAATCATGATAATAATGCGCATGTAGCTATCGATTATTATCTATCAATATAGTATGTCAAAACAGTGATTCAATATGTGAAGTAGCACTCTTAAAATATTTAAAATGAAGATTTTAATTATTTCCATTGAAAGTCATTAACAATTAGTATTCACTAGTTCAAAAGATTGTCATATTATAACATATATAATAAATTTAGATAAAATAATTAAAATACATATAGGCATAACCACAGTTTTAAGAAATTTAAGTCATAACTGCAGTTATTTATAGATTAGAGGAATAAATTATTTTACATTATAAAGATGACTTCAGACAAGTTTTACATAGTTTTACTTTAAATAAGTCAATTATTTTATATAGCACGATGTTTTTTATAAACAATAATATTTAAACAGCATTAAATTGTTGCACATGCACTTTGGATTTTAAATATAAAATGAATGAATACTAACACTTCAACCACATGATAAAGTCTTTGCCATTCTATCTTTTCCAAAGACTTTATCATGTGGTTGAAGTTTAGTATTCATTCATTTTATATTTAAAATCCAAAGTGCATGTGCAACAGTTTAATGCTGTTTAAATATTATAGTTTTACTTTATAAATGATTTAATTTAATAGAGTTTTAAGAAGTAAGATTGAATGTTCATCATATTAAATAAGCTAGCTTAATATTAAAATTACAGATTTAAAGATTAATTTATAGAGTTCTGCAGTCTTTGAAAAGAATATTACCAATCTTCTTGGTTGTAGCTTGTAATGCAGGCACATCAGATGGTGATCATAGTGGCACTCTTTTCTAGATAAGTCACATGGTTTAACTATGATCTTCTTGTGGCAATTCATTGGCTGGAGAATTTCCCATCTCTATGGTGATGATGATAGACCATTAGGCATGTAAAACTGGATTAGAGATTGTCATCCCATTTTAATTTAGTCAGTGGCTAAATTTGTAGTCATGTGTATGAAAGGAAATATGGAACAAAAATCATCATCACATTTTATATGGGAAAGGAAGCTGTAGGGCACCCAAGTTTAAACCCTACAGGATCAAGTTCCAAAAGCCTGAGACAGAAAGAGAGTGGGGGAAACAGTTATGTTCTTTATTTGTTTGTATGTCAACAAAACTCAAAAAGAGTAGTACACACCTTTTAATTATTCAATAGTCCCTTTTAAAAAGTAAGATTATAACATATAGGCAATTGTCTGTGGACAAGCTATTTAGTTTGTCATTTTAATATTTCAAATATTAACTTTCTTCAAAATTAATCTACACTTGTTAAATTCTGCTGTTTTTTTTTTCTCTATTTCTATTTTGTTTTCCATGGTTATAATTTGGGTTTAAAAATTTTAAGGATTTAATTTTAAGTATTAAAAGTATAATTTCTAAGAAGCATTCAGATTATTTTAATAGGCCAGTTTTTATAAATGATTTGAATGACAGAGTGTGTGTGGTTATATTGCATAAATAAATATACAGTTACACATATTGGGGAAAAAAGAAGAGACAATTCTGTTAAATTATTTTTTTTACTCAAAGGTTTTGTTGCTGTAAAGACTTCTTGTTTATATCTGTATTTCTTAAAACTCAGAAGGTGAGAGATCCAGCTGAAAATTTTCACATTAGAGAGATCAAACAGAAGAAATAAAATTTTATAGTAGTGCGAAATTTGTCATCAGGGTGAGGAAAAAACCCATTAAGATAATGTTTCTTCAAAATAGAATAATTTGTCCAGAAATCATGTTATTGTGAATTTATTATTTTTTTACCAGCAGTTAAAGAAAAAAAAACATAATCAGTCTAATTAGATGTGTTGACTAAAAATAAAAAAGGGTCTGAAAAGTCAATTGGATTAGATTTTAAAATATTGAAACTGGAGGGAAGACAAGCTTTAAATTCTGCAAGATATCAATTTGAAATTATTTTTTATATAAATTATTTTTTTGAAGATTTATATAATATAGCTAAATGGCAGGTTAAAATCTATATATATTTTATCTGGCTACCAGCCATCAGCCAAACCATCATATAATATAAAAAAAATTGTCTGAATTAAAAGTATTCTACACCTTATGATTGATTTGGGAGAAATAAGATTAAAATGACTGACTGCTCATTCATGTTTTAAATAGAAGAAAACATTCACCTGCATTTGAAAGCTGAATAAAAATAAATAATCTACTGAGCACCATGCTAGTTCAGTTGTCCCAGTGACTGAGTTTAAACTCTGGAAAAATTATAAATATGAGAACAGATATCCTCCACCTATTAGAAGAATTATACTGAACAGGGAAAAAACAGTTTCAGTGTCAAATGGTTCCTACTGAAGCAAATAACTTCATCATCATCATTACCATAAAAGAATTACAAGACTCATGTCAAGCAAAGAAAGACTGTTCCAGTGAACCACAGAAATTGGTCATATACCCATGGCACAAATTGATATGTGTTTGCTGCAAAATGTATAGACATTTAACAAGCTGAGTTTGAACTCTTGGAAGCTCAACAAAATAAAAGGGACTGGTAATATAAATTTTCATTATATATATTTTTTATGATATCAGGGACTATTAGTAAAATTTTAGCAATAAAGTTTTATCTTTTCTTATGTCTGAACTTTAAGAATCAAAATCGAGTTAAACCAAAAATTTCTTCAGTAATAATAGCTATAAGCTTGATTAATGATTCTATGTATGCTAAAATTATTATATCCGCTTATTGATGAATTTTGTTTTCTATAGTGTATTATGATATATTAATCTAAATTTATGAAATGTTAATATGTAAAAAAAATTTTTTGTATTATTATTTGCTTTTAAATACTATTTTATTCCTAATGGGAATCAACACACACATACATGGTAATATAATAATACTTGTCACATGTATATACTTGCATATGAATGTGAGAATAATAGACATATAGCATTAATGATATTAGATTATGTTTTGTTTTTGAGTCAATGAGTAGCAATCTTAATAGCTTAAAGGGGGAGATAAGTAATTCAAAACTTGTTCCTGGAAATCTTTTTCTTTTCAATTTAACTAACACTTTTCCTAATTAATCATTCTACTTTATATGTTAAGTTTAGATGTATAAAGATCTAAAAGTATGTGTGCACAAAGAGTGTTTATTTTTATTTTTATGAAATATTTTTCTTGTAAATAAATTTTTTTAGCAATTTGTTATCCAAATTGATATACATTATACTATGATAAATGTTAATTTGTTTTACTAAACAAGGTGTATATTTTCATTAAGAGTATTCTTTATTAGTTGTGATCATTCATAATCACTGGTGAATGTTAATTGTTTAAGTTCTAATTAGATATACTAAAATTAGCTAAATAGTTATGAATTATCTAAAAACTAAATTTTATGTTAGGCTTAGTTCTAAAGCTGTGGATGGAAGTATCAGCATCATCATCATCGTCGTCATCATGTTTTTCAATTAATGAACTAGATAAATGTTTAAAGGCCATAAATAAATAATGATCTCATGGTATTGGGTTGTCATTTGTGAGTCATTATAATAACCACCATTCCATAATCTACATCATTCAAGGATGAGTGAATTGCCACCCTAAATTAATAGTGTAATATGAGCTAGTAAAACTTATGAAAGTATTAAAATGCTTTTATCATATTAAAATCTAAAAGATAATTTCTGTCTGATGAAATTTTATATGCACCACTGTAGCTTAAGAATGTTTTGTGTTTACCCTAATGTTAGTGCATATGGTGATTTGGGTTTAAAATCCAAAATTCTATATTTTGTTAGAAATAAGGTACCAAAGGGGTTCAAACCTGCTACATTTGAAAAAGTTATAGAATATAACTGTGTCTAGGTTCAGATAACCTAGTGGTGCCCTGCTAGACCATATTCACTTATGATTTACTTAGATATTTACTTAATATAAAACCAAGAGATAAAAGTGGGTAAAAATTACTGCTAGATTTATTGGGGAAATATTTTTATTGGGTTACCAATTTACTCTCCCACTTGATATTATTTCAGGAGTTATAATGTCTTAATTGGTCATTTAAGTTACAATGTGTTCCTACTTGTTTATTGAGGAACCAAATGGCTGCCTAACTAGGGTTTGAAATAGGCAAGATACCAGATAATTGAAATGACTAGTTTTTAATCATTATTATATTATTTTTTCATCTGGGAGTTAATTTATATCTATCTAATCATCATTTTTCTCTCTCAAAACACAGACATTATATATATTATGATGATGTTGAGTGGATATGATATGTTAGCTACAATGTATTAAAAATCTTAAGTAGAAATTAATTTAAGTTACAATGACTTTTTGATTGAGAATTAATATTTTGGCTACAATGTATTAAAAATCTTAAGTAGAAATTAATTTAAGTTACAACGCCTTTTGATTCATAATTAATATTTGGGTTATAATGTATTTTAGTTACAATGGCATTTAATTATTTTAGTTACAATGATTTTAAGGACAACTTGTTTAAATATTTTAGTTACAATGAATGTTGAATTAATTAAATTAGTTACAATATATATAATATAGAGTTGTGTTAGTATAGGAAATAATTAATTGAAGCTCCATGAATGGGCAACCATAATCGAAGAAAATTTTTTTTATACATATAACACATATTGCACCACAATACATTACCCTTGGGGAAAACACTTTGCTCAGAGTCATGTGAAAAACACTTCAGACCCACATGGCACACCATAATCTGAGAAAAAATCTATGTAATAGTCATATTCATACATTCACATAACAAGATCCAGAGTCCAGGCAAAGTACACCAAAACTGATGGAAATAAAGTGGTGAGATCTCATATCCAACCAAACTTCAACTCATTTGCTAGTACTTTGTGATTTAATACCTTATGAATAACGTTTCTGAGGTTACACATGTGTCTCAATTTCTTCTGTGAGCTGGCTCTGAAAAGGGAGAAATGTGAGACTCAAGGGAAATTAGCAATTTACCAGAAGATTTAAAATAAACTACTTAACATGCTAGTTATATTCGACATATAAAATCATTAAGTAATTGGAGTAAGATAATATGAATTGGATTGAAATAGGAGTATGAGCAAGAAATATTTTAAACAGGTTTATTAAACAATGACATAAAATGAAGTAAAAAAAAAAGATAAGTATTATATAGTGTTAAGTATGTGTGATCCATGTATCTAGGCATTTACATAGTAAATGAGACATCAATCTAATGGTCTCCTCCTAATGCATTAAAATAGGTGTATGTGCAGTTAATAGATCATGTCTATAATCAACAATGTGAGTGAATAAATAAGTTCATAATAATGCAGATTCAACTTGGTATCCAAGTTTTGAGTTTCCGTCTAATACTTAATAGTTAATTAATGAGGAAAAGAACTGATTACTTTTAGATTCACATAAAAAGGAAAAGAACTGGTTACTTTTAGATTCACACACACACATGACACTAAATAAAATACTAATAGTCTGCAGTGTGAGTGAGTAATTATTCAAGTGCATCAGGATCAAATGCTTGGTGTCCTAAGATTGGATGGTTTGCTACAATTAATATATGAACAGATAAGTTTAGGAACTTGGATTGGCTTTATAAACATGGTCTGGACTCTCATGTTCCAGTTCTAATAAAGATAGCCATATCCAAACTAGGACATAGTGTAGCTGATCACCATGGTCCCATTTTAAAAGATGCAGCAAAATGTAAACATACAAATGTGTACTTTGAAAGACACACTTGCAATGTACAAACAAGATACCAAGATGTATATTTATAAAATTTATTAATTGCACCTAAAAACTGATAGCTTTTATCTGCCAAACTAACACAACCCAGTTTTTCAATTAGCATTATAATTATGCTAACTGAAAAGGCTCAAATTAAGTTATAACTTAAGTTAAAATACTGATTCTACATATATATATATTATAACGGGATTTTCCATTTTCCATATATATTTTACACATATATGTAGTCTTGTACGATTGTGTGTATGTATATATAACGATGCACGTATATGCGTAATGGTTTAAAAGAATATTTGTTCTTAAATTATTCCATTTTATTGCACCAGCATATTTATGAGCATCAATTTATGAGCTCAAGTGCCAATCCTATATTTCTTTAAGAATTATGCTGGGAGAACTGGAATACCAATATGGAAATGCCCCTGGACTAGCTCTGCTCAGGGCTGGTGGTAAAATTTACCGGCAGTAGATCTAACCCTCTCCTTTTTCCTTATTAACAAAAAAAAAACTCATAACACAAAACAAAAAAAAATCATTCATTTTATATACATTTATTAGCAATGATATTTATGTATCTATAAAAAAAATAATACATTATTTACGTAAGTTAAATTAGTGTCTCTTTTCTCTTTTAAATCAAAGATTCATATCAGTTTTTTTTTTGTTTGCTCTTTTCTCTTTTTGCCAAAACTCCCACACACACAAATATGCTATTATATGTATTTTGCACTGAAGATTTAATTGGACTAATTTATACACTAATGAATTCCGTAGTAAATAGTTTGACCTCTCCGGGCAAAGAAAATAAATTTTAAGTTCACAGTTGTGTCAAATAAACAGTTTTCTCAAATTCGTGGAGTAAGCTTACTAAAAGTGACATATATAGATGTAATTAGAAAGAAAATACCTGGTTTCCCTGGGGAATTGATCGAATCCTCTTGGTGAAAATGGAATCTCCGGTCCTTTGTCGGTGAACGAACTTTGTTTTTTTTTTCTTTGAAGTTCGGGTTCCATGGCTAAAGTCTGTTTATTTATTTATTTTCTTTCTCTTCTGGCGATTCAATATTGTTGCTTATTGAGTCAAATTCTCCAGGCTTGACATCCCTTCTCCATTATTGGCAGCTGCTATACATTCGGGGGCAAAGGATTCGGACCCTCCGCATGTTGAAGCCTCTACCCCAGCCTGACCATATTTTATCAAAATGTATATCACGTTGACCGTCCACTTTCTTCTACCTCCAAACTTATACTAAATAATTAATTTAATTTTTCTTTAATTATCAAACTTATCTTTCTTTTCACTCTTTTTTTAATTATATTTCCATTCACATTCCATATGCCTTTGTTGGAATGTACCACAAAAGCTTTTTACACCTATATTCTTTCCAATTAATCTTTAATTAAAATTAGACATTCCAAGATTTTTACAATAATTACTTCCATTGTTCTGCAAAATCACTGTCTTCCATCTTGAAATCTATAGTTCTTTTGACTTAATATGTATATATTTAAAAAGTTTATCAAACAAAATATTTTTTATTTTGTGAATTTTCATTTTTAATGGTTCAAAAACACCCTCACACATATACATAGTGATGTGTATAGCTGGGTTTGGCAAAAGAGAGAAAAAAATCAGAGCAAGTGTATAACCCCCCATACCTCTTCTATGAGTTCTTTTTTAATTAAAATAACTAAATCAATTCTGTACAACCATGCAAAATGACCATTGATTGTGCATCAAACTGTAAATATTAATTTTGTTAGTAAAGTAATATATATTTTTAATAACACGTTAGTAATAAGATATATATATTTTTTAATAATGCATTAAATATACGAATACATATTTGTCTAATTATCACAACAGGGTTTGATTATACCTGCCCTGTTGCAATACCCCCCTCCCGGAAGCCTTCAAATACAGTCTATGTATTTGAATGGCTCCTAAATATCATGAACCATTCATACTGGCATGGGGCTTGAGGGAATGAGCATTGTATGATCCCCTTACCTCCTGCCCAGTATTCACCCAGAATGCATTATCCCCCTGACACTTAACAATAGGGAAAGGTCCCTCATACAAACTGCAAAATTTTTTACAGATAAATTTTCCCGGTTCGCTCACATGTGGGGTTTTCACCATGACTAGATCACCAACTTTAAACCAATGAGGCCTCTCCAGTGTATGTTTGTTTCTTTCCTGACTCCTTTTCAAAAGTGTATGATATGCCTGCTTTTGGTCCTCCTCCACATTTATTGGCTTTTTCTTTGGTCCTGGTATTTTGGCCTTGATTAATTTAGGGGCATGTTTGCCAAATTGGAGCCACATGGGAGAGAACCCTGTGGATTCATTAACTGCCCAATTTATGTAGTTCAGTATTTCTGGAATCTTTTTAACCCATCCTCAGTGATTAGTTGGGATGTATGTCCTAAACAACCTACCCAACTCACGCATCACCCGCTCACATGGGTTCGATTGCAGATTCCTAATTGATGTCAGTATGTGTTGGAGCCCTGACTTCTGAACCCATGCTTTCCATTCTCCAGAGATAAATGGTGTGCCATGATCTGAGAGGATGCTTTGAGGTTTTCCTATCACTGTAAAATATTCCTTTTCAAGGAGACATATGGTGTTTCAGGTATTTGCTTGAGTCATGGGATATGCAGCCACAAATTTACTGAATAGATCATACACCACCAACAAATATTTTTTTCTGCTAAAGGTCGGCAGTGGTCCATAATAATCTATTGCAATCATCTCATGTGGCTTTTTTGAAATTATGGAGCTCATTGGACCTGCATAATTCCTATTAGCAGGCTTGGTTTTTTGACAAAGTTCAGATTGGCTGATCATTCTCAGAACAGTCTTATGCATGCCTGGCCAATAAAACCACTGTCTAAGCCACCTTTCAGTTTTTCACACCCCATAGTATCCATATATTTGGTGGACATGAGTCATCACTGCATTCTGCATTTGCTGGGGTATTACAGGTCTCCAACTTTCTGGTCCCCTTTTCATTCTGTATTGGAGAATAGCTTGGTCAAGTTTGTATTGGTTGATCCAACATCTGGACCCATCATTGTTTTCTCTTGTGTTCCCTTCCAGTTGTGCAATTATTTGACTTAACTGGGCATCCTTCCTCTGATGCTGGGCCAATCTCTTAAGATCATTCTCTACCCCCTCATTAACCCTTAAGTTTATTCCAGCCACATATAAATTTTCAGCTTTAAGATGACATGATTTCAAATGCACTGGGTTACGGCTAACAGCATCAGCTACAATGTTATCTGACCCCTTACAATGCTTTACCACATAATTATATTCTTGGAGGTATAGGCTCCACTGCACCAACTGACTATTTGTCAGATAACTGTGGTTAATAAATTCTAAACTCTTATGATCCGTAACCACAATTATTTTTGATCCCAACAACAATGTGCGGAGTTTTTGGAATGACCAAACAATGGCTAAAGCTTCCTTTTCTGTGGCAGTGTAATGACACTCAGGACCCTTGAGCAGCCTACTTAAGAAATACAGCACTTTCACCTGACCATCCTCTTGAATCTGTGATACTGTTGCTCCCAGCCCATACCCACTGCTGTCAGTCTGCACCACAAAGGGTTTCTCAAAATCAGGAAAAGCCAGCATTACATGTTTCATGAACCCTTGCTTCACCTTCTCAAATGCCTGGCTTTGCTTTTCACCCCACTCCCACACTACATCTTTTCTCAGTAATCTAACTAGTGGTTCCATATGTTGAGCAAACTGCTCCTGAAAACGGTTGTAGAAGTTACACATACCCAAAAAGGATCGTATCTGCTTCTTGGACCTAGGTGCTGGGAAACCTTCAATGGCTGAGATTTTATCTGGGTGTGGCTGGACACCCTGCAATCCTATAAGGTGGCCCAAACATGTAACTTCCTCTTGAAAGAGCACATTTTTCTTCAGGTTTACCTTGATCCCTTTATTCCAACATTCCCTTAAAAACATTTCCACATCTTTGGTATGTTCTTCCACAGTACCTGATGCCACCAATATATCATCCACATACATTGTAACTATTTTCTTGACCTCATCAGATAATACCCGGTCTAAACATCACAGTAAACCAGCCCCACTGTTAATCAGGCCGAATGGCATACGGTTAAACTGATATGAGCAGCCATCATACCTAAAGGCAGTATACTTACGATCTTCTGGGTGCAGCCTTATCTGCCAATAGCTTGCTGTCAGATCAAATGTTGAAAAAAATTTTTTCCTTTAAATCTCCCAAGCAATTCTTGCATGGGTGGTGGTATGTTACAATCTGGGACCGTGACTTTATTCAATTGCCTTGCATCGAGACATAACTGTATGGAATTATCCTTTTTCTTGATGATGACTATCGGGTTACAATAAGCCGAGGAGCTTTTTGATATAATACCCCATTCCAACATTTGATCTATCTGCTCCTTCACCTGCTCCCTATATTGATGAGGAATTGGGTATGATTTTGCCTTAAATGGTTGTGTTTCATTTACCTGAATCCTTTGTTCAAACCCTGGGATCACACCTGGCCTGTCTGAAAATACCTGATTGTATTCCTTCAGTATCTTTCTTAGTATTTCCTTCCCTTCTCCCCAAGCAATCTTTGCCTGGTCTATTTTTTCTGTTATCAAGTCATCATTGTGTTTATCAGCAACTTGCACAGCCCCTATTGAACTATCTGTGCTATCCATTATAAATCTAACCACCTCTCCATTACACGTGGCTTGTCTACTTTTGTAGTTCAACTTGCATTTATATTTGTATAAAAAATCAGTTCCCAATAAGACATCAACTTGCATTTATATTTGTATAAAAAGTCAGTTCCCAATAAGACATCACAAATCAAATTTTTCATGATTAGGAATACATGGGGGCAACTTACTCCCTGGATTTTGACATCCAGCCATATTTGTTTGGGTTCAACCTTGGCCTTTCTGTTGTTGGCCATCACCACTTGTACAGCTTTTAATGGTAGAACAGGTATATTTGGTTGTTCTCTGGTGAGTTTATAATACAATCTTTCTGTTATTACAGAGACCTGACTCCCTGAATCAATAAGCACTTCTACTTTTGTCTGTCCTGCTGCTATCCGTATTTTCGGACATGTTTGGCATGCATAACTCGGTACACAGTCCTCCCACGAACAAATTAGGTTCCCCATGTGTTTTGAATTTGGTTGCTGTCTGAATATTATGTCTCTTCCTTGGTCTACTTCCCTTTTTTCTTGAATCCGTCTCATTTCCGCACTTATTTCCATTTGACTCAATATATTGTCTATTTTTTAGATGGGTTGTCTCCATCTTGCTCTAGCATCAATCTTATTCTTATTGGCAGGTTTTGGCAGACCATCTTCACAATCTGTTTCTCTGACAAATTACATGCTTCTAATGTCCTGAATGTGGCTACTTGATGCCTAAAAAAATGCACATATCCCTCTGGTCCATCCTCTTGAAACTTCTCTCTTATCAATTGGGATCTAATGTTGTCCTGCCTTTCTTCACTCCAGAAAGCTCTCTCCAGGGCTGTCTTGTAATCTAAAAATGTCTGCAGTTGGTGTAGCAATGAGTTCCACCAATCCATGGCCTGCCCTTTTAGGTGGCAAGATGCTATTATTGTTCTCACCTTGTCTGGTGTTCCATAACACACAAAGTATCTTTGCAAACTCCTAAGGTGATCTACTGGTGTCTCTTCCTTCTTCCCCCCAAATACTTTTATTCTTATCAACTCCATTCTCTTTATGTGATGTATATATATATATTCTACATGCTAGGTTCCGAACCTCCAAACCCCCAAAGCACAGTGCTGCCCCCTTCCCGGACTTCCTTACACCTTCAATATTTCTTAAGTATATATATTTATAATTTTACTGTGGACCGATCGATATTTCACTGTGTTATTTTGACTTACTCTTGTTTTCCACCTTTATAACACTTCGCTTTGAAAACTAGTACAGATAGACTATTGTTATATCAAAACCTTCATTTCAAAGTTAGTTTCAAATTCAGAAATTGTCAAAATGATTATAAAAGTAAAAAGTGTAAAATATATTAAAATCATAGCTACTGTGTGGGTGTAAATTAAATATAATTCATTACTCGAATTTCTTTTAAAATGACATTAATTTAATATATATATATATAAAATTATTTTTATCTGGTTATGACATCTTATAGTAATAAGTGACAGAAAGCCAAATAATTATTTTGTATCTAATTAAAATGGATTAATTATAAAGTGTTAACCACTTAAACACTCGTTTACTTTTTTCTTTTAAAATATCTGTATTACTTTTTTTTTAAAAAAAAAAAAATCAATCGCGAACAAGAAAAACATTTACGTTCGTTATTTACAAAAACAAAATCCATAACAAACTGAAAGTTCTTTAAAAAAACCAGTCTAACCTAAACTGATTACTTTATGAAATGCTTTTATATTCTGCACTCAGTTGGTATTTTTCATATAGCCTAAAAAGTTTTTATATATATATAAACTTAATATTAACTACATCCAACTCTGCCAATATAATATAGCTTCCGTTTTCCTAATTTTTCTTTTAGCTAAAACAATAATGATCTGACAAAACTGATATATATATATTTATTTATTTTTAAACAAAAAAAAAAAACTCATGCTAATTTCTTTTATATTTTTCTTCCCCTCATTGACCTACTTCTCTTCGAGGCCCTTTTGTTGGGTCACTATTATAATGGGATTTGCCATTTTCCATATATATTTTACGCATATATGTAGTCTATTACGATTGTGTGTATGTATATATAACGATGCACGTATATGCGTAATGGTTTAAAAGAATATTTATTCTTAAATTATTTCATTTTATCGCCCCAGCATATTTATGAGCATCAATTTATGACCTCAAGTGCCAATCCTATATTTCTATAAGAATTATGCTGGGAGAACTGGAATACCAATATGGAAATGCCCCTGGACTAGCTCTGCTCAGGGCTGGTGGTAAAATTTACCGGCAGTAGATCTAACCCTCTCCCTTTTCTTTATTAACAAAAAAAAAAACTTATAACACAAAACAAAAAAAAATCATTCATTTTATATACATTTATTAGCAATGATATTTACGTATCTATAAAAAAAAATACATTATTTACGTAAGTTAAATTAGTGTCTCTTTTCTCTTTTAAATCAAAGATTCATATCAGTTTTTTTTGTTTGCTCTTTTCTCTTTTTGCCAAAACTCCCACACACACACAAATATGCTATTATATGTATTTTGCACCGAAGATTTAATTGGACTAATTTATACACTAATGAATTTCATAGTAAATAGTTTGACCTCTCCGGGCAAAAAAAATAAATTTTAAGTTCACAGTTGTGTCAAATAAACAGTTTTCTCAAATTCGTGGAGTAAGCTTACTAAAAGTGACATATATAGATGTAATTAGAAAGAAAATACCTGGTTTCCCTGGGGAATTGATCGAATCCTCTTGGTGAAAATGGAATCTCCGGTCCTTTGTCGGTGAACGAACTTTGTTTTTTTTTCTTTGAAGTTCGGGTTCCATGGCTAAAGTCTGTTTATTTATTTATTTTCTTTCTCTTCTGGCGATTCAATATTGTTGCTTATTGAGGCGAATTCTCTGGGCTTGACGTCCCTTCTCCATTATCGGCAGCTGCTATACATTCGGGGGCAAAGGATTCGGACCCTCCGCATGTTGAAGCCTCTACCCCAGCCTGACCATATTTTATCAAAATGTATATCACGTTGACCGTCCGCTTTCTTCTACCTCCAAACTTATACTAAATAATTAATTTAATTTTTCTTTAATTATCAAACTTATCTTTCTTTTCACTCTTTTTTTAATTATATTTCCATTCACATTCCATATGCCTTTGTTGGAATGTACCACAAAAGCTTTTTACACCTATATTCTTTCCAATTAATCTTTAATTAAAATTAGACATTCCAAGATTTTTACAATAATTACTTCCATTGTTCTGCAAAATCACTGTCTTCCATCTTGAAATCTATAGTTCTTTTGACTTAATATGTATATATTTAAAAAGTTTATCAAACAAAATATTTTTTATTTTGTGAATTTTCATTTTTAATGGTTCAAAAACGCACTCACACATATACATAGCGATGTGTATAGCTGGGTTTGGCAAAAGAGAGAAAAAAATCAGAGCAAGTGTATAACCCCCCATACCTCTTCTATGAGTTCTTTTTTAATTAAAATAACTAAATCAATTCTGTACGACCACGCAAAATGACCGTTGATTGTGCATCAAACTGTAAATATTAATTTTGTTAGTAAAGTAATATATATTTTTAATAACACGTTAATAATAAGATATATATATATTTTAATAATGCATTAAATATACGAATATGTATTTGTCTAATTATCGCAACAGGGTTTGATTATACCTGCCCTGTTGCAATATATATATATATATAATCATAAGTGAGGAGGGAATGTATATTTGAGAGGCATTAATAAACATTAACAAATATACTTTAATATCATTTCTAGCTAGCACATCACTTCTAACAGATCTCAAAAAATCATAAGTTATAATAATTGACTAAGCAAACCCTCATGAAATATAATGCAGTTATAACACAAGGAAAAACATGATAGTAATAAGTGCATAGCAACAAGTGCATAGTGATCGATTATTATCTATCAATATAGTATGTTGAAACAGCAATTCAATATGCAAAGTAGCATTCTTAAAATATTTAAAATGGAGATTTTAATTATCTCCAGTGAAAGTCATTAACAATTAGTATTTGCTGTTTCGAAAAATTGGTATATTATAACATATATAATAAATTTAGATAAAATAGTTAAAACAATAAATATAGGTATGAGTGCAGTTTTAAGAAATTTAAGTCATAACTGATTGTAGTTATTTATAGATTAGAGGAATGAATTATTTTACATTATAAAGATGACTTCAGGCAAGTTTTACATAGTTTTACTTTATAAATGATTTAATTTAACAGAGTTTTAAGAAATAAGATTGAACATTTATCATATTAAATATGCTAGCTTAATATTAAAATTACAGATTTTAAGATTAATTTATAAGCTCTGCAGTTTTTGAAAAGAATATTACCAATCTTATTGTTTGTATCTTGTAATGCAGGCACATCAGATGGTGGGCATAGTGGCACACTTCTCTGTATAAGTCACATGTTTTAACTAGGATCTTGTGGCAATTCATTAGCTGGAGAGTTCCCTATCTCTACAGTAATGATGATGAACTATTAGGCATGTAAAACTGAACTAGAGATTGCCATCTCCCCTCAGGAAAAATGGCAAATACAACACCTTTCTACTCCACCATGTTCAAGATAAAACTGGCATGGGGACTGATGGTAATGCTTCTTTAGATTTATAATCTCTACTTTGCAGCTCAAAATATTGCCTATTTATATGATTCAAAGATTAGAACATCTTGCTGTCAACAAGATTATTTATTTCTTGAGAATCAATTAGCAGCCTCTGAAATTTTATAACTTAATTTATTTAAACCTCCCTGTTAATTTTTACAGTATGTTTTTAACTAAACTTGACCATTTTAAATCTCTAATGATTTTGCAATAGTTTCAATTCAGTAAATCTTGTTTACAAAACTATATATTTTTGGAAAAATATTATTACTTAGCAAAAATGTAAATTATCTCAGCCAGCTATGTTAAAACAGGTGTACCAAGTGGGACTTTTATTTACAACTTATTTAAGGTTAAAATTAAGAATCATTAGAATGTTTAAACAATTGCTCTCTCTATATATATCATGGTCACATGTAGACCACACATATATAATGCGATTTGAGATGTAAAAATAATAAAGCAACTTTTAACAAAATAAAATCTATAATACAAAATATATTATTTTAAAATAAAATATACACACTGTAATATATATAAACCAATGATTTTACAGTAGTTTGTCTGCATATATGTGTAATGACACCTATATAACCATGTTGATGCTTATATACATATTCTCAGAGAAGGTTTAAATCTGGCACAGGTGGAGCTGTGGAGGAAAATAGGCGAAACAGTTATGAGAGAAAGAATATACTGTTTCAATATGTATTACACAAAAAGCTTATTCTGTTAAGCATCTATTTTAATGATAACCAATTATTTCAAAAAGAATATTATCTAATGTTCTATAATGAAAATAAAATCAGAACAATAACAAAATAAAACATGAATAAAACAGAATAAAATTATGATACAGATATTCAATAAAAATGGGGGGAAATGACTATATAACATAACAATATATAGAATAAATAAAAATATACTCAATATAACTTTATATACACTATCTTATTATATAATTTTCCATTCATTTTTAATTGATCAGTTATTTACTAAATTTATTGAAGTTTTATAAAAATTCATACAATTATATAAGTTATTCTTAATATATTTTATATATTTGTTTTCTTTTTGATCTTTAGTTTTAAAGGTTAAATATTTTTTGTAGCATCTATTTTATGTCCATATGTTAAGTAGTGAATTTATAGAGCAGATTTATAATCTCATTTATTTATTTTACTTTTATGTTCTTTGGCTCTTACATCTCTTTCCCTGTATATTGGTAGCAAATCATATTGTAATGGTCACAATTAATTTCATATAGGTTTATTTTTTGTATTTTATATTGTCTCTTATTTTCTAATTACTTATTAATTTTTCTAGACTTTTACTATGTTTATTAATATAATTTTTATTTTTTATTAATGTATTACAGATTTTTGGGATAATATAGAATTTTGATCCATCTTTAATTCAAAATATTGTTACTATTATTATTATTATTATAAGAATTTTGCATAAAAATGTAATATAGATATTGATTTTTACAATTAAAAAGTATATTTTAATATTTTTAGGATTATATCCATAATCTTTAAATAATTTAAGAAATTATTTCTTTTGTAAATCAGTTACATTTTTATCTGTATTATATTTATCATTTTTACATTAAAATTTTTCCCATTTTTGTTGTAAATCGTTTTTTTATATTTGATCTATAATTTGTTACTTTTTACTATGTCTTTTTTTTTTTTTTTAAAATATCTACTAATACTTAAGAGAAGCAAGCTTGATTTATAAATATATGTATATTGTTGTCTGTAATCAATTTTTAATTGCTAATTATTTTATTACTATGATGAAAAATAATGAATTTTTTATTTTATTTTAATTAAAACAATTACATTTATAATAAGAGAAAAACAATCTTTAAATAGTTCATCATAGAGAAATAATGAAAAATAAATTAGTCTTGACAATTGTCAGAATGGTGGGACTTAGAACACTTTTCTATCCTTGCTTTTTCATATAATTAAAAATAGCTAAATATAATTTTACTGGCAATACTGGATGGTTTGATAGGTTGGCTATGAACCAACTATCTAAAATATAAAATCCTAAACATACTGAAAAAAATCTCAAGTTTACTCATCCAGATCAGGAAGATACTCTCCTGTTGCACAACTAGATCTGCTATTTCATTTATTGTTAATATGACATCAGGTATACAAACACTCACACATACATACTCTCTCTCTTACATACATACTTTACTTATATATTAAATTAATGGCACAGTACATAATAAATTAAAGTGATATCAAAGTTTTAAAGTACTATTTACAAATTATACAATATTTTATCAATTACTATAATGATGAAAATCAATCAATCTTTGCCAGTTATATATTTTGGATTCAAACATTCTTGATAACTACCATAAAAAATAAACAATTTCCATGCTAAACATAACAACTTCATTTCTTTTTAAATATTTCTAATATAATCCATTTGATATTAAAGTTTGATATTTTAATTTAACGATTTCATTTTAATAATGCCCAATTTTTCACCATGACTCATACACATTAGGCAAAAACAAGCATGATCTCTAAATAATTGAATTAGTGGTTTTTAACTAGAAATGAAATTGCTAATGATGATGTATATTCTGCAGAGATTGGTCTTTGTTTTTTTAATCAATATAACAAGGATTAAATATTTTATAATTTAAAGATGGCGCTTTGAATATTTGATATCACTTGAATTTATTATATTATTTACAATGACCCTATTTAAATTATGATAAATTAAGAAATATACTAGTGCAGTTTCAAACTGTAATTCTAAACAAAAGGCAATCAACTCTTTACACATGCACTGTATTGGCTTGATTGTGCAGTTCTTTGGGAAGGGAGGAGGAGTAAATTTATATATAGCTCTATCTTGTGCTGTATATGATTCTTTGTAAAGTAGACTTTATTAAAATAGACCATTAAACTAAATATTTAATCCTTAATATCAAATGGATGTAGTATTATTGGACTTATTCTAATGGCAATTGAACAAGATTGAATCTGATACATGATATCCTACAAAGTTAATTTTTTCATCAATGTAGCATTTTGAAAAATTGATATCACTTCATTTTATTATATATCAGCATTCATGAACATGTACTATACATACCCTTAGCTACCCACACACGCATAAGACAAAATAAAGCTGTTGACTGTTTAAAAATGTCGAAGATTAACAAAGATCTACATTAAGAGAGTAAGACCATTGAACTGAGTATAGGGATTGACAAATATGAAGTTATAAATCATAAAAATAAAAAAAATCATTAGTAAAAAAAAAAAAAGAAGAGTAAAAATGATATTCATATAATTTAAGCAATTAATTTAGGTATTTTAAATAAAGTATTATTATATTATAATAACGTAAAATATGTATTTTATGTGTATATAGAACAATGGATATATGATTATATATTTAAATGTTGTAGCTCTGATAAAGACTGCAGGACAGTCGAAACTGTTAGAAAATTAAAGAAATTGTATTAAAAAAATTTGTATTAGAGTATATATATGGAGATTTATAAATATATATATATGTATTTTAAATGCTTACAATAAAAGGGAAGGAGGGAGTTCTGAGATAAATCATTTTCAGACAACATTAGTTTTTATTAAAGATTTATTATTTAAATTAAATAATATATATATAGGGTGTATATTTATGTAAAGTAGGTAAGCACTCTTGTTTAATTAAAAATTTGAAATAAAAAATGGTTCTGGAGAAAAAGAGATAGCAAAAAAAATTTGTGTGCGTGGAGTTTATGAGAAATTATTTAGTTCTTATTTTGTTTATAGTACAATATATGCTAAAAGGCTATTAAATTCTATAGAAATAGATTTTAAAACAAAACAAAAAAAAGTCTATTCAAAAATTGAAGTGAAATGTGTGCATAGTTTTAATTTTAAAAAAATATTTCAAATTATTAGTTTTAATTTTAAAAAATATTTCAAATTATTATAAAGTGAGTTAATTAATCAATTTCAAATAACTGATAAAACAAAAGAGTATATATAGTTAAAAAGCGGAAGAGGAATTAATTGATATCTAATAATTAATAATGCAGATATAAATATGAAAAGTTCTGTTAAAAATTAGTTCTCCTTCCCTTTCATTTCTTTTGTTTTTTACATTAGCATTAAAAAAATACCAAGCTATAGCCATCAGTACTGAAGAATTGTTTGTAATAAATTACCGATAAGAGCCACCATAAAAAAGAATGTTCAATGGATCAAATTATATATTGCCGTCATAACTATGTTTTACTTAACATGAATAGCTATTTAAAAAAAAGAAAAATCCTGTTGAGAACAAAATGACTTCAAGACAAGAATGAAATTCAACTGAAGTTTCTGCCAATTTAAAGAATTTGACGAATGCCTGCATAGAATAAATAATGCCTGGAAAATGAGTCATCAGCCCAAGGAAGTCATGTTATGCTGAAATTGAAAATATCGCCAGCCTGATTAAATTAACATATCTGCCACGAACTTTATTAGTGAGCACAGTCTGATATGTATATATAAACCTGGATGAGCTTTTTCCAATATGTATAGACTTTTTTTGATATATTTAAATAATTTAGGGGGGGGGGGGTCTTTAAAGAATATATAGTTTTCTAAATAATAATATTTGCAAATAATAATGTTTCCAATTTTTTAATAGTATTTTTATATATATATATAATTGTGTTTTTTAAAAATCCTAATATTCTATATTAAATTTTTTGTAAGCTCTGTTTCTTGAATATTTTTTGATATATTTGACAAGAAAAATAATTATATTTTATGTTTTCATGTAGTTTTAATTTATTTTGTAATATATGTAATGTTTTATATTAGACTTATAAATGTCAAAACTTTGTGACCATATATAGTGTTTCTTTGAGAATAAGACTTGATTTTATATTAATTTTTGCTTCAAAAGACACTGTAGAGATTATTTTCAGGGGATATCTTATTTTTTCATGTACAAAAATCTACATTTCAAGTAGAGGTCAGCACAACCGCCTTACAAGCAGTTATCCCGGGTTAGCGGGTTCCCTTCCTGGCCGATGCTATGATGCATGAGGGGAAAAAATGTACATTTATTCAAATACTTTTTCTCTTTACAGAAATCTGTAAGATTCTTACCCAGGGAATCCCTAACAATTACTTTCTTGTACTCACCAGAATAGCTCTTTCTTTTTGCATTCATTTTGTCTGGTGATCAGAATATTAATCTGTTTCAATTTACCATTATATTGTATGGAGAGTTTTACATTATATCAAGTGTTAATTGAAGACTTGCGAGACCGAGTGATTCCAAAAATAATTACAGTTAAGAATTGTTTAAAAATGCATAAAAATTCAGTAAATGTTTCTTTATTTCACATGTGCACATTAGCATAAAAATTCAGTAAATGTTTCTTTATTTCACATGTGCACATTAGCATAAAAATTCAGTAAATGTTTCTTTATTTCACATGTGCACATTAAATAGTCCATTACAACATAAGGTGTATTGTATTAAAAAAAAATCATATATGACCCAATCACATCCATCTGCTATCAAGTATGCAAACTGTAAACCCATTTCAAATTACTTTAATAGCCCTGCTTGACTATTCTTTTCAAAAACTTTTCTTTAGGAAAAAAAAAGAACCTGATTTAACTTAAGCTAAACTTTGATTTTTAAAATCACTTACTTTATTTTAATAAAGTTTTACAGGAGAAAAAAAAATGTTTGGAAATCAAACTATCCTGAATCTTTAAAAGCTACCATACTGAAACTCTAAAACTAAATCTAATTATTAAATATAAATAAAATAAGTACCTAAAAATATATAAATGAAATTATAAATTGTCTGATACACTTACTTCCTGGTAAATAAATTGTTTATATAGATAGAATTATGTTTGTCGAAAATAGTTGACTGGAAAATATAAAACAATCATATAATTAAATTGCCATTTAATTAAATCATTAATGTCAATAATATTTTTTATTTATACATGCATTACTTTATAATTCAATATGTCCATCTTATGTTTTAACAGGCAAACAAAAGCCATCTTTTGGAGCTGCCGATCTTAATTATGGTTTATATTTGGAATAGGGCTTATATTATAAGCATTTTCAAAAATTGTGCTAGGGCTTATTTTTTGATTAGGTCTTATTTTCAGGGAAACAGAGTACATGTTCAATTAAAGAAGATTAATAGCATCATTAGATAAATAAGCTGTTACATGTGGCGGCAGACAGTCATATTTTATAGATATATGTATATTGTACATTTAATGTTTATAAATTTCATTTGTTAATTAACCATTTTAAAATGCATTCCTTAAAATTTTTACTACTTAAATTTGATTATCATTATAATACTTGATTTTATGTTTGTTCCATTATGAAAATCTTGAGTTTTAAATCTCAAATAAGTAACTTAATGAATATATATATAAAGAAGGAAGAATTGAATTTTTAACAATACCAGTCTGGTGGCCCTAGAAAAAATAATTTTAAATCTGAAAACTAAATAAAGCTAATTGTTTAGGATCATTTAAAGAGGGTTGGTTAATTTAAATAAAAAACAAGCTATTATATGGAGGATGTTCATTTCTTTCTTACATCATAAATACTAATTGTTAGGCAGGTTATTGTTAATGTTAAATATGACCTTCTGAACCTATGATTCAATTTGGTTAGTAATACCAATGACATACCATCTGCAAATGCATGTTGACCAAACTAGAACAAGTACCAATTTATTGTGTAATTGATTATTCAAATTTAGGGATTAGATTAAGATCAGAGTTTGTTAAGTGGCCTGAGTTCTCTCTATATAAACAAAACATTTAGATAATGGCAACTCCAAAATCCAGTATCTAATTTACAGAAATATTTATACAGTCATGTTTAAATTGGCCTTACATCATATTCACAAGATATAATTTTCAAAATATTATAAATTAATTAATGCTGTTTAATTTTAATATTATATATTTATGATAATTTTAATTTTTTTACAGTTACTGATGTGAATACTTAGAGATTCTATCTAATGAATATGATATATAGCTGCATTACATGTGAATGTGTAAAAATCTCCATAGATTTCATGCTGTAGTTGTCATTGTTTAAATCTGCTTCTTTCATGTATACATACTGTAATCTTAAGTTCGGTCTGTAGAACTTTGTGTTAAGTATTTGTGATAATATATATATTTTTAAAAATTACAGTTTATTTTCTATCAAATAAATATCAGTATCATGTTAAAGATAGACATTTTATAATCCATTTTGTTGGTTTATAACTAATATTATAAAATATTATTAGTTAAGACAGATTTATATAAGTGTATTTAAATAATTTTAGTTTATCAATCAAGCTTATTTGATAATTGTAAGTGTATAAAATCATAAAGTAATTATTTTAAAGTATAACCTAATATTAAACATATTACAGTTGAAAGATTTAAGTATGTTCTTATTTTTAATGTATTCATTGCATCTGTTTATCAAATTAAGTTGTCCTGAGTAATGTAATTAATTAATTTACAGTTTATTTTAAAAATATATAGTTATAAATGTTAATTTTAAAATATTCTAATCTTTTATAAATCTAAATAATTAGTCAATTACTTTAAATTGGGTTTTTCTAAAGTTATTTTAAATCTTTCTAGTGTGTAGTCTATTTCCATTTAAAATTAAACTTAAAAAAAATAATAATTAAATTTTAACTTCCTTGCTCAAAAAGACTTAATGTTTAAAGTACCTTAATGCTTTTCTTTTGTAGTATTTTTTTAAAACAGGCAAAACTCTCCATACAATAGTGCCACTCAGTGCCAACCAGAGTAATCAATGGATGCCAGAAGGCTTGTGCATAAAATCCCCATCTAGTGCCTACTCATCCAATATCCCAGACTAGTTTCTGGCTTGTGGCACTGAGTGGCACTACTGTATGGAGAGTTTTGCCTAATTGTGGTATGAAAGTGAGGAGTAAATTGTGATCGAGAGAGATAGTTTTTTTTTTAATTTGGAAAGATCAAAATTATTATAAAAAAATAAAAAAAAGTTTCGATCGCCATTTTTAAATATAGCAGTTTAAAAAAAAAAAAAAATCTTTTTGTTGAATGTGTGTTAATGTAAGGATTTCTATAACTAAGTTGTACATAAGATTAGTTGGTTTAAATTTGCTACTAAAGTTTGTTTTTTTAATTTAAATTTAAGAACAGTTAGTTATTTTGAGGTAAAAGGTAATGTTTAGAAGCCTAAGTTACACGTGGTTATTGATCGATCGTTTTTGAAAGTAAAAAATTTTCATCTTTCTGTGCAAAAGGGTTTGAAGAGTAGGAGAGAAAGTATAAAGTTAAATATAGAATAGGCAGCTTGGAAAATAAGTAATATGGATTGCATTTGTATTTTACAATGCATATATAATCGTCAGAAAGGAATTAGACGTGCTGTAGTAGAATGTAATATATGTGATAAGGTTTTCCACTTGAAATGCTTAAATAAGACTAGGAAGGATGTAGCAGGTTTATGGTTATGTAGACAGTGTGTGAATGTGATAAAAGAGGTGAAAAAGTGGTTTCAAAGTGTAGATAGTGTAAAGAGAAAGTCAGGAGGAATGGAGCAAAATATAGTTGAGGAAGGCAGGAAGTCAGGAGAAATGGAACAAAACGTAGTTGAGGAAGACAGGATAGAGTGTGTTTGTAGTGGAGTGACAAGAGATATGGATGGAAAAATAGGTAGTGCATTGGAGATGGTTGGCCAAAGAATAAGTAAGATAGAGGAAGAGGTGAAGGATGTAGAAGAAAAATTAAAATCGTTAGAGATGAAGTGTGAGCAGATAAAGGGATTACTGAGTAGGAATGATAAGGAAGAAGTAGATGAGGAAGTCCAGAAGGTGGTAGAGAAGGTTGTGAATGAAGCAGAGAAAGTAGACTATGAGACAGTATTGATAGGGGATTCATTAATAAGAGAATGTGGAGATATAATTGCAAGGGAAAATAGAAACAGGTATGTAAGAGTATGTTTGCTGGGAGCTAAAATTAGGGATGTTACAGATAAAGTAAAGAAGCAAGGGAATAGAGATGTATATGTTATGGTAGGGACTAATAATTTATCAGAGTCATCAGAGAGAGTAATGGGTGAGTACACAGAACTGATTAGGAATTTGAGAATGGTTAAAGGAAGAGTAGGAATAGTTGGATTATTACCAAGATTTGATAAAAGGTATATGTTAGATAGGGCATGTTCTATAAATGAGAGATTGAAAGAATTGTGTGAGAGAAATGTTACGTTTGTGGATGTGTGGGATTTTTTTATTGGGAAGAGGGAGTTATTTGGTAAAGATGGGTTGCACTTAGGGAAACAAGGAAGTGAAGTTTTAGGGAGTCTGATTTATAAAGAATATAGTTTGGGAAACTTGTAAAGGGGGGTGGGATTTTAAATTGTAGTGTTATTAAAAAGAAGAAGAATGGATGGGATGTAAGGATTAAACAAAGGGCAGTTGATTTAGATATAAATGTAGATGTGGAGAGGGAATGGGTCTGTAAAATTAATGGTAAGCAAGTTATTTATAAGCATAATGGAGAAGAAAGAATAAAAAAAATTATAAAAGAGTAGTTAGGAAAGAAAAAATTGTTAAAATTGGGTATTTGAATATGCAAGGTGGTAGGAGACCAGAAAAGTGGCAGGAATTAAACAAAGCAATTGAAAATGAAGAGCTTGAGGTATTAGCAGTAGTGGAAACACATCTAAGAGAAGAAGAAGAACCTGTTTTGGAAGATTTGGTATGGCAGGGTATAAATAGAAAAGAGAAAGAAAAAAAGGGTGGTGGTATAGGTGTTATATCAAAAAAATATTTAAATACTGTTAAATGCCAAGAACATTTGTGGTTTGAAATAAGGTTGGGAAAACAAGAATGGATGGTGGCTATAGTTTATATAGCTACTGGAGATAGTCAAACTATAATGGAATGGAACAATAGCATATATGAGTGCCTAGTTAAGAATATAAAGAGGATATAAAGAGTTTTAAAGAAAAGGGGAAGAGAATAATGGTTATAGGAGATATGAATGGGCATATTGAAGAAATTGATGATGTAGACAATAAGAATGGACAGCTTTTGAAGAAATTTTGTCAGAGAGTAAATTTGAGCATTGGAAACTTATCTAATATTTATGAGGGACAATATACATGGTCTAGGAATAATATATCCCACACAATAGATTATATATTGGTAGAGAAAGAGGGAATGAATAAAGTACGGAAAATTAAGGTGTTTGATAATGAAGAGAGAGTATGTAATAGTGATCATAATTTTGTTGTAATTGAAATGGTTAGTAATGTGATGGAAAATAGAAATAAAAGTAGAAACAATAGTGAAAGATGTGGATGGAGAGTGAATGATAAGAATAAGTTAGAAGAGTATAAAATACAAGTTGAAGAAACCATGGAAGAGTTGATTGGAAATGAGTATGAGGACTGGTGTGATGAAATAGAAAAAGTGGCAAATAGGGTTTTAGGTGAGAATATTCAGAAGAATAAAAGTAATAGAAAAATGAGAGTTAGTAAAAGTGTAAAAGAGAGGAAAAAAGCATGCAGAGAATATAAGTGTGCTATTAAGAACAAAGAAAGTGAAAAAGATATTAATGCTAAATGGGAAAAGTACTTAGAAAAGAAGAAGTTAGCTAAAATAGATAATTATAGAGAGAGAATGAAACTAAATAGTAAATTATTGGATGATATTAATAAAAGTGGAAGAGATGGGAGTAAAAAATTTTGGAATTACATTAAAAGGAGAAATTTAGGGGAGAGAGAGATAGTATTACTGGATGAGGAGGGAATAGAGTGTAGCTCTAGAGAAGAATTAGAGAGAATATTGAATAGTTATGTAATGGATATAGAAAAGATGTTAGATGTGAAGGACAGAGGGATAGAAAATATGAAAGCATATAGTAATGGGAATATTACGTTTACAGAAAATGAACTGAATGAGGCAGGGAAGAAACTGAGAAGTGGTAAGGCAAGAGGATTAGATGGATGGGCAGCAGAGATGGTAATGAATTTGGGGCATAGGGCAAAAGTAAAGTTACTATCATGTTTTAATAAGATGGCACAGAAGAGAGTTTTTCCGGGTAGTTGGAGTAATACAAGAGTAAGATTATTATTTAAAGGAAAAGGTAAGGATCATAGAAAGTTAAATAATTATAGACCAATAGCAGTAACATCAGTTTTATATAAAGTTTTTTCATATATGGTGGCTGGAAGAGTTGCAAAATGGATGGAAGAAAATAATGTAGTGGGGGAAATGCAAGGAGGTTTTAGGTCAGATAGGCGTATAGGAGATAGTTTATTTGTAGTTACACAACTTATAGATATGAGTAGAAATTCAGGTAGACAGTTATATATGAGTTTTATAGATATAGAGAAGGCATATGATAGAGTGAATAGAAATAGATTATGGATAAGTTTAGCAAATCTGGGAATGGATGAAGCTTTAGTGGGTGTTATTAAGAAATTATATGAAAATAATTACTATACATATCAATTAGGGGATATAGAATCAGTTAAAGTTAAAAATGGGGTGGGACTGAGGCAAGGATGCCCTATGTCACCTATTTTGTTTGTGTTGTATTTGAGTGAAATGGAGAGAGCAATAGAAAGTCTAGGAAGAGGGATAGAGATACCGTTAACAGGTGGCAAGAGAGTATATACATTGTCGGGTCTTTTTTTTGCAGATGATGTCTTTTTGTGTGCAGAAAGAAGAGAAGATATGGAAGTTATGCTGAGGACATGTGCAAGGGTGGGTAAAGATATGGGGATTAAATTTAGTGAAGAAAAATCAAATATAATGATGGTGAATACTGGGGAAAGAGAAGACAAAGATTTCTTATTGGGGGATATAAAGTTAAGTGTGGTGAATAGATATAGTTATTTGGGAATCATCTTGAGTAATAAGAAAAATTGCTTGGATGAATGGGAGAAAAAATTGATAAATGAAGCAAAGAAAAGAAAGGGATTGATAAAGAAATTAACAGTGTTTTCATATAATAAATATGATGTAGCTAGAATTGTATGGAAGGGAGTGGCAGTAGCAGGGTTAACATATGGCAATGATGCATTATGTGTTAGTAAAGGGGTATTAGATTGCTTAGAAAAAGTACAAAGGGAAGTAGGAAGACATGCATTAGATGCTGAGGTGTGGACAGCAAAGGAGGCAATTCAAGGAGAAATGGGATGGTCAAGTTTTATATGAGGGATGCAAAAAGCAAATTGAAAATGTTCGGTAGATTGCAGTTTATGGATAATAAAAGAATAGCCAAAATAGTATTTAATTGGGTTACAAGTAAAGGGCAGGCAACAAGATGGGTGAGAAAGGTAATGTGGTATGCAGAAGATTTGGATAAAGAAGTTATGTCAGTATACTTGTACAAAAGATGGGATGATTGTGTTAGGAGGATTGTTGAGTGTTATAGTGGGAAGGAGTGGGATAGAAGAATAGATGCATTAATAAAGAATAGGGAGTTGGAGAGATGGAGAACTAGTATGGAGAGTAAAATGAGTTTAAATATATATAGAAGTAAACGGAACATTGGGTGTGAGTTAATTTATGATAATAGTAAGGAAAGTAGTTTATTGTTTAAGGCTCGAATGGGATCTTTAGCAACAAGGAAATATACACGTAAATGGAAAAATATGGGTGATTTAGTCTGCAAGTTGTGTAAGGAAGGCATAGAAAATATTAGGCATCTGTTACTTCAATGTAAATGTTTGGAAGCAGAAAGGGTACAAATAATGAAGTTATGGAAGATTAAATATGAACAAAGTGATTATACAGAAAGTGAGTTATTGGTTTTTATGCTAGGTTTGGGAAAAAATAAGGGGGATTTAGATATGAAGGTCATGGAGTTGACAAAGATTATATTGTGGAAATGGGATGGAGCAGATTATGGGAAAACTTAGGGTGGACAATGGAAAAGGAAGGTAAAGTGGCTAACAGGTTCCTCTGGGCATAGTTGCTGAGAGATTCCTGACTCCATTTAAGGAGAAGTCACAGTACATCACATCATCACATCACAGCCTGTTTTAATAACAGTTATGTGACAGCATAAGAAATAGTGATCATGTGATGTTTAGTATTTTTTTGTTGAAAAATATTTAATATTTTAAAATAATTAAAGTTAATAATCTGGGAATTTTAAAAAAATGTTTAAGTAAATGTATTCTTCATTGATGTAATAATTTGCATTGTATTAAATAATTTGTTAAATAATAATTTGTGTAAAATGGTGTAATTATTGTTTAGTCTAAATTTCCAGATAATATAATTAAATAGTCATTTTTAAAATCATTTGACCTGTCTTATAAATTGGGTCAAATAAATTACTTAGGGATTAACACTTTCATTGTCAATCAATTGATTAATCATCTATCACATGACTTACTCTATTTAAGATTTGGCCATTTTCTCACATTTCATCATTTTTCTTAATCTTCTTGTGCAATTTTTTTATAATTACTTATTATTTTGCCAGTTTAAGTCATGAATGGCTAAAATAATTATCTGCTCAGGTCCCTAGCTTTGGCTAGATCATCGCTTCAGAGTATCTTCACTTTATACACCATTAAGGAATCTCCAACAATGCATAAATAAGGAAGGAAACAATATGCTATTATAGGGATTTGTGACAACAGGAAATTTTTCTACAGAAGGTATAAATATTGCTACAACTTTTAATTAATTTTCAATTACTTGTTTAATCATGCTAAATTTATATGGAAGTAAGAATTTTATAATGTTAAATGCCAGAACTTTAAATAACTTTGCATTAACTTTAACTGAAGTTTGTATTAAGGAATTATAGACATTATATAAACAGTGTTTGGAAACTTCATTGCTGCAATATAGATATAAATATACAATTTTTGAAAATTCATGATATTAAAGCAAAAAAAAATTGATGAAAATATAAAAATAATAAATATTATAAAGGCAACAAAATAGAATTTTATCTTGCTTAATATGTATTTTTTATTTTAAGATAAATAGTTTGCTATAAAATATATTTCATCAATATTATATATAGTATTTCAGGATTGCAAATATATTTTATAATAAATTTTCTATATAAATCTATATTATATGTTAACTAATGAATACTTAAATATCTAAAGAGTATGCATATAAATAACTATATGCATATATAAAAAATTAGTCCCAATATCTTCAATATGGTTTATTAATCTTTAATAATTTAAATTCTTTTAACTTTTTGAATGAGAAGTTAACTTCCACAGAGTGTCCCAGTAAAAATGTGATTGTTTATCTCTTCAAGCTGCACACAATGCAATACATATCTTATGTTATCACATAGTTTAACTATGTCTGGATCATGAGTTTTAAAATAAAATTAGACAATATCCTCATGAAATCTTGCAAATCATTTGAAATTGCTCTTGCATCTCAATGATTTCACTGTTATACAGTTTGAATCATTTCAGATGTTTTAGTAGCAGTTTTGCCCAATTTAAAACAAAATTTAAGATCTATGTATTGTTCCATTATGGGTTAAGGTACAAAACATTGGTTCATTGTATGTCCCAATTAATTATTCAGGCATGTTAGTACTTTAAACTTTTTTGGTGAATAGTTAAAATATGTTTCTATGTAATACATGGAACTTGAAGAAAGAACCAATCACTAATCATCATTTCACTGGAACACAATGAGTCAGATTAATCTCATGGCACACAATAAGTGTGTGAGCAACAGTAAAATTTAGGTATTTAATTATTTAAAATAAACTCTGGATAAATATTAATATTTTTGTTATTTTTGAAATAATATAATTTAAAATTAAATATAAAAAGTTCACTATTTATTAAAAAATTTGCATTGGACATCTATCTGATCAAATTTAAATTGTTGGCAAAAAGAAAACAATTTTGTCTAAAGCAAGAATGTTTTTTTATAATACCCATTAAATATAGATTTAATTCTATAGTATGTGATTACTTAAAAAAGAATTTTTTAAAATAAAACTTATTTTTGGTTTTGATAAATGTAAATTAAAAACAGAACAATTGTAATTTAGTTATTAAAACTGCTTTTATTAATCAAGAAAGAAAATATTTACTATTAATTTTTCTGTTTATACTTTCAATTGTATTTACTATAAATAGTGGTTTAAATTTAATTGAGAAAAAAATGATATATAATGTCGACATCAAAGAACAGGCGGTTGCTGCTAGTTTCCATGTTGGTCAAGTTTGAACTTTTGGAGAAGTGAGATAGTGTCTCCATGTTTCAGTTAAAGTTCATAATCAGGATATCATATTGGCAATCTATACAAAAAAACTATCCTACTAAGATTTCAATGACATTGAATATTGAAGACATGTATAGAAATATACTTGGAAGAAACTTGAATGTGAATAAAAGTACAGATAAAAGCTGATTATATAGCTCTCATGCTACTGATATTAAAACATATTTTCTTTAGTTAAAGATTAGTTTAAAACAAAAAAGACTTTTGTCAAAGATAAATTTAATTTTATAGGTCATATCTGGTTTATGTAGCTCAAAGAAAGATTAGCTTTGCATGATTTGTTATAGTGTTACACTGGAAGATTCTGGAACTCGAGATTCATGGTTCACTGAACAGCTCTGTCAATTCTGCTGCAGCTGATGACATCAGTTTGACTGGCAGAAATGCATATGCTGCATGAAGTTAGTTGATTTTTCAGCAACTGCTTCCCTATAAAAAGACCCTAAATTTTTATAGAGTATAAGCAAAATAACATTAATATATTACTTAACATTTACATGTGTATAATATATTCATTTGAAAGCAAGATTATTTTAAAATATGTTGGATTACAAGTTCTGCATTGTCAATTAATATTAAGTCAATATAAAGAAAACTTAAATTACCACTAAAAGTTACATTCAAACTTCAATATCAAATTGAATGTTGCAAGTCTACTTAAAAAGAAATCAATTTGCTGTGGTTGATGATCTCAACTAATATTCCAAGCAGATGTGATGAAAAATTTTGATTGCTAAAAATGCATGTTCAGCAAGAGATTAGTTGATTTTTTTTTATTGAATAAAAAAGCCATACATTTCTAGAGATGGTATAACTAAAATCACTTTAATATATTACATATTTATGTAGAATTTAATCAATATTTACAAACACTATCATATACATAAAATTGGAGTCAGTTTTAACTACAAGAAACTATCCTTATTTAGATGATAAAAGAAAGTCATTACATTAAATGCAAAGATTATATCAACAAATCATAGTTAAACCTCTAGAAAATTGCCAATCAAAAAAGCTTTTTTAAGTATGTACATAGAGTGATTTCAAAATCCTGTAGTAAGATAAAAAATAATAATTGTTATTTATTTTATTTAAACTTTATAGTAATTAGAAGGATTTGAACTCAGACTTTCAAACTGCCTACATCTATCCATTCCATTTTATATAACTGATGCCCATGATCACTTACATGTGAAAAAAATGATCTCCAATATATATATTGTGCCCTTTTCTATAGGTCAGAAATAGCTCATCACAGCAAATTATTAAAAAAATTTAAATTTAGAATATGTTCTCTTGATGTGATAGTTATAGTGTATTAATAATATCTTAAAAGTACAATTTGAAGCTAAATGAAATACGTAATGCATAAAAGTATAATGAATAACCTTAAAATAGTTAAGTAAAGCTAAAAATATTATTACATATGGTTGGAAAAGCTGGCCATAATAAATAATGCAGCTATAAATATTTAAAAGTATGTTTAAAAAGTTCAATTTTAATAGTCTTAAACTTATAGTTAAATAAATGTTATATTTAAATTCATAAATTATATTTAATAATTATAATTAATATTATATATTTTAAAAGTAAGTTTTATAGTAGTGAAAGATATTTAATTCTATATTTTCCAAATTATTCTTCCAAATTTTGTATTATTGTATTATTTTATTTAATACAACAGGTGTTGCAATTTATTATTTATTCCCAGACAGAAAATCGGATATGGTCTGTCTAGGTTATATCAGTCATGTAATTTATATAATATATGGTTGTACACACAAGCTTGCTAGTATTTAGATTAGTAAAGTTCAAAATATTTTAAAATTGCACTATAGAATTGGATATAATTATTACCTATCATAAAAGCAAATATTAAGTTAGTCATTATAAATGTTTTGAATAATGTAATAAAGACAAGTACAGTTAATAAAAAAATTAAATATTTTGTTTTAAAATATAATAGATAAATTAAATATTAAAGGTGGGATAAATTATTAAATATTGTTTTTAAAAGTCATTTTAAATATTTAATTAATTTAGTAAAGTAATAATTGATTTAAAAGTAATATTTTAAATAATATTTTAAAGTTATAATACGTCATATTTTTATTTTGAAATTTAATTGTGTAAAACTGTAACATTATGCAAATTCGGTATCAAACTAAAAATAAGAATCAACCAATAGAATGACGTATTTTCTAGGATATAAATACCAATTGCATGGGGGGGGGTATCAGTGGTGATTAAAAAGGTGATTAAAATGTGTTGGTGATCGATATAATAGTAATTTTAAATTTTTATTGTTTTAGTCAATTTTTTAGTGCTTTCGTATAATATATTTGCAAACTAACAGGATATTTATTATAAGTATTTGCAAAGAGAGCATCATAATAAATATATTTTAATAACTTAATTTTAATATGCATTGTCAATTTTAAAGTCTTTTTACCAGGAGTATTCATCGGAAACTTAATCTACTTCGCAATAAAAATATGAAAATGCCGATAATTAAGATGTATGTAATTGAAATTTTGATGAGAAATATAATAGTTGTGAACATAATATTGATAATATTAACACAGAGGACTATTCCAGTGAATAAATTATTATTATGGACATTATACAAGAAGCTTAATAGGAAAGCTATTTGTCGGTTAAAAGTAAAATACGCATTATTTTTATATAACAGCAATATAGCCTTGTCCAAGATTAATATGTAAAAAATGACAAGTATATTATATAATAATTTATGGAAACAATGTTATAGAAATAAATGTTTTATCCTTTTTGAAGGAAACATTTAAAATATTTGCAAGAAATTATTTTAAGTAAAGGCTAAGGAAATATTTAGAAAAGCGTATGTATAAAACCTGGATGATATAGGGTTATACGCATTTTATAAATTTGTTTAAAAAACTGAAATTTAAGACAATAAGGAAACCACTGAAAATAAGTAATAAATAATAATAAATCTTATATTGCGCAAATAGTGTATCCGGATAATTCAAGTTAAGTCAATGGGATTTGATGCATCACCAGGCCAAGGAATACTATAGTATAGAAGCTTCACGAAATTATTTTAAAAGTTATGATTTTGTTGTGATTTTAATAGTCATCGTTCTGGACAATAGAAACATAGATTATTATTCTGTAAACTTTTCCAGGACGAATCGATGATTATTTTATTTAATTTTCCAAGATTTCTAAGATGTAATATTTTTTTTATTATTCTTTTTTTTTTAAATCTGAGGTTTTCGTACCGGAAGGAGTATAACACTCACTGCAGGAAACAGTTTGTCTTGTTCATCATCAAGGAATCAATGGGGGAGTTGTAGAATTGCTCTTGAAGAGAACATTTAAAAAAAAAAAAACTCTCGAGAAAATAAAACATTTTGAACTTTATAAAGAAAATTTCATCTCAGCTGAAGAATAAGTAAATATAGTTTTGACTCATTTATTTTTAAAATGTAATTATTTTGGTTTATAAGAGTAGGAACATAAATATTAATTTATTGATAATATTATAATCTTATAGTAAAATAATTTTAGTAATTTAAATAAGAACATTTAAATAAAAGTATGGATTGTGTTTTCATGTATGCAATGTTGTATCTAATTGATGAAAAAAAGAAGACTGCAAAAGTGATGGCAAGTCTATATCACTTGGTAATGGTTAATGAATATTGATATTTTATGATGTATATTTTTTTTTCTTTTTTGTAGATTGCCTATGAATTATAATGTATGGAAGTATAAATGTTAAATTATATGCAAACACATTTTGTACAACACTTTTAAATTATGAGATTAGGATTTATTTTGAGAATATGCATACTATAATTTTATACTAGTAATATAACATAACGTGATGATAAATATTTATGTGATTCTTTTAAAAAACTTTCATATTATTGGATGTTCAAAGTATTTATATGACCAGTTTGTATGTGTTTAGAATATAGAATAAGAAAGTAAAGCAGACTTTTCTTGTGGATCAGTGAGATCACTCTAATTATGAATGGAATTTTGTTTATTATTTTGAATATGCAAGTTAGATATTTGTCGATGTTTAGGAAATAAAGATAAGATAGTGACTTTGTTGTAAGATGGTGAACATGAACCCAGGAGATGATATTAAGATAGGATGTAATTAGGGAATATGAATAGTATTTTATAATCTTAGTGGATATGCAATACAATTAACAAAGCCCTGTAATTGTAAATTTATTTGTGGACAGTGTCTATTTTTTTAAGTATTGATGTTTTAATAAAGCTGAATGAATAGCTTTGACATCATTGATATTATTGGAGGACATTAGACAGAATAGGTCATGCCTCTATTTCTTATAGATACACTGTTCCATGGTATTTTTTTCTAATATGCGCTATGAGTTATACTCTAGTTTTTCTTCCCTAGGCCCTACACATCTATTCACTATCTAGATTTCCAAAGTAACTACATCGTACAGTATGATATTTTAAAAGAAATAATAGACAATTTAGAGTTTATTAAGATATGCTATGGGCTGAATGAGATAAGTTCATTTACTTGTAAGAAGTATAATTGGTATAAATTGGAATTGAAAATCCAACGGATTCAAAAGGAAAAAGAATCATAAAATATGTTTTTAGATTTTATTTTGGAAAATAAAATAAAGTTTCAGGAATAAAGTATATAAAGCAAAGTTGCTCTTTAAAATGTTAAATAACTTTTAAATGCTTTATTTTGTTTAAAATGAGTATTTCATATTTTTAAGATATGATGTTATAAAGTGAAACGATATCAGTAATAAGCATAAGTACAGTTTTATATTTATTAAATAATAGGGAATATATCAGTAATTTCAACTATATAGTATTAGAGTAATATTAAATGGGATATATTATTTTTAACAGTCATTGTGTAGTGAACAACAATATCCACACAATCTAGTAACAAATTGTTAGTAGATATTTTATATAGTATTTTTTCAACATTGCAAAACGAAAATTGTTTATTTTAAAAAAAAGATCCATACTCTCGATTATTAATATTTTTTATATTTTCCGTACTATGTTTCAATAGATGTTTTAATAAAAAAAAAGCATAGTTAAATAATATTGTCAAAGATACAATATGTTTTAAATAAGTATTAAATAAATGTAATTTTATCATAAGATTGATCTCAAAGAGATAAATAAAATTGTATTGTTTTATTATTATTACTTTAAGTCATAATGAAGATTTAACTAGGTTCAAATAACAAAAAATTGTATAACGGTGAAAATTTTGGATATCCAGTGTAAATATTGTAAATAAATTATTTTATTTTAGTGTTATAATAAAACTTTGTTAAATTTGTTTTTTCAAAAATTTGTGTGTTTAGACTGTTTCTTTTTCCCACTACACTGGATGAGATACAGAGTCACTAAATCAAACATAATATTTTTTTTTTTTGCACAGCAATAAATAAAGAATTATTTTAAGAATTCGAATATTTTCTTGGTATTTATTTATTTAAGTAATCATATTTTATATTATCTTATGGTCATAAATTAATTATTGTAATGGTACATGGAATTATAATGCTATCTGTTGCCATACATTGATTTTTCAGATTATCTAATACTACCACATATTTATTATGTTCTTATATGAAGATAAAAGATTATATTTTAGTATTTTTATTATTTTATTATGGTAATAAAAGATTATAGTGAAGAGAAAAGATACATAAAATTAGTTCATTCAATGAAGAATATTATTATTATTATTATTATTATTATTATTATTATTATTATTATTATTATTATTATTATTATTATTATTATTATTATTATTATTATTATTATTATTATTATTATTATTATTATTATTATTATTATTATTATTATTATTATTATTATTATTATTATTATTATTATTATTATTATTATTATTATTATTATTATTATTATTATTATTATTATTATTATTATTATTATTATTATTATATTATTATTATATTATTATTATATTATGTTGTTGTTGTTGTTGTTGTTGTTATTATTATTATTATTATTGGTTTAAGTGTAATAGAGTATGACATAAAAATCCCTTAACATGTTTTACTACTGTGATTTGAGTATCTTAGAATAATTTTATGAACCTGAGATTTTATTAAGCTAAATTATAGTAGATAAAAGATTAAGATTTAATTATTCGTTTAATCTTAGTGAGTAGGATTTATTAAAGTCATAAGAATGCTATAAGTTTATTTATTGGAAATAGTAATGGGGGGGGGTAGTGTTCTTATGCCATTGAGGTGGTATCCTGTGGGATATTGGCTCAATGTAATCTTTCTTGTCACCTATATTTTCACTTCCAAGTCTCATGAAATAATAAATATTTATTTTATAAACTGAACCTTTTCATTATTTTGATAGTAGAATGTTTTAATATTAATACAGAATATTTTATTTATCAATTATTTGCATTTAACCAAATGTAATCGGTAACTGAGCTAACCCATTTTTACTTAATATTATATATTACCAGAAAGTGAGTATGCAAATGGCATTGTTAGAATATATATATATTGTGCTGTGCTGAACCAGCACTCATCAGTTGGACCAGATCATTATCTCCCACACATATATATTATCAGTGCTCAGTTTATATTATGATAGCAAATATTAAAAGCTTCAATCTTCTTCTCTCTCCAACTTTTCAACTATCCAAATTGAAAATCTGATGATGGAAAGCTCAATGCCCTTGTTGATTCCAGTATTATTATCATACCCAAGTTGACTCTAAATATTACTGACACCTCACATATAAGACCATCATTTATCTTTTTCACATGTATGTGATTATGTGTATCAATTGTGTAAGATGGTATGGATAGATGTAGGAGCTTGAAAGTTTGAGTTCAAATCCCTTTTAATTACATTAAGTCCAGTATAGACAATATTGTATTTACATTCTGCCCATCCCTCTTCTGTGTATTTAAATGGACATATTAAGGTCCTATACATGAGGGATAAAAGTGATTTAGAGTCAATATGAATCTGATAATAATATTGGCATTAACTGAGCATTTCATCATTAGATTTTCAATGATATGGATGGCTGAAGAGTTAGAGAGTGTGGACAAAATTGAATCCTGTCCATTAGTTTGAAGATTTGCTATCTTAGTATAAACTGAGCACTGATTATATATATATATTCTAACCTCAACTCTAAGAAAGTCAGCACTGATTATATATATATATTCTAACCTCAACTCTAAGAAAGTCAATTGAAAATAATATTGGAACCAAATAAGGAATGCTGGTGTGTTTACCTAATAATAGTAATAATAAGATTGTGTACCTGGGTGCCAAATTGTAACTATGAAATTGTAATGCCCACCAGAGATCACCATCCATGTTTATTACTATAGGATACAATGAAGAAAGCAATTAAAATATCTCCAACAAAAAAAATATATTGTTGATACATACAATTTAATTTATTATGATCTTAATTTTGAACTTAATAACAATTATGTAAATACTCTCATGAAAAGTTATTACTACTAACAAAATAATATAGACAACTTTCTTCTACAACTTTATATAGATATATGATCTCTATCGGTAATCACAAGAATGTTATTGTATATTTATAATATATAAATGACTAGAAATGTCAGTAATCACTACAGAGAACTCGTAACTTATGTTTATAATATATACTATGAGATTATAATCCAACTACTATTATTTTCATTCTCAGCATCTATTTCTTTTAATAGTCCCAATTATATAACATTAAATGTCTGTGTTATGTTCTCCATTATATCTTCTTAACGGACAACTCTTAACCTTATTTCCTTAAAACACATGCAGGCCTACCAGAACGAAATGTATCTTTTATTCCAACTAATTCCAGATTAATTATTATTATCCTAATAGTATTTCCCAATTTTTAACATTTACGCTATTGACTTCCAAGTTAGCTCTCTTAAATTTAATAATCGAAGTACTCAAATTTCTTAAGATCTTGATCTGCTTGTGAGTTGCAATTATTAATTATTACTAACTCATTAGATCCGATGGATATGATCCCATAACTTGCTAAATTAAAATTTAATGTGAGTTTACCAGTGGGAATCATATTAAGTACCAAAAGCAGAAAAGGGATTTTATGTCTACTCTTAATATTCATTACATTGCAACAAACTTAATAACTAAGTTTAACATATCTGAATTGACTATTTTCTCTTATTTTATTTCATATCATCTGTTTGCCAAAACTAACTAGTACTTTTTAAATCTATGACATTTTATGAGTCGGGTATCTTCTTTATCCACCTGAAATGATCGTTCCCTTTTATATATATATAAAAAACCTTTCTTGGTTGATAATTCATAGAGGTGAACTATGGAAGTGAATTATGGAAATCAACAAACATAAAACAATTCATAAATTTAAATGTGATCTGGTATTAACACATTGTATTCATATCACATTTATAAAATTGGTTATAGTAGTATATAGTAATATACATTTTATAAGGTGGTGTAAGGTTCTAGATATCCAAAATATTAAAACACAAGACACAGATGTAAATTTATAACAATAACAAATGTTTATTATATTTAAATAATAAAAGAAACATATATATAATATCACACTAATCTCAAATATTATATCCATCTAAAATAAAAATTTAATTTCTTTCCAAATGAAATTTACGTTTTCAGATTAGCACGAAATCATTCTAATAAGGTATACTACTTTAAGCACTATAAAAATAATAATAATAAAATATATACTTTCATATTATTTAAATTTCAACATTAAAACTTAATCATTGTTTTGACCCACAGTTCAACTTAAATGTTAATGCGCTTAAGCATGGAATTAGAATTCCGCATTTAAATATAAATATGATATTATCGTATCACTTTAACCAACAGCCTATTCAATTTCTTGGCCCACTTCACTGCAATAACTACAAATTTAACTACTCCAACAAGCAATAAGATATTTTATTTTCTATGCAAAGATAATATTATCCAAATTTTCTGACCATTCATCAATTGTAAGTAACTGTTTTAAATATAGTTTTATTTTTATGCATACTAAATATTCATTGCTATCTCCCTGTAATCATGATCATTATGTTACCAGTCTAGCAATGGTATTCATTTGGATATGGTAATATGTCACCATAGCCTGACAATGTTTATATTTACCTTCCATAAATTTTGATTGCATATCGGCTAGTATATGAATTAAGGCAACTCTCTATCATCCCCCACATCAATATTTTATCTGGTTATAACCCTAACCCTGCCATAGTGGCTTTTATACTACTTTACAAAGACCATCCATACATTCTCTATCATTATGCAGCACTTCACAATGCACACATTAGTGCCTTTGTAAGGAAAATTAAACAAATTATTCCTAACTTTCAAATGTTAGCATAAACCAGGAAACTGCCTTTTTCCTGAAGCTAAGCATTATGTGAAGAATTAGTCTCTGCACATTTACTTTTAATAGACATGCAAAACATTTTATTACAACTATGTAAATAATTCTCTACTTAGATAATACATACAAATTGAGCTGGGATCAAGCCCTCAATCTCCCAATACCTGCATACTGTACCGGCCAAAACATGTTTATCCATCTAACATGAGCTGGAACTCACAATACAAAATGTACTCCAAACCCAGTCAAGCCTGAGATTTA
Organism: Epiperipatus broadwayi; assembly: GCA_028023455.1. Classification (NCBI taxonomy): domain Eukaryota; kingdom Metazoa; phylum Onychophora; class Udeonychophora; order Euonychophora; family Peripatidae; genus Epiperipatus; species Epiperipatus broadwayi. The sequence continues at coordinate 197,475 of JAQFVV010000570.1, read as the reverse complement.
GGCCAGGGACCAACCTGGATTCGAACGAACTTTCCAAGCCTCAGATCAAACACCTAATGGATAACATAACAATGATGGCACATGAGAATTAATTTTAAATCCCCCCACTAGCAAAATGGAGAAGACAATGAGACATCTATTAACTATGACTTAACTAAAATATGTTTACGCATGGCGGTATGTTTGGAAGTGGAGAAAAAGGAATTCGAACTACTCAAATAAGTTAGACAATAAAAATATAGTTTAATATAATGACAAATTATTATACATACATTTATAAATTAATTGCACACATTAGTATGTGCATGAATGAGCGAGCAGTCTACAAAACAATAGATAATTATATATTGTCATCCATGCTATATTTCTCATATGATCTTTTATTAGCTAAATAATATATTATAAATAAACACACATCTTTGGTGGTTCCAATATTAAGATGCCAATCAATTATTAGAAAGAATTTACATAAAATTGCTATTAACGCTTTGATTTACGGTTCTGAAACATAGTGACCAACATTATTTCGGGGAGCATTCCGAGATTCATTACAGATATAAACTATTTTCATACCATTACAGTCGTGAAAATAAACAACATACATTTGAAAACATATTTGATTATATGACAAAATAATAAAAATTCTTTTAATTAGTGCTGGTAAGAGGAACACTTTATTTCCCCAAGGCAAATAATCTTAAATACATAAATAACAAATTATGACGATGGGATTGTATAAGATTGAAATAAATTTAATTAATAAAACTAGTAGTAGTTGGCATTTATATATATTGAGCAGAGTGCAATTTTAACATTAGAGCATTAAACTGGGTCATGAAGCAAAAGAAATAATATGAAGAAGTTTGTGGTGCTGACATCAGTGAAGAGATAAGAGGAAATGGTTGTGCTTCTGGATGAAAACAAAGTCTAAGCTGCCCTTTCTTAGGGCAGTGTTTAGAGAAGAGTGAATAGGCATGGCGTGACCTAGGCTGTACTGGAATAACCGACGCAAGAGGCCTTTTATATGAAAGTTTGGTCCTGAGTAGTTCAACTATCAACAGGACAGAATATGAAGAAAATCTATGGGTTTGAACTTGTTGCAACTCCAGATTGGAAGCATGTAATATAATATATATTCATGACGATGAGCCGAATGTTGTAACGCAGTACGAATGAATGTCACTAATGACATGAAAATGATTTACTGCTTTAAAAATAAATGACCCTTGTTTGAATACCATAATCTAGACAAATAATAAGCTATGCAGTTATATATATATATATATATATATATATAGATATATATATATATATATATATATATATAGAGAGAGAGAGAGAGAGAGAGATTTCCCTAAATAAACTATATGTTAAGATTTTATCTAGTAAAAGAAACATTAAGATTTACCCCCTTCCCTTTTCTGTTATTTAAAAGTATATATATAAAAAAAATAGCTAGCAGTTTTATATAGAAAACAATTAATAAGTCACTCTTTCAGAATTGAATAAATAATAATTCAAATGATTTCAGAGCATTAATTAGCTTGAGTTCTGGATTCACCCTGGGTAGAAAATCCAGAGTTAAACAAATAAATGTTTACACTAAAACATAAACAAAATGTTGACTTGTAAAAACAATCTGGCGAGCATATTAATTAATAATGCATTATATTTTAAGGGGACATTATTAACCTTGATTCATGAAGGTTTACTTAAAAAGAAAGAAAAGATTTTACAAAATTCAACTCATCAGATTGCTTGAGATTTGCATATTAATAACTAAAATAGACATATAAAATCAAGTAATAAATAACTAAATAAATGACTGCACCAAAATTAAAGAAAGTTAGAGCATATGAGAGAAAATTAGATTTATAGAAATTATTTAAGAGCAAATTACATTTTAGAAAAGTTACAAAATTAAATTATACATTAGGAGAAATTGATAATAGAGTTTGAGACTAGTTAGATAAGCTAGATTTAGTTTCAATGATGGCAGTTTGAAATAATTTACCTTGCACCATTTTAAGAGTCCATTTTTCAAAGTACGGCATTTAATGGATCCAAGTGAATTCTTGGTAACAGCCAGCTTCTGATCAGCATTCCAAAGTTCTTTTTTAGGCTTTTCTTCATTTCAGGGCAATAGTTAGATGGTACATTAGCAAGAAAATGCCCTACGAAGATAAGAAAGGCAGTGAGCTTAGTACTACATCATTTTAAGTTTCACAATGATGTGTAGTATGTTAACAATACCATTCTCTCAATAGTAGCGAATCTGTTGGTGATTTAAAATCCAGCATATTTTATACTCCTACCCAGGTATTTGAAGAATGCTTTCCATTTCTTATCTCTAGCTCAAACGTAATCTTTAATCTAACAGAAATTTTACATTTCTTTGTCCATTGTTTTTGAAAATGCAACTGTAAAATAATGTCCAAAAATAAATTCAAATCTATTTCCAGATTAGAAATAGATTTGACAAAAATGTTTATAACAAAAGAAAATAGTTAATCTTAATCCCCATTTTATTTTAAGTAAAAACTTTAATTAAAAATACATTCCCCAGATTAAAATAATAGTATTTCCAACCCTTTAATTATTTTTGGACAATTAACAGTTGCATATTCCATCTTGGATTATATAAAATATACAGATTAATAGGAAAAACAAGCAATTTAAAAAGAAAAAGTTTAAAAAATGACATATAATAAAATATTTTTAAAAAATCAATATTTTGTTAGTAAGTTTTTGCTCCTATATATATATATATATATATTTGAGCTGCCCCTACGTACTTTAATAATAAAAAAGAAATAATAATTAATAAAAAAAATGAATAATAATTTTAAAAAAATGTTATTGAAACGTTAAAATTTTATAACTTAGGCGCGCATCTCAAATATATACATAAAGTATATATACACAATGAAAGGAGTGGGATCGGATATAGGGTTTGAATACAGGTTAGTAGATGGAACCATGAAGCTCAATATTAAGCTAAGATTGACTGCTTCAATACATAGTAATTAATGAAAGAGATAGCTATTCTCTCTCTATCCCTTTGAGGTGGTATGATAACTATATCTCAGCAATAATCAACATTTGCAGCTTTACACACACACATGTGGTTATCATAGTATTGATGAAAAATGATAAGTTTTAACCAACCATGAATAAAATCCATGAACTACATTAATTTTAAAAATCAAGCACCCAGCAACACTCATCCAAGATTTATGATCAAAACAGATCACTTGTCAAAGCATAGCAATGACTATTCAATGAAATTCACAAATCTAACAATTGGTATATAATTTTGATTTGAAAATTCTATCAAATGACAAATATGTAAACTTTCATGCTTTCTCACTTTTATTATCCATTAACAATTTTTTAAAACTTCAATAATTTCTTATGGGGTCAAAATATATTTTTTAACACTAAAAATAATAACAAATAAATATATAAATAAAAAGGCAAAGTTAATTCCAATTTAAGGGAAAAACACGATGTATTGTACCTAAATACTATTTTCCATTATTTGCTCCACAATCATGGCAAACATACTATATTACTATATTTATCTCACCTTTTTATGGGAGTACATAAAATTATTTTCATCCAAGATGTAGCTACATTAATAATCGGCATTATCATATTTAATCACGATAATTCAAAACTGTTGATGACCAATACTGCAGGTTACTTTTGTTTTTTAAACACTTTTGTTCCCAGGTTCAAATGCAGATGCTTGGTTTACTACATTTCATCTATAACTTTATTTTTCCATACTTCATTTCTGAGTTTTTCCTTTTAAGAAAAGATTTTAGACAAAACTAGTGTTACAGATGCTATATTCTCATGTATGTTCTTAGGTTTTATTTCATAAGTGATGAAGAAGAATTGCTAATTTATTTTCAGCAATTATTTCCTATACATTTGACAAGTGTCCCTTGCATATTTGAGTGATTCAAATAAACTATATTGGCACATTAATTCTTACTGGTGTTACAATAAAAAAAAATCATAATGATGAGTATTTTAATTACATCTCCAATTAATAGCATTAAAATCCAGTTGTTCCTTGAAGTTTTAATTAAGCAATGGACAAAATACGTTGTATTAAATGTTTGTTCTTGAAATATCTTCTTTTAAACAAAATTTTAAAAGCCAAATATGAAGATTGAGGTATATACACTAAAATTTTTGTTGTGAATTAATTTTGTCATCATCGATAAAGGAGAGGCCGGTATACCTATCTATATCTTTTTAGCCTTTTATATCAGGTTATAATTATATACTTCTTAGGTTTAGCCAACTGTTATCTGAGGCAAATGATCAGAGCAGAGAATTAGCAGCAGCAGCCATCTAATGGTTCATTTGCACTAGCTTTCATTAAAAAAAACCACCTGCAAATTTTGCTTTATCTTTTTTTTTGTTCCACTGACTCTTACCCCCTTACCCTTCTTGGTATACCTCATACAACCTTTGACAACATTTAATAAATGTTGTTTTTGGTTTATTGACTTCAGCTCTCATTACGTTTATCTTATTTTTTTCTACTCTTATCTTGACACATTTCCCCAAAAATATTCAACTAAAAATATATATATATTGTAATGATATATAAATATGTCGTTACATTAATTTAAAATAAAAACTTAAAAGTTCGCAAATAAAAGTAAAAAAACAACGCTAAAATTAAAATGTTTGTTAAACGTATATATTCGCACAGATGCTAAACTTTAAAAATATTTTTTTTTTAATAAATAAAAAAAGGTATTTGAATGTATTTTTTTTATAAAAAAAGATTTAAATATAAAAATAGTTTAAAAAAGAAATAACGTAAGTAAAAATAAAAACAGGTATTAATTAATTCCTGTAATCTGTAAATGGAAATGATTGTTTATTAATTATCCAAAAGCTGTCTAATTAAAAAGTCAGAGAGTAAATTAGATAAGAGAATAAAGAGATTTTAGCTTGACCAATGAAAGCACCAAGCCTCAGCCCGGACCCGAACGAAAATTTGGATTAGTGACGTCTTTGTTCATTCAATCTGGAGATAGACTATAAAAAGAGAAATAAGGAGTTCCAGCATTGTGTGTTTGAGAGTTGTGGTAGGATGCACATACCACACTCTCTAGTTAAAAAAATTATAAAATGAAAAGACTGTGATACAAGAATGGAACCAGCTAATGCTACCTCCAGAACATTATCTTCCAATGGAGACATCGTGGGAATTAAAAAACAGGAACCTGGACTCTTCTATCATAAGCTACATTGAAATGAACAATTATTAAAATCAATTAAGAACTTTTGTCAAGTTTTATAAATTGATAAACAAGCCAATTTAAATGTTAAAAATGGACTCTTATCTGACTTTTGTAAGTTTTTAAATCAAATTAATAATGTTTAATTTTATATGTTTTCCGATTGGTAAAAATCATTTCCATTTTTTTTTTCTCTTATTGTATAAATTATTTGTTGTTTAAATTTTAAATGATGAAATTTAGGTTGGGTATAGATGTTGCATAGATTCTTTAGCGGTTGATTATGTTGTGGTTTTCACATTCGGTTAGAATATATGGGTCAACGATATCACTGCGGCATCTTACGATGAATGCTAATGGGATTTGTATATTCCCTATGCAAGTGACGCTTATCGATGACTTTGTATTTTGATCGGTTGTGTTTAATTTGGGATGTTTTTGACTGTGGAATCTGTGCAGCTGATCTGTACTCAACATTTTAAAACAAATTTTATAAAATTCATCTGTGCGAACGTATTTAAATGTTAAATTTAAGTCGGGCGTGAATGGCTATATAGTTTTGTAAAGTTATATTAAGGGAGGGTAGTCTTAGGTTATTCGTTTCGTAGTTGAATTGGCTCAATGGATTGGATATATTTGTGTAATTAGTAGATGTAGTATGAGATCCGCTTCGGGCAGGATTGCATATATACGCCACACCTTCTGTTTGCCTATGGATGGGTTTGTAAGTCAATAGAAGACCGCAGTCCATTTCTATGGAGTTTTTTGTTTATTTTTCTACTCGCCAACAGATGTCACATTCCTGTTGGTGGAGAGTCAATGTCTTCTCTAATTCTACTTACTGTTCAGATGTACAGTCCTGACAGTATAGTATTGTGTGTTGTCGTATCATGCTACATTGAATACATGAATGTATCAGATGGATTGGCGCCAGTTTGGTTGCAAAATTTGTTGCCTAAGGTTAAAGCAGGGAAGAATATTTTCTTTTCAAATGCAGATCTGTGTAGTCTATTCATACTTGACTATCTAAATAAAATATTAAACCCATTGAAACTTAGTTAAATGTAAAATTAAAAGTTAATATAAAAATCTAAAATGTTAAACTTATTCCTCAAAATTTAAATGTTATTTTATATGTGCGTAAATAAATATTTTTATGTGTTAATTTCTGGCAGTGGCTTTTATTTATTGATATTTAAGATATAAATTAAGATATAGATTTTTATCTCTGCGTCTCCGCTGAGCTAGTGACTTGGGCTAACGATCGGAATATTTAAATAAAGTGGAATCTTAACAGCACATATCTGCCTACTTTATAAATTTTTCTAGGTTTAAATGCCTAGATGGCGCCCCATAGAGCAGATATGTAGTTTGCGGTTAGATTCGATCTCCACTTGCATTTCGATCGTTATAATATAATAGTGGGTATTTTATACAACTGATTTTTTTTTTAATAAATAAATTTTTCTAAAACTTAAAATCAAATTTAGAACTGAAAACAATAACCAATTCCTGTAAAACCCATACAAAATAAATTCCTTTTTACATTATACTATCAAATAATATATAGTACAATGCGTAAATTTTCACAATAAAAAAAAAAGTCTATATATACACCATACACACATCCATGTGCACACATATCCATAATACTAAATAGTGATCAATTTGTTCATATTCTTATTAGTACAAAATATCCTTCATAATTTCCTGAAAATTTAAACCTATTCTCATAAAAAGAACTGTCAAACAAATGCTACTTGTAACAAGTTCAATTTTATTCGTACAATCATTTTCATTTATAAATATTATGATTAATATGAATCAACATTTTAAGATATTACAGTGCACGCTATAGTCAATCCCCTTTCCCTCTACATAATGCGCTATAATTTTAAATAAAATATAAACATACTTTTCTCTATACATTAAATTCAAGTTACATGGTCATTGGTCTCTCTAAATAAAGCTTTTAATTTTTCTTGACTTTAAAAAAAAAAAAAAAATCAGATATAGTTATCTACTAATCCTACTATTTATTTCCCAATCATTAGTTGCTTCATGAAAGAAACCAAGGGTTACAATACAAATATATATATGGGGGGGGGGAGATGATTATATGGACCAATTATTGAATGCTGGTTCAGCATGAAAGTTGCTCAAGATCATTTATCTTTTTCACGTGTATGTGGTCATGTGTATCAGTTGTATAAAATGGAATGAATACTTATAGGGAGCTTGAAAGTTGAATTCAAATCCTGTCTAATTACATTAAGTTCAGTACAGACAATATGCTTGTATTTAAATATTAAACTCTAAAGATAGATTTCAAAATTCTGTAGTAAGATAAAAAAAAAAAAAAATTGTAATTTCTTATTTTATTTAAACTAAATATATTTAACATTTGTAATATAATCAATTATATATATTTATGTATAATGTTTAAATATGTATTAAATTGGGATGTGTTCATTGCTTATAGAATAAAATTAATAATTTAAATATGAATGGAAATTGATATGATAATTATGTTAGAACAGTACTGAAATTGATGCATATCCTAATTAGGTTTGCAAATATAAATGTGAATAGTTAATCATATATATATGTAAATCACTGCATATTGTTATATATAATAAATTTATTAATCAAATTTTTTTGTTGCTTAGTAAAGAATATTACCTCTTTACTGTTGAGTCAATGTTCCATTTGTATATGTGATTGATTAAAATATCGATCTTGTGTTTTCACAAGCTAAGGGAATCAGGCCTATAGCTAGTTATGTAACCCGCTTGTAATAAATATAAAAATATACATAGGTTAAAGAGTAGTTACCATGTCTAGAGGTTAAATGATTTCCTCAAAATTCCCCCCCTTAAGATTGCTTATATAGTTGGAATAATATTTTCTTTGCTATACATATATTCGTGAACTGGCTTAATGTCATTTGATATACAAAAGAGAAAGGATTATTCATTATTATTATCATCACAAATATGTTGATACAATATTACTATTCATTCACATTGTATGTAAGCACATAAAATAATATTTATGTAGCTACATAATGTATATAACCAATATTAAAAACGGTCCCAAACGCAATTTTTTTGTAAGCATTTCTTTTGTTCATTGTAAAATATTTTAACCATTTCTTTTGACAGTTTTATCATTCAAATTATTCCATTCATACAGACTTCTACGATTATCATTTTTCATTGTTTAGCTAAAAAGAGATTTTCAATTGAGGGTGTTAGCTGTATAGGATGATCAAGTTATTTTGCATTAAATAACCTAAACATATTTAAAATTAGTTTAAAGATTATTAATACTGTGCAAATCTGTGATTTAAAAAGAAAAATATAATTTGTATATTTCATTTTTATGCAATAGCAAAACCACAATAAAAGCATAGATTAAAAACAATGAACATTGTATAACAGTATTTCATGACTGTTTTATAGTTTTCTTCTGGTAGAGAGCAAGTTTATTGACCAATCCAGAATGCAGTCTTTTTTTTTTTTCATCTTGTTATTTAAACATTCTAAGTTTTAAACTCAATCTATCTTTTTTGTACAGCTGTTTGTTTGACTTTAAGTAAGTAATTACAGTATGAAGTTTAGGGCAAGTCAGCAGTTTTGATCTTTTATCAAAAGAAGGAGTAATTTGTCTGGATTTATTATCCCACAGCTTATAAGACATCATTCAAACAAAGCTTGCCGCATTGTCAAAATAACAGTCATTAAATTTATCGTATTCAAAATCTTAGAATACTGTACTTGAAAAAAATCATGTTAGTATCTTAAATAGCTCATCGCAGCCGCCTTGCAAGCAAGTAGTTGGTTGCAGACGGTTGTGGGTTCGCCTCCCGGCCGATGCTATGACATATGAAAAATATATATATAACATAACAATAAAAGTTCATCACTAGATGTAAATATGATCATCAGCATCCTCTACCAGAAAAAATTAGAATTTAGTTATAGAAATTGACTTTTCAGTATCTTCTGGTGCCAATATTATGCCTTTTAGACTTGACAGTAATTGTCACTTCTATTTTTTTTTTTGTAGACTACAAATCATCTGTTTGAAATAACTGAAGCATAGCTGATATAAAATAATGTAATATATAATTAATATATAGAATTACATATGTTTTACACATTTTTTTCTTTCTAGTTATTATTCGCGTAAAAGATGAAAAATCTCCACATTTCACAGGATTTCTTGTTCAAGCTAGAAAATCTGGATCTGGTACTCCTGTTGGTACATGGACTGTTAAACCTGGAGCAAGATTAAGTCAAACAAAAAGCTGTTTTGCAAATGATGATTCAATGACTCATACAAGCAAAGAAAATAAAACTAAACTTATTCTTACATGGAATCCACCGAATCGAAATCTTGGCCCCGTCACTTTTTAGTAAGTAATAACATTTGGTAACTTTTTTTTATTTATAATTTTTTAAAAATGAAAATAAGAGAGAAAATTAAAAGTGCTCTTTTAATAACGAGTTTATGATTTTGAAGTTATTAACTAAGCTAAAAGTTTGTTTGATATTAAAGTAATTGTAATGTGAATTGGAATTGTGGAAAGATGGGATATTTATTTGTTTTATGCTGTTGGTTATCAATAATATATACATATTCATTATTAATAGAAATCCATGAACTATAATTAATGATGTGATAATTTATTACAAGAAATATTGAAAATTAACTTCTCATTGAAGTAATCATTAAAAAATTCTCTAAAACTATTGGCCTGTTTTTTCATGGTAATTGTCTACTAGAAAGTGTACCTTTATGTAAAACCCATAAAATGTCTAGGTATTCCAATATGTACTTCCGTCATAAAAATCAAATTCTATAGTAAATGATATAATAAAATATAAAGTCTCATTGCTAACTCATTCAATCCTCATTCATTATACTATATTACAAAGATACATTAACTTAATTATTAAAAATTTGTTGGTATTAAATACAGTTATAGACATAAAGTTATATGTGCATATATATTTTGGATTTGTATATACTTGTGGATTAAAAAAGATAAATAAATTATAATAATATATTCTACATATTTGATATATATATATTTTAGAAGTTTTTTAAGTCAACAAACCAACTTTCTAAAACAGGCAAAACTCTCCATACATTAATGCCACTCAGCGCAAGGCAGAGTAATCAGTGGATGTCAGAAGGCTTGTGCATAAAATCCCTATCTAGTGCCTACTCATCCAATATCCTCAGACTAGTTTCTAGCTTGTGATTTTCATCAGTGAGGAGCCTTGGATCTGAAAGCACTGCACCTGGATCTTAGGATCTAATGCAATTCTCAAGCAGCCACCTTTTATCTCTACTTAACTACAAAACTATGAGAATAAAATTGAAAACACAATGATATTTTCAATCCAAGCTCATTAGCTTATATAGTCATATAGGTCTGAACTTAGTTCAGTATTCATACATTTTGGTGTCTTTGGTTCTTTAATGACCATAGCCACCATTATCCTATTAGGCAAGATTGGTATTAAACCACTAAACATCACATGATCATCATTTCTTATGCTCGCTCATTATTCTGGCTTGCACTGAGTGGCAACTACTGTATGGAGAGTTTTGCCTGTTTTAATGACAGTTATGAGAAAACATAAGAAATAGTGATCATGTGATGTTTAGTGGTTTAAAACCAACTTTCTGTAAAATCATTTAGGATATAAAAAAAAAAAAAATAGTCAAGTGGTTATTTTGATTAATATTTTATATAATAGAATTATTAAAAAAGTTGCACACATTATATTTTTTTAAAAATAAATTTAGATTTTGGATAAAGTCAAATATGGTACCCTGACCAGTAATGCATTAGATTGTCATAGTTTTTTACTATTGTGTGCTACTTTCATTACATAATTTATTGTAGAATTTTATATTTACAATTATATCATTATCTTAATGACTTTGATATAATAAAATTATATATTTATAAAAGATAATTATCAAATTGTCACTAGAAAAAAAACATTAGCAATGAACATATCAGAAAGTAACAACAAATAGTTCCCCTTTTCCTTTTCTAAAAAAAACTTAATGCACAATGTAAATGCAAAAAAATATACATATGTATATATTAATTTGTAACAGAATTATGTACTTAATTATATGTGTTTAGAGCAGAAAAAAGACAATAATTTAAAGACAATGAGAACAAAAGTTTAAAAATGCATAATTTTGCATAGTGAGAAGCTTTAAAACAACTATTAAAAATAATGTGGCAAATGTAAAAATAATCATGAAGTCAGTTTTGTAATTCAATATTCTTTGCATCTGTTGGAAATACCACATTATATTACAATGGTATTTTTGCTTTTACTGTCGGCCCATTGATACTCATCTGTCCAATACCGATTAACCTGAGATTTTTATTCTCCAGTTAGCAATGATAAGATAGATTGATTGTGGACTAACTACCTGGAGATTTAAATAACTGGAACCAAATCTCATGTTGTAATATGAAAGTATTAAACATTATGCCACAATATCCTGAAGATTTAGAGTTTAAAATGAAAATAGAAAAATAAATTTAAAAAATAAAGTCAAGAATATTAAAGATATTGGAAACAATCATGAGAAATATGTTGAAGGAGTAAAAGAAAAAAATGGAAGCAATTATAGAAGATCCTAATGAAATAGTGAAGAGAATTGTGACCTACTTTGAGCATAATGTACATAATATCATTTATTAGAAAAATTTTAAATAAGGAATAAAAATTTCTTTTTTGAAAGTGATGAAAGTGAAGGTTTAATATGTTAATAGATACCATCTGATTGTTTTTTGTCATTAAATAATTCTAAATGAGATTAGTTATTAACTTCTTTATTAAAATAAAATATTTTTTTTTTAAGAAAAAAAAACAATTTTGTTTTTTTATATTAGTTTCACAGCTGTTGAAACAAAAGTAAAATTCTGGGTTAGAATTTCGGCAACAATACAAGAAGGTGTAGCATATCCAACTCAAAGACAAGGCAAGTATATATTATAATATGCACTAATGTCTTTATGTATTAAATTTATTAATATATATTAAATTTTTATATATATATATAAATGGATATTCTGTTTCATGACATTTTAAACAAATGACAAGCTATCCCCTATCCTCCATTTGCTTGTGATTTTACAAGTTGTCTGTTAATAATAATGATAATGCTTAAAAATATAATTTTATAATACTGAATTATATTTTCATATTAGGTATAAAAAATATTTTATAGCCAATGCTTTTATTTATTTTGCACTTAAAACAATAATTGTTTTTCAATTATATTTGGAGTTTTTATATTTAACGTGAAATAAAATTATGGTGTGTGTGTGTTCAAAAATTAATTAAGCCAATTCCTTGTTATTAAAAATTGGAATTAACTTGATTAATTTCTGTAACTCCACACCTTTATTTCCAGTCGAATAGAAAAACAGCAATTGTAGTTGAAGAAACAATTATTTTTTTTAGTGCAAAGTAAATAAAAACATTGATTATAGAATATTTTTTATATCTATTATTAGTTTAGTTTTTAGCATTAAGATTGTAATCAAAAATTTGTTTTTATTTCAATTTTAAATAGTACTAAAATATGTTTAAGGTTGAAAATAAAATAATAAGTATGAAACCAAGATGTTTGCAATGTAATTCATCCACTCACTGCTATATGTTTAAAAAAACTAGGTAGCTTATCTAAAATATTTTAGTGTCATATTGCATTGTCAATGTTTATAAGAAATGTATTAAATTTGAACAAATTATATTGGATATAAATATATTAAACTTAGATTTTAAAATTTTATTCTAATTTCAATGAAAGCATTTAATTGAAACAAAGCAATAAACAATACATATATACACTACTCTCTTGCACACATTATAGAAAACATTGAAAAGATAACAAATTATTTTAAATTTGGTATAAAAATATTTGAAAGTTCATTTGCCCACTGCTCTGTATTTAACAAAACAAGTAAACTAGCTAAAATATTTTAGTGTCATATTGCATTGCCAGTGATTTATATCAAATATATAAAATTTGAAATTATATTAAATATATTAAATCTTGATTTTAAAATTTTATTCTAACTTAAATACATATTTAAAATATAAACAAACAGATAAACAAACCAATGAACTGAGATTGTAAGTTAAATAAAAGTGTTTTATAAAGAAAATTTTTGATTGTAATTTTAGTTATCATGATTAAAAAAATTCTAAATTTTAATTTACAGTGCAATCTACTGAATGCAGTGATCACAAGTATCAAAGGAAAATAATAATTTTAGACTTCCCCTCCTATTATAAAAATTTTAAAAAAGCACTTCAATTCTGCTAAGAAAGTAAGCAAATATTAGTTTACTTTCTATACATAGATACTTTCCAGTATGTTTATTTTGAATAATTAAAATAACAAGGTAATCTATATTTTATGCAGGATTTGTTTAAAAGTCTAAAAAAAAATCCAAATCTAATATAATGAAATTTTCTTCCCTCTTCAGTGATTTCAATTGAATTATAACATTGATCATTATTTAAATAGAGTTATTAAACTAAAATTAAAAAATGTTTACTGAACTTTTTTTATTTTATTTTTAAACAGAATGTGAGTATGCATAAAGTATGTATATATATATTGAGCATTATGATTATACATTTATAATAATTCATAGTACTACAAAATATTTTTGTGAAAAGATAATTTGAAAATATCAAAATATAATTTGCCTTAATGGACTTAAATTAGTCCTGTTGGCATGTATTCTTTTCCTGTTGGTGGAGACATCATATAAATATGGTTAATTAACATGTTTCCTTTTTTCCTAAAAAAAATAAAAAGTAATATATTTAAATCAACAAAAATATTTATTTGGAAAACAAATATGAAATTAATATATTTTCTTAATACATAATGATTAAAAAACAATAATTTTAATAACATGAAAATAAAATATTTTATTTTGATAACAATTATGGAAAAACTTAATAATTTTTATTAGTCATTCATTAGATTAGAGATTGTCCACTTAATGAATAATATTTCTATAGCGTAATTTTACTATACCACTCTTACACAAGATTGGGACTGGTTTCTATCCACTTTTAACATTTTGTAGTGAAATGTAATCATATACATATGACCAAAGACATGTGGAAAGATGTGTGATCCCCAAGATGCTCCTCTCATGCTGAAACAGTATTCATCAGTTGGTCCAGATCACAATCTTTACACATATCTTTATCATTGTTTAGTCTAGGTTAATTACTATAGTTTAATTGATAAGTGTTAAACTTGCTGCCCTCACAATTTTTACACAAACTATTTAATAAAAGTATATTAATATTTTTTTATTAGTCATTCATTAGACTAAAGATTACCCATTTAACGATTAATATTTCTGTAATGTATTTTTCACTACACAGCTCTTACACATGGTAGGAACTGATTTCTTGGGGATCATACATAGTTTTCATGTGTTTTTAGTCATAAGTTTATAATTACATCTTTCCCCAAGATATTAAAAATGGATAGAAAGCAATCCCTACCTTGTGTGAGAGTGGTGTAGTAAAAATTACACTACAGAAATATTATTTATTAAGTGAATAATCTCTAGGCTTATGAATAATATTAATATACTTCCATTAAGTGATTTGTGTCAGAGTTATGAAATAGCAAGTTTGACACTTATTAATTAAACTGTAGTAATTCTCCAACTATATATAGTGAACAATGTTAAAGATAGTGTAAGAGATTGGGATCTGGACCAACTGATAAATAATGATTCAGCACAAAATGTGCATCTTGGGGATCATAATCTTTTTCATGTGTTTGGTCACATGGTTATGATTACCCCCCCCCCCATGGTGTTAAAATCAGATAGAAATCAGTCTATTTGTGTGAGTGGTGTAGTACAAATTACACTAAAGAACTATTCATTAAATGGAAAAACTTATGTGCAGAAAGTCTAAACATGTTTGAAAATATTTATTTAGAAAGCAAAATAAAATTAATATATTTTCAAAACAATCAGTGATTAAAAAATAACCAGTTTAAAAACTTGAAAATAAAATAATTTGTTTTGTAGATAAATCTAAAAGAATATATCCATGAAAAATGTTGCATGCAGAAAGTATTACAAATGTCATTGATGAGTATAATGATCAGATCTTGATTATGGTTTGCCAAATTTTTTTTAACATGAATGGTTTAGATGAAATTGAAAAAGTATATGAGAAGTTTCTCTTATTTTTTTAGAGATTTTTCTCTTGGAATAGATCAATATAAAACTGCTGATGATTGACAGTTAAATAATGTGTTCAAATTTGTGAAGTTGGACATTCAGACAATGCTCTCTCATCATTGCTTATCACTTGGCAATAAAAATCGTTCAACATTTTTTCAAAAATATGATTGATCAAAACTAATTTGCAGATTTAAAATAGCTAAAGATATGTTAAATTACATATGGGCAAGCATTTTCATGAGTTCTGTTATAGCATCACACAGTGATGTAATGTGAAAATGTTTGCTTTTATCAAAGAATAGCCAAATCCTTTTATAGTTTCATTAAATGAATGTTTTAATCATAGCACTATTTTTATCTCATCATAAAAATAATTAATTTTCTTCACTTTGAAAAATCAAAATGTTTATGAGCTTTTTGGATTACTAGTTCAATTTATTATGGAATTATGTTTGCTCTCATTGAATAGACAATGGAAAATTTACCAATAATTTTTTTTAAATAAATGTTTTTATTTCTTGCAGTGTTTTATTATAAATGTGATTCTTTGAAGCACTGAAATTTTTTATGAACTTCTTAGAATTTTAATTCAGTTATTTGCTCCTATTAAATGGCAGTCAAAACCGACTTAGTTTTCTTGGCTAGAAATTGAGGTAACAGATTCAAACAAAATAATAGTTCATCAACAACAGTCTCAGAATGATTATTTATCTTCAGTAAATATAGAAAATAAAATCTAAAACCAAGTATTACTAGAAATCAATGTTTATTAAGAATTAGTGTTGATTATAAAATATTATAGCTAAAAAAACTCAACAAATGACTGCAGGATCAAGACATGTTCCTGCTGCTTCCCACTATAATTCACCTTAAGCTTCATAAGCTGAACATTGATGCCACTTCAAGGCCCTGATTTTTGATGTGGATACTAAAATATGAAAGCTTCATTGCCAAACATATAAGAGTAAGATAATAAATGGTGGCAGCATGCAACATTCAATTGAATCACAATTCCATGACTATAAAGATTTTATGATTGAATCTGATTGTCATTTCTCAATTATGAAACATGATGATATAACTATCATGATTTGGAAGCTGTGTTATGAAATTTTTTTAAAAATTTAGTTTTTATTGTACATAGATATATCATAAATGAATATTTTAGAAAAAATAAATTCATCCAATGATATTAACATCTTTTCCTAATATTATCATCTTTCAAGATAATAAGGCTCTAATTCATAGTGAGATCAAACATTAATATAAAAATCATGAAGGTAGAGTTGCATATCTATCATTATATTCCCTGTCTTCTGATTTAAATATTACTGAATTCTGTGGGTAAGTTTTAATAATGCATTATGAGAAATGACTTATTATTCCTTTATATTATATCCTCATTGTACAATTTATTCCATTTATACTGCAATCAGTTGGTGGCCTCCACCAAATTAATAAATGCCAAAGATGTTTTTGTTTAATCCCTATTCACATGTATATTATATATCTGTATTTATGTATTTTTTAAAATAAAAATATGTATTTTAATTCTATATTTTCAAAACTTACTAGCACTTAGTAAATGTGTCATAATTTATAATGTAATAGTAAAAGTGATTTATCATTCCTACCAGTAATTTACCTATAATACAATAACATATAGATAATCAAAAATGGAAATATTGCATTCAATTATGCTATTACTTCATATAAATTGCAACAACAACCACAAAAAAACTATATAAAATAACTAATATAAATATATACATAAAAAGCCTTTTTCAGCACATGGTTTAATACCATTTTCAATTGTTAATAATGTATTATTACTTTTACAAATTATATATACAATACAATCTAGTGTTCCATAATAGAAATAAAACAACAGTAAATAAAACATTAGTAAAAAAAATAACTTTCATATAGGCTTTTTATTTATGATTAATATATATTTATATTAACTGTTTTATATGTTGTTGTTTTTTTTGGTGTTGTAATTATGTAATATATAGATAAGTAGAATAAACATTGTGAAATAACAAACCAAATAAATTTCTTTTTGCTACATCAGAGAGAAGTAAAAGTATATTTCATTTCTTTCTTTTAAAAAACTTATTTATGTATCACTGAATCATTAATATCACTTTTTTCTTTATTGATGTTTTGATTGCTTCATTTTGTTTTTATCAAAGTACTACAAATATATATATAAGCCAAGTTGTCTTTTTTAAAAAACAACAACAACCTCATTCTCAAAATAATTAAAAAGTCATATTAAAATTTCCAAGAATATAAAAATTATTTACAAAAGTCCATCTCTTCAATATAATATATATATATTTCTGCTTTCATTTTCTCCTTTAATATATATATATATTAGATGGGAGTTTGCTAGTAATTGAAAAGAGACCCTTTGATTACTCTTTGAGGTATTAAAGGAACCAAGACAGCAAATTACTAGTAACCACACCATACATTCCTGCCATTGCAGCTATTATTACTATATGATTATTTGTATAGTATATAAAACTTTGTGGGGTGTTCATTTAACATACATTAGCGACTGTGGTGGGATTATTGGCTTTTTACCTCTGAGTTTAAGATCAAGAAATACTTTGGTCTTTCTTCTCAGTTGCATGATAGCTCTTAACTGAAATATCAGTTCAGTTTTCTTGAAAGCAGAATGAATGTATATGTGAATAAACTTTTTTTAAAAATAGATATTCACCTTGACCCATATACTCATAAGACTGTAGTCACTAGTCAAGGCAGCAGTTGGCAGCCAAAGATGGAGGGTGCTAAGAATTTTCTGATTGTGAAAACATGCTGTCATTTGATGATGACCTTTTATTTAGGTATTTACAACTGTAGCATATTTTCTGGTGAAGGAAGATTGGAAAAAGAACTGTCTAATATTAAATGAGACATTATTGGATTTTGTGAAGTTAGAAGAAATGGTGAAGAGACAATTGATTTAAAAAGTAGATATATACTTTATTACAAAAACACAAACATTGGAAGCACAAATAAAGTAGGATTCATTATAAATAAAAAGTGAAAAAACAACATTGTAGAAATTGATGGTATATCAGGCAGAGTTGTAAGATTTGTTATTCAACTTAATGGTAGATACCAAATGCAAATAATTCAGGTATATACCCCAACAAGTTCTCATTGTAATAAAAAAAATAGAGTTATTGATATATAAAAATATGTTAATCAGATTAAACATTTAAAAATTATCATGGAAGGCTTTAATGCTCAAATTAGTAAACAATTGGAAGATGAAATTGCTGTAGGTAAAGGAAAGAGAACAAATACCTGTGGAGTTTGCAGAAAAAGAAAACTTTATATTATGCATTCTTTGTTTGTTTGTTTGTTTTTTTTTGAGAAAAATGGAGATGGAAGCATTCAAATAAAGATAGAGCAGATTTGGATTATATTTTGACTAACAGAAAATACATATTTCAAAATTATAGTGTTCTTAATAAATTCAACACATAAAGTGATCATAGATTAGTGAGATATAGGATACACATGTTAATGCAAAATTAGAGACAAAAATTATTAAAAAAAATTATTCACAGTTTATAATCCTAACTTTCAGAAACACTCCAATGAATTTAAATTAGAATTTGCAAATCATTTTCAAATATTAACAGATTTTAAACATGATTCAGATTTGAATAAAATCAATAGGAAGATAACTGCTATACTTCTAAAAATTGCAATAATGATAGCTGGTACAAAAAAAGCAGTAATTGATTAGTACAATTTTTATTGAGACAAGTCAATTTATGATGAAGAGAAAGAATTTGAAAATATATAAAAAGGATGCATTAAGAAAGATTGAATATCTAGAATTTTATAAAACAATGTAAAAAAGAGAGAATGATATAAAAAATATAATTATGAATTAGTAAGGAAAACTAGAAGACAATAAAAGTCACAAGAGTGTAAAACAACATCTTGATATTGGTAAGAAACTTCTGCAATAAGGAAAAAAGATTAAACTATTACTAAAAAGAAAGATGACATCGTAAAAAGGATTCTATTAAGAATTATATATCTATAAAAAAGGAAAAATACATCCTACAACTATTATATCTTCTGAATTGCCCAAGATTTTAAATGAAGATAGATATGCAATTAAATCTAAGAAGAAGGGGAAAACTCCAGGAAACGATGCAATTATAATCAATATCTCAAAAGAAACAGATGAAAAAATAGAATTTTTTTTTTGGCAAAGTTACATACCAAATGTTTTAATGATAAAGATGTTTCAGATAATTGGAAGAATGCAGTATTGATATCAATATTTAAAAAAGGTAATAAAAAAGATATTAGAAATTATGGACCTATCATTTCTATACAAAATTTTTACCAAAATAATTACAACTCACCTACAATGAACTTTGAATTTTAATCAACCAAAAGAATAAGGTAGATTTAAAAGTGTTTTTAGTACAATGGATTATATCCATCTATTAATAAAAGTTATAGAAAGAATCAATGAATACGAGTTGCCATTATGCTTTGGAGTTGTAATTATGAAAAGGCATTTGATTCTATAAGCATCAATGATTAGACTACATATGTTGAGAATGATGTCTGACAGGATATTTATATAATAGACTATTTCCATCATCTAATATGAGTATTGAATGGCAGGATGGCTCATTTGGTTAGAGCATTATCTTAAAATTCAATACTCAAAAATCTAAGGGACAAGGTTCAATTCCTATGCTAGTACTGTCGCTGGTTAGGCCAGCAACATCTGAAGAATAGAGAGAATAATACCTCTCAAAATGTTGTGAAATATACTAACCTGTTTGCTATTACTAACAGATGAATGTATCTGGAATATTTAAATAAAGTTAATTTTTTTCTAAAGATATTCAATATCTTATATTAGATGATGGAAATAATCTGATTTATAAATACAACTAAAACACCATCATCACAAACCTTCAGGAAAACACTATGTATGTCAGGGTGACTCCATAGGTCCAAAACTTTTTACAGCAGTTTTGTTTGAAGCATTTTTTGAATTAAAATGAGAAGCCAAGAGTGTAAAAGTAAAGAGAAATTATTTAGGTCATCTAGACTTTGCAGATGATGTAATTGGTTTTGAAAAAAATGCTTGAGTTTCAGGAAATGTTGCAAGAGTCATCAGATGAAAATAAGTAAGTAGACTAAAGGTATTAAAACAGGCAAAACTCTCTATATGTATTGCCACTCAATTCAAGCCAGAGTAATTAATGGATGCCAGAAGTTTATGCATAAAATCCCCATATAGTGCCTATTCATCCAATATCCCCAAACTAGTTTCTGGCTTGTGGCTGTTTTAATAACAGTTATAAGCAAGCATAAGAAATGGTGATCATGTGATGTTAAAAAGACTAAAATAATGTTTGATGGATTTTCTAAAAAAAAAGAAAATAAAAATTGATAATGATTAGTTAAAAGAAGTTAACAACTATAAATGACTTGTTCAGATTATTATTATAGATGAAAACATAATGGAGGAAATTAATCATAGAATCAAACTTGGTTGGAGTGTTTTTGATGAAATAACTTAATATTAAAAAGAAATATGCCTATGTGTTTAAAAAGAATGATTTTTAATAGATGTGTTTTACCAATTCTTACTTGTGGAGAAGTGACACAGACTTTAGATTATTCCATGAAGTATTAGAGAAAGGCATGTTAGAAGTAACAAGAAGAAATTGAAAATGAAATATACGGATGATAGAACAAACAGGTGTTACTGATATCATTGAAAGAATTAAGAAATTGATGTGGAGTTGGACTAGACATATTGCTAGAAAAGATGATTATAAATCAACAATTGAAATCTGGATTCCAAGAGATTGTAAGCAACCTAGAAAGAGATCATATTTATAATGGATGGATGAAGTAAGAAAGTGTGCTGGGGGAAAAAAACTAGAGTTTGGAGAAACTGGATTGAACTTGGAGAATCCTTCATTCTGCAATGGATCGATAATAGTTAAAAATGATGTATCAACAAATATATATGATTTCTAACTATTACATTTTGATTTATCAAAACAAGATTAATTAAAAAAAGTTTTTTACAAAGAAATATTATACTAAACTAAAGGAATTTTTGAACATTATGAATCGAATAAAAGCTTCTAAAAAAAAAAAAGTAAATGTTTTTCAATTAAAATAAAAGTGTAACAGACTTTTTGGTATATATAATGAATGAAATAAATCTCAGATGAAGGTTGTAGTTTTAAATTGAAAAGGAAATAAAATATAGTTACTTTAAAAAATGCAATAAAATGGTGTATTTTATATTATTAAATTGAACAATAGAAAAACAGTGAAGGCAATAATTTAAAAAAATAGTCTCTTCTGCTATATTTTTTGTAAATGACTTTTAAACTATAAATTTTGAAGTAAAAAAATACATGTTATTAGATAGTGAAACTTAAGACTATAAAAGCATCATGCTATTTAAAATAATTGCAGTGACTTACTTAATCCATTTATATCAATGATTATTTAAAATGGCAATAGGTATATATATATATATTATATTTATCTTTGTTAACTTACATGACCATATCTTTAATATTTATTACTTCTATTCAAAAATGTAAAATATTGTTCATCAATCAAATGTAATTGGGGGTGGGGTAAAAATTTCTGAACTCGTATTGACTAGACAACAGTGGAATTTGTCACCAACAAATATTAATACTAGGTTATATTTGAGAAAAAAATGTTCTGTGTTCTTATGAGTTTATTATTTTCTTGAATTTTGGCTCAGCAGCAAAAGTGATTGACTCTAAATTATAATATTCTTGCATTGATCCCAGTCTGAGGAAAATAGAAAATCAAAGTTGAAAAAACCCCGACTAAATGAATAAAATATTTGTGCTCTTTCTATAAACAGCTAATTCAGAAATTATAACATATCAACACATTTCAAACAACACATCGTATGACTCTTTCAATTTACATCAGGGATGCATTGTTTACATAAGCTTACAATAGTTTCCTTTGAAGTAGAGTAAATAGATCCTAATATAATATATGAAAATGTTTAAAAAGCTTTCTATATTGTAGACTGTAGAGTATAGTAAGATCTATATGCTTGGATGTTATAGTTTACACTCTAAATTGTTTTTTTTTTTAATTTCCAACAAATCATAAATATTTTTTCTATTAGAAAAGTTTTTTTTTCCAGAAAACTGTAACATATATAATGTAATATACAAACGGAAAAAAAGCTGCAGTGATTCATATTTTTTCATAAAGAAAATATTAAAAATATGCAATATAATGCATATTAAGTTTTATAATAGATTGACTAGAGTATTATAACCAAAAGGTAATATTTGATTGTTGTGGTAATTTGCCATTACTCACCAAGCTTTTAATATAATTTTAGCATCTCATAAACTTTAATGAGCTTTTATATCATTAAATTGCATTGTACTAAAATTACTATCAACATCTTTGTATCAATAATTTCAATCTCTGTGGTCAAGTTGCAATCTTTAATGTCTATATCAATATATTGGACCATAAATAAAGATACCTATATTTTTTTACTTCTAATACTGAAATAACTTTGGCTTGCCTCTTCAATTTTTATTTAGTTCTCTGTCTTGACTTCTTAAAAAATAAAAACATTAACAACTTAAAAACCTTTTTAATAATATTTAAAATTTATATTATTAAAAAAGGTAATAAAAATATAAACAAAAAGTGTATTATTATAGTATTTGCAATTAAAAAAACATTACATGGACATATTCCACTATAATAACTCAAATCTTATTACAATTAAATATTTAATAGAGATAATTCTTTGTAATATATATTTTAAATTAAATTCTATGAAACACTTTTTTTTCCAGCTAAATCTAATTGATTAAATATGCCAGTTGTAGATATATTTTAAGTTTTGAAAATGAATTTATAAAACAAAAAATTAATCTGTGTATATATAGGCAAACTACATTTTTTAAATCTTACTATTATGTATAGATTTAAAATCAATTTTTCTCAGATGGCAAACTTGTTTGAAAAGAGAAAAAAAAATTTTTAAATCTTATTGGATCAAAACTAAATGTATGAACAATTACAAACATTATTTAATGCACTGCTTGATGTAAAAAATGGCCTTCCTAGAAAAACTGATGCATACTCATCATATCTATAAAACAAAAAATTTCTAAAACAATTTATTAATTAAATGGCAAAACTGTGTTGTTTTATGCTACCATAAAATTGTATAATGCAGCCAAAAAACATAACTCATATGAGATAAAATCTTCAAAGATATTTTAAAAAATATATGTGAATATTTATTGCTATCTTGATTATAACATCAGATATAAGCAATTATTTTATCTAGCACCATGTTTACAATTATATTACATTCAAATATCAGCCTTTCAAGCTAATTGAGCACGCGCCTTTTGAGAGTGTTAAATAAATGAATACTTTCCTCTTCAATCCAAGATATGGTATTTATGCAGGAATAAAAAGGATCCTCTTATTCCTACAACTCAAATTCTTTTATATGAGCAAATCTGAAGAACTGTTGAGGAGAGCGTGAGTAGAATTCTCACTTTAAATTACTATTTACGATGTTTTTTGACTGAATGACGTCGGTGAAATTGCTTAGAATTTACTAAACATCATTCTTACTGAAACTTAATTATGAGTAAATAAGCAATTATTTTATCTAGCACCATGTTTACAATTATATTACATTCAAATATTAGCCTTTCAAGATAATTGAGCACAGGCACGTGCTCAATTAGCTTGAAAGGCTGATATTTGAATGTAACATCAGATATAGCATTTTTACTGTGAAAAGTTGAAATAATTTGTGTAAAATTTCTGCTGTTTATAATCAAATCATTTAAATATATACCAAAAATCATTGTCATCTGGATAAATACCTCATAATAGAGTGGTATACTTTTGGCATACAACAAATGAACTATTACTATGGCCACATCATCTTCAGACATAGTCTCAGTAATTATGATATCAAGAAAAATTTTGATTAAACACTGAACATAATATAGTATTTCCTTTTACTAACCACTGTTATTGTCAGAATCATGTCAGAATGAATGTTGATAAAATATTTAAATATAGTTGGCTACAACTAAACAAATTTTATCTTAAATTTGAAGTACTCAATTCATATTTAATATTACATTCATTCATTAGCACATATATGCATATATAATTAGTATTTTAATTAATCTCATAATGTAATTTATAGCTAGCATTAGATTTTTTTATGAAGAGATTTATACATAAATAATGATTTATTAAAAAAAAAAAAAAATCTACGCACTATGAGCATAAAAATTGTATAATCAAGAAGTGGCACAATGGAATTCAAATGGCTAAAGCTCATGGTTGATTCTACAATTGCCAAGAACACTGAGAATTACAATAATAATAAACATTGTAAAATATTATTAAATAAAAATTAAAAGAAGGAGAAATCTCAATTCACTCTTGCAATACTTTAACGATCTCAGTATTTTCTACATAAATCACTAGTAGTAAGAGTATAATTAATTTCTTTCTAATACATTTTTTTCCACTATCCCTTTTTCAATGCATTCTTATATCTTTAACTACTTCTCCTTTGTATTGTCATGATCAGATCTACCTTTACAGTTTTATAAATCTTATTAATTCATCATGCCACATTATATTTCTTCGGTAATAAATATATGAGTTCTTATTTTAAAATTGTAATATTATGATCTCAGGTTTCTTATAATGAATATAAACTTTTCAATAGCTATTTTATTAATCTGTAGTCGATAAATGAATGAAATCCTAGCGATAACTTGAGAAGACATATACTTTATTTATGAGCTAATGTTTACTTCTTATTAAACAAGACTAATAATAATTTAATATATTTATAAATAGTTTAACTAAAACAAAAATATCATATTAAACTCTAAATTTTTGAATAATATTATCATTGAATAGGAGAACATTAGAATACCCAGAGCGGGAAAAGCATTTTATATCCACTCAGGATATTAATCAACATCGAATAAATTTATCAAAATGGAAATAGTTAATCTTAATGTAATTTTCTTTCAATAAATTTATAGTTTCAATTATAGTAATTGATTAAGCAATTTATTAAAATTTATTTGTATGCAATTTTCATATTTGCCAGTAACTATTAGGTTAATTGTTCAACATTTTATTTACATGTCTGTACCTGAAACATTGAAAATATTTGCATCATAAAATTAAAAATAATATTTAGATTTCTGGATTCAATGAGTACCAAGAACATTAAGACATTACACCAAATTTAAATAACAAAGTAACATTTATTTACAAAGAACAGGTTTAATATAACATATCATAAAAATCCATTAACAGAATAAAAAAATATACATATATTTACAACAAGTTTCTGCAATCGTTTATGGAGAATACAATTTGAACTTTCCTGATATTAAAACCTTACATAAATGAATTACATATCAGTATTAATATGTATGTTTATACATAAGTATAAACTTATAGAGAAAAAAAGTAATAAGTTTAATAAATTAAAGAATGTTTAAAGACTTATTCATTTAAAATTAGTAAGTAAAGATTTATAATTTTAAGATTAGAAAAATATTATTTTTTAAAATGAATACCAATCTAATTAATGAGAGTAGAATATGTTGTTAATAAAATAAAAAAGGAATTCGAGTTAGATTTCCTTTATACCATGAATGACAAACTATAAAAATAACTCATTAATTAAAGTCAGAAAGATAACATTGTAAATTCTTGTATGGAGATTAAAATGAAGAATCACCTGAGTGGACAGGAGTACTAGCCAATAAATTTCAGTGATTGAACAATGAATGCTTCAATATTAATTTGATGAGCAAGAGGGCATTTGATTCTTGGAGCTTCACCTGTGCACAAGGACATATATATTTGAGCAGATCATCCCCCATGGCACAGTGACTTCAAGTGCAGAGAACCGGCCTCCAAATGTGGAACAGCCAACTAGGACTCTTACAGGCCATACTGATCTAAATTACTATTTATGTATGCCTTCGGGCCTTATTATGTTAAATGACTTTATATATGTAAGTAGTTAAATTGCTATTAAGGATCGAATGTTAAATTATCTAAATATTAATTGTTAGTAGTGATTTGTATTCATGGGAAGCGCACTCTTAGATTATCCAGACATAGCAATTGGCACAGTTTACTTTTTAAATCAAATACCTATTTCACTAATATTACAAATAATTGTTCTAAGCAATCTTAAGTAATGTAACCTAATAAAATTTCTCAATAAATTTGGAAACCAGTTATATATTTCTACATAAACATATGCCTTCTAATGCTATTAACTCATAACTCTAGCTTTACAATTTATGTACTAATTATTTTACTGACTAATTATTATTTATTAAATGTTATGGTTTTTATTATCACAGTTTATTAACTATACCTTGTTTATTAACTTTATCGTTTTAACTTTCAAGCTATAATAAAGCCTTAAATCATTTCAAATAGTCCAACTCAATGCTATATATGTCCCAACAATGAGCAAAGTAACCAATATTTAATCTTACCACTCCAGTGGTGACTTGCTTCCATACACTGATGCTCATGATGCATACTGCTTATTTAGTCTAATAATAATAATTTAAAATTTGGAATAAATAATTATCGGTTTTATTAATGATCACTAGCAATGCTCAGCAAAATACATTATACATTAAACATTAAACCTACACTTGGGAGTTAAAAAGTGTTCCTGAAGTGGGTGACAAACTTCAAATACTAAACTCATTAATGATCAACATACTAAATTAACATCTTACGTGTGATAAAAATATTACAACAAAGATATTTTGAAAAGGAAGAAAAACTACAAAAGCAATAAATATGGGATGGCATGAACCTGGAGGACACTTCTACTACCCAAGGGCAATAAATATATTAGGACTTAATCTCTACACATATGTAACATGAAAATGAACCAATCACCATTATGACTATAAATATAAGAAAATATCTCTCAAGGAAAATATCAACTATGAAGAGAGTTTCCTTGATCTCCTAATACTAGTTACTAAATTATTTAATATTATTAATGAGAGCTATGCTTGATCTCCATCCTCAAGGCAAGAATAGCTTCATATATCTTGGAACACACAATGGTCATATAGCAAATATCACTTATTCTAGAGAGGTCTTAGTTTTACACTCTCGCTAAATATAATATGACATTGATATATAAAACTGATGAATAAGAATAATGGCCAAATATGACTGAATAAAATATATAGCTTTAAATAATTAATAAAACAAGAAATATACCTTATTCTCACAAAATGTAAGACATTTTATAAGTATATTACTCATAACCCAAAGTATAGCAATATTTTAAAAATCTTAGTACCAAATTATCAATATAGCATAGTATCGTTAATGCTAAATTTAATAATAAGAATAATATGTGAACATTTTACTGAAATGCTTTAAACCATAACTGATAAATATAAAATTACTAATATTCTAAATAGCATCAATATTAGATTGCATATAATAATAATAGAATGGCATATTTAACCATAATAAATTATAAAATATAATGTAACTTAAGCAAAGATTTTACCAAATTAATATATCGTTATCATTTTCTTTAATGTTAAAATGAAATAAAACAAAACAATTTTTTTTACTCAAGTTTTTAATCAGAAAAGTTCATAGTCCAATATCAAGTAATCCAATACATCATGATGATCTCTGCATATGGTTAATACCATCCAAACAATTGCATCGACAGCTTTTCCACACACACACATAATAAGTATTAGCACATAAAGATGAATGAATGGCTATTATTTTGCAAACTGTTTTAAAACATATACAAGACAAATTAGTTCACATCCTTTCACATTACATTAATCCAATTGATTTTAAGATGTTAAATCTCTTCATTTCTCACTTAATAAAGATTCCTTTAATTCATGCAAAGTTTTCTCAACACTATTTGCAATTAATTAAATATTTCTCTTAAATTGCACAGGATTTTCACATATTTATCATAGTAGTACTCAATAACTTTTGTGAATAAAAATCTTAATTCCCAATATTACTTCTTTATTTTGCATAGTAGTTAAAATAAAACTTTATAACTTCAGGTATATTCAACAATTCTTATGTACCATTACATATAGAAAATAATGTTAATTAATCTTTAACACTTTCATAGACATGGTATCACATTGATAATCCTTCAACTTAAGAATATTAATTCATGACTAAGTTTCAATCACTTTATTCATTAAATTTTCATTTTCCAATCAATACATATTTATTATTCTAATAAATTTTTCATTCAATAAAAGTTTTTCTTTCATCATCAGTTAGTTCTTTAAGAATTTCTTTAGTCATAAATGATAATAAATATTTAAAAGTTTAGAGTCATCTTTTCTAATTAGGTTATAGCATAAGATCAAAATTACAGCTTGTACTAAGTTTTAAGTCTTTTTTTTCTTCTAAACTAGGCATCTAAATAATTTGTATTGAGTAACAGTTCTAGATAAATCAGAATATTTTAAAAATAATACCTATAATATTTCAAGCTTAGACATCAAGGGACTCATTCTAGATGTATCACTAATTGACATATTGCTAAGTGCCCAATAATAAAAAAATTAATTAGGTAGACATTTTAACTTTTAAAAAAAATTATTAAAATTTTATACTTCTTAGAATTTCAAACTTTAAGCTTGTCTGAAACTTTATGTACTTTACACTCTTCTAGTACTTTCAATACCAGATTCTCACATACAGTTTCCCTAAATATGGGTGTGCATGCCCTTATATAACTTTCTGTTGTCAATCACTTTGATGAACAAGAAACATTCTTTGCCCTTGAATCAATATTTGATTGGTTTTAATTGTGATCTGTCATTAATTATTCACAAATAACCAGACAGGCATGTGACTTTTAGAATTTCCAAAATTTTAAGTTATATGATTAAATTAAAAAAATGTCAAAATGAAACTAATTATAAATATTAAATAAATAATTTAAACTAATTAAAATTTATGAATGGATAATATCAGAGATTTCTTTAATTTTGATTAAAATTTTTAACCAAATAAAATGCTGTCAAATGATACTAAGTATTATACATAAAAATTATTTTTCTTAATAAATACATTTTTACATTTTTTCTTGCAAGCTGCAAGCTCACACACAGCCATTCTATTCTAACTATTAAATTGATATTTCTTTTAAACAGCAAACATATTTAACTGTTTCTAACTTATTTATTTTCTATTTCAAACTTAATAATCTTATCTAATAAATTGACTGATAATTTTTTAGAACTGATTCTAAATTAAATACTCTATTAAGCTTACAATAACTATTTCTTAAAATGTTAACACTCTATCTAATTTATGCTAGTTCATCGAAATATTGGTTTGTAATGAAAAATAACACGGTTTATTCCCAAAACTAATAATTTATATATATATTATTGATATATTTATAATTTTATTTATTTGTTGAAAAAAAAAGTATAATGGTAATAGTTTTAATTTTTTTTTTTTTTTTTTCAGGTTCTATAGATTTTAATTCATGGCCTCCTGCAGCTAAAGGACCTTTATGGAATAATTTTCCTCATCAAACTGGAGCTCAAGATCGAAGTAAAACTTCAAAGTTTTCTATCAGACCAACAATTGCATATGATTATTCTGATTATGAAGATACTTCACCATCTTCTTCTAGCACTGTTGCAACAACACAAAATATTGGCAGGATTGTTCAAAGTCTAATGGCTGTTACCAAAACTGTAAAGACTAATAATGAAACAAAGGTTGTTACCCTACCATCTCCACATCAAATTTCTTTTAATCCAACAACAATTTCATCTATAAATGGGCTTCAGACACAAAGTCCATTCCAACAAGCCAAAGCATTACAACCGCTCAATAATAATAATATAACTGAAGATTACTATTATTATACATATGAAGAAGATCAATTTCCTCAAATGAATAATCATCATTACCCAACAGCAAATAATTTGAATCATTTACCACCAAAGACAAGATTACACCCTTCTCCAAATGGTGCTATGGTTTCTAATAGTCCAATTACACGAAGACATTAAGATGTAACTGTTTTATACAATCTCTATAATAAGAAAGGTTTCAGAAAAAATATATATTACTTACAAAACATTTATATTTTAAGTTAAATGCATGAGCAATGGACCTTTTTTTAAATAAAAAAAAAAATACCAACATTCCCGGGAAATAAAAAAACAACAACACAGATTTATTCATTCCCTTTCCTTATTTTTAGTTTTAATGTATATTTAAGTGTATAGATTATTCAATCTCTTTTATTTTGAAGAATAATTTTAAATAAATCTAAAGTACGTTTATAAAATATAACATTTAATTACATAAACTAATATTATATTTTAATAGTACTGTATTAGTACAATTAAAACTTACAATTATATTTTATTTTGAAAAAAGATAGTTATTAAATAATAAAAATATATAAACTATTTATACATTAAATGTTCACACTGAACTATATGAAATGTACTGAGAAATTTTAATTAAACAGTAATCCCAGATTTTGATACATATATTTTATATAATATTTATGAAGCAAAATGATGAAGTAGTTTGTTGCTCAGGAGATCAGGTGAAGGTGGATTGATGTTTAATACAGGAATCTTTAGCTCTCAAATTTGTCATTCTATCACTGCACTAAATAGCACCAAACAATATTTATTTATCAGAAAGTGATTATATATATATATATATCATTCTTTTAAGCTATTGTAACTAAAAATGAATCTACCTCTCATTTCTAGATGTATCAAGAAAAATATATTAACAGTAAAGAAATCTGATTCATTTTTAGGCATATACAGATTAGAATATTTCTTTTTATGTGATGTAGATTTATTCTGACTAGTGAACCACTATAATTCAAGAAAATATATCTGAACAATAATATGTATAGAATATTGAAACAATGGCTAGACAAAAAAGTTAAATATAGAAAAAGAAATGTTATTCAATAAAATTATATATTTCTAAAATGAGTTTGCATTGTGATATCTGTTATCAGGAATACACTTATAACAACATACTGTTATTATTTAAATGAATTTTCAGAATTTATTTTATTAGTGAACCACTATAATTCAAGAAAATATATCTGAACAAAAATATGTATAGAATATTGAAACAATGGCTAGACAAAAAAGTTAAATATAGAAAAAGAAATGCTATTCAATAAAATTATATATTTCTAAAATGAGTTTGCATTGTGATATCTGTTATCAGGAATACACTTATAACAACATACTAAAGATCTGTGTTATTATTTAAATGAATTTTCAGAATTTATTTTAATAATAAAAAACACACACACAAGCAAATATAATCAAAAGAATCAATCAAAGTGGTGTAGGCTTGATTAATTTTTATATATATCAACATATAAGTTAAACTTTATATTATAAATATAATAAGACTGGAAACATTTGACAATTGACAAGAAGAACCCTTTTCTTTTTTTAACTTCATCTATTTCATTTTTCTTTATGATCAGAGTGTTTGTTATGCATAATACATAATCAATTGTATATAATGACTAAGCTATATGAGTAATTTATCAAAGTTTTAAATGTATATCAATAATAATAAAATAATCATATGATTAATTGCTTGGGAAATCATATGACTCAGTTGATATAAAAGCCTTTAGCTTTTGAAACCACTATGTTACTATTCTGGCATTCATATGCAATATCATTTTCAAATAAAACATTTATTAATGCTATTATAATTGAAAATGACTATACAATTATATTTAAAATTATAATGGAATTTAAATAAATTGATTATTCATAGTTATTTTTAAAAAAATTAAAAATAGGAAATAAAAATTAGAATAGTTTTTTATTTATGTTGTGTATTTTTGTATTTAATGAGTTTTTATAAAACTTGTTTTGATCTAATACAATTTTTGCTAGTTGGATTACTAAAGCAATTTTATGCACACTGTTTTTAAAAACTTGAGATTAGTATTAGAAATTATTTTCATGAATGAAATAAATTTCATTATATATAATATTGTTCTACAAATCAGAGATCTATGCATTTAAACATTACTTTTTAATGCCTTCTAAATTTCATTTTCACTTTTCCATTTCTTTATTATTTTTTATTGTTTTATTCTTATTTCCCTTTATATTTTTATTTTTAATTTCTGGTGCTATTATAATAATATAGAAAAACATATAAAAAAGAAAAATTCAAAAATGTCACTATTATTATTTAATTCAACTAAAATTATATTATGAAACTTTTTGCTTTTCCTGTGATAGAATAAAGTTTCAAAGAATTAACTAGCGTTTTCAAGGTCAGTCTTCCATTTACAGTTAGAGAGGGATTTCGAAAAATTGATATTATCCCTTATACTTTCTAAATAAAATAGTTTTACTTTTTATTTATAGTAATTTTTTTAAATGAAGTTTTTTTGGGTGTGTTTTTTACATTTTATTATGCATAATAACTAAATATTAAAAATGATAATAGCATAACTATTACAAATTTCTGGTGTTAGCACTAGTATATTGATTAAATCTTATACCAATTGCTGTTAGTTTGCTTTCAAAATGATTTTTAAATATAAAATAAATTAAGAGCAACTTACATTCAGAAATTGATTTTGCTATAGCCTGTACTCTACTATAGGATGAAGCCACCAATTTACATAGTAACAAGATTCAAATGAACAAATAAAAAATTAAGTTTTATACACTTCATAAAAAATCAAAAACAAATAAAATGTTTAAAAACATAAAAATAATATGTATACTAATAAGCCTGAAAATAATATACTTAGTAATCAAATTAAAGCACAATGATTATAAAATAAATATATTCAGTAAGTGTGATCATCATAACCATCTGTGAAAAATTAAATTAGTAATGAGGGAAAATACAACTCTGTCCCTAATTTAATTTCTTGTATTTGTTTTGTAATCACAGTAAATTAGTATTGCAAAATATATCACTTTATTTTTGCTTTGATTTTTTATAAAATGTAAAAAGCTCATTGATTATTTTTTCATTTACTTAATTTATATTTGTGATGTGATGCACTGTGACTTCTCCTTATACGAAGTCATAAGTCTCTCAACAACTATGCCCAGAAAAACCTGTTAGTCAATATACCTTCTTTTTCCATTCCCCACCCTAAGTTTTTCCATATCCTGCTCCATCCCATTTCCACAACATAATCTTTGTCAACTCTATGGTTTTTATATCTAAATCCCCCTTTTCCCAAACCCAGCATAAAAATCAATAACCCACTTTCTGTATAATCACTTTCCTTATATTTATTCTTCCACAACTTTATTATTTGTATACTTTCTACTTTTCGGCACTTACATTTACTTAACAAGTGCTTAATATTTTATATGCTTTCCTTACACAACTTGCAGACTAAATCACCCATGTTTTTCCATTTATGTGTATAATCCCCAGTTGCTAAAAATCTTGTTCGAGCCTTAAACAGTAAATTACTTTCCTTACTATTATAATAAATTAACTTGCACCCAATATTCCATTTACTTCTATATATATTTAAACTCTTTTTACTCTCCATACTAGTTCTCCATCTTTCCAACTCCCTATTCTTTATTAATGCATCTATTCTTCTATCCCATTCCTTACCACTATAACACTCAACAATTCTCCTAACACAATCATCCCACCTTTTGTACAAGTATACTGATATAAATTCTTTAGTCAAATCTTCTGCATACCACATCACCTTTCTCAACCATCTTGTTACTTGCCCTTTATTCATAACCCAATTAAATACTATTTTAACTATTCTTTTATTATCCATAAACCTCAATCTACAGAACATTTTCATTTTGCTTTTTGCATCCCTCATATAAAAACTTGACCATCCATTTCTCCTTGAATTGCCTCCTTTGCCAACCACATATCTTCATCAAATGCATATCTTCCTACTTCTCTTTGTGCTTTTTCCAAGTAATCTAATAATTCTTTACTAACAACACACCGTTACCATATGCTAACCCTGCTATTGCCACTCCATTCCATACAATTCTACCCACATCATATTTATTATATGAAAACCCTGTTAACTTCTTTATCAATCCCTTTCTTTCTTTTTTTTGCTTCATTTATCATTTTTTTCTTCCATTCATCCAAGCAGTTTCTCTGATTACTTAATATGATTCCCAAATAATTATATCTATTCACCACACATAACTTTATATCCCCCAATAAAAATTCTTTGTTTTCTCTTTACCCAGTATTAATCACCATTACTTTTGATTTTTCTTCACTAAACTTAATCCCCATGTCTTTACCCACCTTTGTGCATGTCCTCAGAATAATTTCCATATTTTCCCTTCTTTCTGCATACAAAAAGACATCATCTGCAAATAAAAAACCCAATAATGTATACACTCTCTTGCCATCTATTAATGGTATCTCTATCCCTCTTCCTAATCTTTCTATTGCTGTCTCCATTTATCTCAAATACAACAAAAACAAAATAGGTGACATAGGGTATCCTTGTCTTAGTCCCACCCCATTTTTAACTGATTCTATATTCCCTAATTGATACGTATAGTAATTATTTTCATATAATTTCTTAATAATATCCACTAAAGCTCCATCATTCCCAAATTTACTAAACTTACCCATAAAATAATTATTCTATCATACACCTTTATATCTATAAAAACCATAAATAACTATACCTACTCATATCCATAAGTTGTGTAACTACAACTTCCTTGCATTTCTCCCACTATATTATTTTCTTCCATCTATTTTGCAACCCTTCCAGTCACCATATATGAGAAAACTATTAAAACTGATGTTACTGCTATCAGTCTATAATTATTTAACTTTCTATGATCCTTACCCTTTTTTGCTATAAGTATAGTGGTTCTATCTTGCAGGATTTTAATACCTGAAAATTTTCATTTTACTATACAATATCAATAAAAAAAATTAATTACATTTTTTGTGTTAATACTTTAATATCTATTTTTTAAATCTTATCTATAGTTGTTACTGAACATAAGATGGTATAAAATCAAAGTTATTGATTGTCACAATCAATTTCAGGATCTATTTATTATGTGAATGCTTAAATATAATTGTGACTAAAGCTAACAAGTTAGAAGAGTTATAAACAACGCCACCCCTTTATCATAAGTATAATGAATATGTATTAAGTTTCTGTGCAAAGACATGTCAAATGTTTAAACAACAGAACTTTATCTTTGTTCCATTAGTAATTCACTATTGCATGCCAAGTAATATTATAATCTGAAAAGTTTGATGTTTAGAGATTAAATATTAAATGATAAAATTTCTTATATCATTAAAATGACAATTAACAAAATATATAGTTTGTGAAGTAGTTTCATATCTATTGGCTAAATAATAAAACCACTTGAACTGAATTCAAAATGATAGAAAATTGAAATCTTCAAGTGATTAGCTCAAATAACTTAATGATTAAAATGCTCTATGAAATTCTTTGATGTATTCAGGAAGTGGCTTCTTTGTCTAGAATACTCTGACCATTCAACACATATCTAAAACATTAAAGTTCAGCTAATAAAAAAATCACATGATATTTAATATAACATGAATTATTAAGAGTACTATAATCATAAAGAAATCAAAAGTTATTCTGATTAGGCTTGAACATACAGTTAATTTAAGATGCCTATCAAGAGTTATATTAATTATAAAATGATTCAGTTCATTGAAGAATGCTTAATCCTTAAAAAAGAATGTTAAAATAATAAAAAAGCAAATAATCAACAGTAGGCTTGATAGACAAGATTGAATGTTATACAATAATATTCTTACAGTTCTCACCATAATGGTAAAGTAATGACCCAGGCTAAATATTAAAAAAACAATTCTCAGTTGAGTAAAGTGAAAAATATATTTCAAATTAATAAAGTGAATAAAACTGTTGTGTTAAATTGCCATTCAGTTACTTGAACTTGATTCTCGAATAACTAGCAATACTGATTCTATATTTAACAAATAAATAAATGGTTTAAGATTCATTAAAAATATTTTATAACAAAATTCCTATGTAATTAGCCTATTTATTCAGTGTATTGAATATTTCTTATATATGTAAATAGAAGGATTTGACTTTAAGATTTTTCAGTCTATATTTGTCCTCCACTTCAATGTCTCTATTTATATAAGAAAATTATATGTATATTTTTTGTTTTCAGAATCAAAACAATATTTTTGAATTCATAGAATAGTATGCATTATGCATAATGTTGCTTAATGATATTTTTTTTTCCTATTCTTCATATTAAAAAACTATATTATTGAATTCTACCTCACATTTTATAACTATGGAAAATCAAAATTTAATGAAAGTATTTTAATAAATAAAAATATTTTTCAAATGCATTGTTCAGCACTAAAGTATCCAAAGAAATTTTTAATAAAATCAATGATTTTCAACACATTTGGAGATATTTACATGTATAATATTGAATTGATGTCTATCAATAGATATCAGTATGTATATATATATATATATATATGGACTAATTAATATTTTATATAATGCAGTTAAATATCACTCATCACCTTTAGTGCTTGCTCACATATTAAACCCTGGCTATCATATAAATTTCTTCAATACCAAAATTCTATCTTGAAATGATAGTCATCATATATTAACAATTCAAAAGACCACCTACCCTCTCATCAGACTACTTACATAGTGTTCAACATCCCATGCCCCAAACTGGTGAATTTCACACATCTCTCTCCACTCATGTCTCTCAGCACTGCTACTTATAGAAAAGAGCTCTGAATAAACTCGAATATAATCCCATCTTTTTAGAACACAAAAAGTCCACTGACCATATGTTTGAACTGTCTTCTGATTCCATCACATGCATAAAATATCATGACTCTAAACAAAATCAAAGAAGTATGGCTTGTAGCCATCAACACCTATGCTATAACCTGAAAGAAAGCATGCTTCTCTCTCTCTCTCTCTCCAAAAAGTAGACTTTCTAATCCACTTTGCATATATTTAAATATTTTCTATCACGTTAACATAACCCACTTGTTATGCTTATGAGAAAATAAAATTTCTTGAAAGCGCTCAGCCAATTAATATTACAATTTGTACTTAGCTTCACCATTGCCTGTGTTTTAGTGTACTTAAACATACATTAATAAACATAATATAGCCAAATTATTATTTATACAGAAGAATTTCATTTTCAGCTTTAAAACCAACAACTAAATTTTAAGTCCAATCAATCAGTATTCATAGTCTCAATTCTGATTCTCATTATTTATGTAACTGGTTTTAATTGGATAAAAAAAATATTTTTTTTATTGTTCTGTTTAGTTATATGATTTTTCTGTGACCAAAAAATAATTTCTCTATCCATTTGAAGGCAACTGTTGTTTTCTGAGAACCAAATGGAGTTATACTATGCAAACATGTATTCATGAAACTACATAATATTTAGCAATGAGTGAAAAATAACATTGATTAAAAAATAAAATGTATAATACATTTATTCTTAAAAAAAAATAAAGAAAGTAATATATTTTTCAAGATTTCTAAACAATTAAATATTTTTGGACAATGTATCACCTTTATTTATTAATATTAAAATCTATTTGTAATCAAGTATGGTTATTCTAACTTTACAAAACAAAAATGATACAGAGAAAAGATAAAAAATAAAAAGTTAGAAAAAAATAGGGGGGGGGGATATTATAGTTAGTAATAATACTGTGCTTGCATTAAACATGGAGTATGTTAACACAATCACACATTCTCATTGTAATAGTTAATTTAGAAGATGAACAATGCCGTAAGAGGTTCATGACAAGTGGCTCCATACCAATCTAAATGATTAAAGGCAGTAAGATAAGAATAAGTAAAAAATTAAAAAAAAAAGCTTAATTTATCAATTTTAACAGAATTTTTTGTGAATTAAGGTAAGCTTTATCATATCTTTTTTATTTATTTATTATAGACATAATTTCATAATACTCTCATTTCAATAAAATAAGATAATGACAAGAATATGCAATCAATAACACATGACTGATCTATTCTAAGATGATCATATCAAAAGTAAAGAGTAGACATTTTATTTTAATATAATTTACTCAAATGTTGCTCTAAATATATATATAATTTTACTTAATTATTTAATATCTCAAATATTTCTTTACTTATTCATCCATCTTACTTCAAATTTATCTTATTTTAACAATACATATTCTTCCATGAATTTCATTTTAAATTCACATTTTTACTTGATATATTGACATTATTTGAACATTTATTATTTATGAAATAGTCAGCTTTGATGAATATATATATCT
The DNA here is from genome assembly GCA_028023455.1 of Epiperipatus broadwayi. Classification (NCBI taxonomy): domain Eukaryota; kingdom Metazoa; phylum Onychophora; class Udeonychophora; order Euonychophora; family Peripatidae; genus Epiperipatus; species Epiperipatus broadwayi. The sequence goes on along the minus strand of JAQFVV010000570.1, from coordinate 158,409 downwards.
TTGCCAAAAAAAAAACCCGTCATATATTACATGACCTAATTTAACAAGCCTCTATTACAAATGTTATCTAATGAGCTTGCTAATAGCTCTTAACAAGCTTTTCAGAATAGTATATAGTTTAGTTGACCTTAGAACTTTGAAATTTTTTTTTGTAAAAATTGTCTGCAGACATTTCTTAGTGAGGTGCTAGGTTAAGCTAAGTGGAAAATCTGAAATTTTCAAACATTCATATGCCTTCAAATCGAGCTAACTCAAATAGCCGTATGGGACTGAATTAAGTTCAGATGCACCAAATATTAATAGCTTTAGCAATATAAAATTGCCAAAGCCTTAATAGCAAAAAAAAAAATATAACTGAAAAAAAAAAAAAAAAATCACATCATATATCACATGACCTAATTTAACAAGTGTGTATTACAAATGTTATCTAATGAGCTTGCCAATAGCTCTTAACAGGCTTTTAAGTTAGATAGCTGGATTTGAAGTCATATGGATATCTGAAAATTTGAGATTTTCTACTTAATAGTTAATCATTAGATAAAGTGCTGGGCTTGACTGGTATTTTAAATCTAATGCTTTTGCACACCAAAATAGCTACTTGGTACCTTCCCTGACCTACTTTACATAAATACTATGGTCTGCTTGATTTGGTACTGTGATATAGTGGTGGTTCTAAAATTCTAGGTCTAAGAATCACAGATCTTACTGCATTTCAAGAGCTCAAATTTTTTATGACCTCCCAAACAATAAAATCATTCGTTTATTTCTTTTTATCAATAAATATATATATGTAAGCAGAATTGATAAAGAAGGATCTCTAACCTAGTCTCAAATGCCTATATAAACATTTTGATAATGGTATATGCAGTTAGCACCTCACTGAGGAAACCAGAAGCAAAAACCAGTCTGGGGTTGGGGATATTTTGAAAAGCTGGTTAAGAACTATTGGCAAACAGATTAGATAACATTTGGAATACATGCTTGTTAAATTGGGTCATGTGATATATGACTTGATTTTTTTTTTCCAATTATATTTTTTTGCTATTAAGGCTTTTGCAATTTTATATTGTGAAAGCTATTAATATATGGTATATCTGAACTTAGTTCAGTCCCATATGGCCATTTAAGTTACCTGGATTTGAAGTCATTTGGATGTCTGAAAATTTGAGTTTCTACTTAATAGTTAACCATTAGATAAAGTGTTGGGCTTGACCTGGTATTTTAAATCTAATGCTTGAATATTTTAGCACCCCACTGAGTAAGCCAGAAACAGAAACCACTCTGGGATTGGAGAAATTTTGAAAAGCTTGTCAAGAGCTATTGGCAACTCATTAGATAATATATATATAATAAGTTATTCATTAAAAATATATGTAAATTTTAAATTATAATAAATAGTAATATGTAAGTTAGGCAGAAGCAGTTTTGATTATGCAATTTATCCACTCTACTTTGAACACTTTTTAGCAAAAAATCATATTATTGTACATATATGCATATACAACCTTATGTTTTGATTATTCTACAGTCTTCTTCAGATCTATGCTATAATGAACAAAACAAAATGCATAACTATATAAGCAATATCATAAAAATGTAAACAAAATTAATAGAATAATAAAAAAATATAATAAACAAAACTAAAAAACAACATAAAATATAACAAAATGTAATAAAACTGAAATTATGTTTTGTTATATTTTATGTTTTTTTTTAATTTTGTTTATTTTATTGATTACATTTTTAATGGTATTATTTATATAGTTATGTATTTTATTTTGTTCATTATATCATAGCTCTGAAGAAGATAACAGGGCAGTCAAAATGTAAGATTGTGTATGTATTGTACTGGTCAAAAATGTATGCTCACTTAACAAGATTCAAATCGTAAGCAAAAGTACCTTGAATCCTATCATGCTCAAGATACACAGGTCTGGAGCAATCCTGAATCCTAACCTATTTGCCTATTCTTCGAATCTCTGACCCAATGAACAACAATCCTGATGATACAGTCCAATTATTTTAATTCCAGGCCCAGAAGCAAAGCGGTAGAGCATAAGATCAGACTGATGATGATGATCGAGATAAGAGTAGCCCAGGAATTACATTTATTAAAGTTATCCTTGTTAATGCTAAGTTATTAGCTAAAGAAAATAATTCTACTAATTAGAAAATAATAATTCAAAACAAACAAGGATTTACATGAAATATATATTTAATAAAATATTGTGAAAATGCATATATATGTTACAAAAGGTTTCACGCTTGGAATGATATTGTCTATTTACAAAACTTGGGATTTGTTTTTATAAAATCCCCTTTACATTAATTATTTAACGAATATAATTTTATGGAGTGTATTATAACTTGTGCGGAGTTAATATGCCAATTTAATAACATTTTACTAATAGAACGTTGTGGATATAAAAGATCGTAACAGGTTTAGTAGTAAATGATTTGATAAACAGGCAAAATATACGATCTCAATCACTTATCTACCTTATGAAAATCATGATATGTACTTTTATTGGCATTGTTTGGGAAAGACATCTTTGGAACTTATAAATAAGAAACAAACAATGCGCTACATTTATGAGAATACGTGGTACAATCATTAATATAAATTGATTTACATCTATGGAAATCGATTAGTATTTTAAAAGAAAGCAATTTTAAAATCAACATACTGATTAATTAGCATGTTGGTGCATTTTCATGAATGAGTCATTATTTCCAACACCTAACGAAAGGTCAAACAGGCATAAATCATTTAAATAAAGAAATACGGATCTTATGGTAGTTTGAATGCTTCATCATTTTAAGACATTTGATAATGAATAAGGGTTGATATGTCCGCGATTTTGACGATACGGTATCGAATGGAGAGGTTTGGTTTGAATGCCCAGAGCCAGTTGTATGGAACTTCCGCAGCCCAATCAAAACCCTATAAACCTCGCGTTTCACAGGGAGTACCATATACCCCTGATTATGAACGATTTTGAGAACTAGTAGGAGGGGAGATTCAGATTTCCAAAGTCCCCAATGACAAAGCAACACAGAAAATATATGTGGAAGTACCATAAGAGAAAGGACAGGTAGGCTAGCAGCATTATACCTGTGCGATAAACTTAATATATTATATTCGAAAGCCTGTAAATGGTTTGACTCCTGCGCAATGATATATTTGAATAAAGAATCATTCAGAAAATTATAACAGAGAATAACTCTTTTAACTACGACATTAAACTAATGAAATTTATATTTAACTTTGATTCCCATATACATATTATTGATAAAATTAGCCCTCCAGGCAACAGCAAGAAAAGGTGGAATAATTATATTAAGGTTCATGATCTTTTAAAATGAAAATTTAAAGACAAATTCAAATAATAAAGTGAAATATGCATCCACAATAAAATATTTTAGATAAAAAAAAACATGAATAACAGATTTAATATAAAACCAACCTAGCGAGCGATTTCTGTCACAAATGACTAAAGCTTTATTAATAAATTTAGTTGAAATCCCTGCTTCTTTCCCCATTAACCAAAGAAATAAATCCTTGTTAAACTCGTGAGGTTGAATGATATTGGCATATAAAAGACAACAAATTATATATATATTAAACAAAATAAGTTAAATATTTAATTGAGCCGCACAAAGCTATATAACATAAATTAAACGTGCGAGGGCGTAATTAGAATTACATTATACTAGTAAGGATTACAGAGAGAGAGTTTAAAAGCATAATTAATAGAAACTACCCGAATAAAATGTAAGATTTTCCTTATATCGCAGATAAATAGATTACCTAAGGGCTTTATAGTAAAGGCAGCTCCACACAGAATGGGGTTACCTCAGAATAACAGGCAGGTGCATTATAAATGGTCAGCATGCTGCTGGGAGCGATCAGGCAGTTATCTTTTATGGCCAGTCACATGGATGGAACTTGACAGCATCAGGTAGACAGTCTTCCAAGAGGCCTGGAGAAAAGTCCTTTTCTACTCACAGTTCATAGCACGCAACTCCTGTTGACTTCTTATAAAATTTTAAGGTTTGAAAACACTTCTGAAAATTTATTTTACTGAAAGACGTTCTCACAGAATTTTCTAAGTAACTGAAAGTAAACAAAGGCAAAACTCTCCATACAATACTGCCACCCTGTGCCAAACAGAGTTATCAATGGATGCCAGAAGGCCTGTGCATAAAATCCCTATCTAGTGCCTACTCATCCAATATCCCCAGACTAGTTTCTGGCTTGTGGCCAGCATCAGTGAGAAACCTTGGATCTGAGAGCACTGCACCCAGATCTTAGGATCTAATGCAACCCTCCAGCAGCCACTTTTTAACTCTACTTCAAACCTATGAGAATGAAATTGAAAACACAATAATATTTTCAATCTAAGCTCAATAGCTTATATAGTCATATGGGTCTGAACTCAATTCAGCACCCATACATTTTGGTGTCTTTGGCTCTTAAACAACCATAGCCACCACTATCCTATTAGGCAAAATTGGTGTTAAACCACTAAACATCACATGATCACCATCTCTATGCTAGCACAGGCCTTCTGGCATCCATTGATTACTCTGTTTGGCACAGGTGGCACTACTGTATGGAGAGTTTTGCCTTTGTTTACAATTATGTGCTAGTATAGAGATGGTGATCATGTGATGTTTAGTGGTTTAACACCAATCCTGCCTAATAGGATAGTGGTGGCTATGACTGTTTAAAAGCCAAAGAGACCAAAATGTATGGGTGCTGAATTGAGTTCAGACCCATATGACTATATAAGCTATTGAGCTTAGATTGAAAATATTGTTGTGTTTTCAATTTCATTCTCATAGCTTTGTAGTAAAGTAGAGTTAAAAGGTGGCTGCTGGTGCAGTGTTCTCAGATCCAAGGTTCCTCACTGATGATGGCCATAAGCCAGAAACTAGTCTGGGGATATTGGATGAGTAGGCACTAGATAGGGATTTTATGCACAGGCCTTCTGGCATCCATTGATTACTCTGTTTGGCACAGGGTGGCACTACTGTATGGAGTTTTGCCTTTGTTTACAATTATGTGCTAGTATAGAGATGGTGATCATGTGATGTTTAGTGGTTTAACACCAATCCTGCCTAATAGGATAATGGTGGCTATGATTGTTTAAGAGCCAAAGAGACCAAAATGTACAGGTGCTGAATTGAGTTCAGACCCATATGACTATATAAGCTATTGAGCTTAGATTGAAAATATTGTTGTGTTTTCAATTTCATTCTCATAGTTTTGTAGTAAAGTAGAGTTAAAAGGTGGCTGCTGGAGGGTTGCATTAGAACCTAAGATCTAGGTGCAGTACTCTCAGATCCAAGGTTCCTCACTGATGATGGTCATAAGCCAGAAACTAGTCTGGGGATATTGAATGAGTTAGTACTAGATAGGGATTTTATGCACAGGCCTTCTGGCATCCATTGATTACTCTGTTTGGCACAGAGTGGCACTACTGTATGGAGTTTTGCCTTTGTTTACAACAATTATGTGCTAGTATAGAGATGGTGATCACGTGATGTTTAGTAGTTTAACTGAAAGTAACTCAAAGTAAAAACTAAATGTGACTGAAAAGTAACGAAGTTTAATGACTAGCTCAAAGTAACTGAAACTGAAAAGTAACTAAACTGACTTCTTTTGTTCTATGGTCCCTTTTATACACCCTTTAATCCCCCCCAAGAATGTAATTTCAGTTGCCCACTGCTGTCTCTGTAATCTCTTGATTAAAAACAACGCGTCCCGGCCGATGCTATGACATATGAAAAAAAAAAAACACAACAACATTTAATTGGCAAAATATTTTTAAAACAGATAAGGCTCGAAATACCATTTTAGATATTTTTTAAAGATTTGTAAACAACTAACAAAAGAATTACTTATGATTTTAATTAAGATTTATAATTTTAATTAAAGAAAACAATCTGAATCTAGATAAAGATTATTTCAGTATTTAGACCCTTCCCCATTTTTCTTTGTTTTTACTTTCCAATAATTTAATTAAATACACATATATAAAAAGATATTTACAATTATAAAAGAATATCGAATTTTCAGCAAAAAATATTAATAGAATTATTGCTTCGTTCATATATATATATATGCATCACACACACTACTATTTTACTTTACTAAATAATTGTATTAATTCCTTGGATAATTATGCCTACAGTGTGTGTGGGTGAATGGCATATATATACGGCGAGGTCTGAATTGCGGGACCTGCAGGAGGTTAGTGTAGATGGTAAAGCATGAAGCACGATGATGATTAGACATCGACTGCTTCAATAGATATGTACAATAAAGTTTTTTAATAAAAAGTGCTCAAAGTAGAGAGGATAAATTGCATTTATATAAGATATTACAGCAAAATAAAGGAAGTGGTGAATTTGGTACTTTTGATTATGTTGTAATCATTATCAACCAAAATCATGTAACCAAAAAAAAAAATAGCAGATGTCATGTGATTTTCGAAGAACTGTGTACATTGTCATTAGCAGATTGTCTATTTGTAATCTTTAATTTTGCTTATAAAAATTGCCCTTTTAATTTTTCTCTTTTTATTATATCTTTATTTAATATTCTTGTGTGAGCTTGGTAAATTATATATGTGCTTTTTTTTTTCTTTATGTGGCTTCAGTTGATAATGAATACTATGTAATTGAAAGTACTTCTACTGTTATTATTTACCATTATTATAATTTAAAAAATAAATATATTCTAATAATTTTAATAAACTTGCAAATAACTACAACTATTAAATATATAATGCTGAGAATATATAATCTTATTTACGGAGAAGCTAACTCTAAATGCACATACCATAATAATAATTTAAAAGTAAAATTCTCTGAAGTTTTACAAACTTGTAAATGACATCCACTTTCTTGTATGAATGTTAATTCATTATATAGATTTAAAATGGTTTGTTTTTATCTAATAACCATGTAGTTATGTGGTTAATAAATCATTAACAACTTAAAGAGATGGAATTCTATTAATAATCATCTTTATAAAGTATTAATCAAACTAGCTTACAGTTTCAAATAATAACCAAGATATAAACTTTAATAATTTTAATAAACCTGTAAATAAATATTCACAACCTGCACATTAGCATAATAATAGTTTTAAGTCAGAAGCACTTAAGTGGATATTCTATACAAAATTTCAAGTCAGTTTGACTTGTGAATTGTTACTATAGCATGTGAATTCTGAATTAACTTCTCCGTGAATAAGATTTATCTACAATCTCTCTAAAAAGTAGACCATTAAATCTTAAAAAAAAAAGTTCTTTTCAGTTACAGATGCCATAAAATATTTTTTTCAAAATATCTAATAAAAACCAATTTAATTATGAAACAAATATCTAATCCACTTTATGACTCGCCCAGATATAATGACATTCTCTTAAGTCCCTTTTTTGTCTATATGTATTATCATATGCATTCAAAAACTATTTATAATTACTCATGAGAACATCCATCTACAAGAAAGAGTTTGTTATAGACTAAAATAATTCTTGAAGCCTTAAGTAAACCAAGGATAATTTTTAATGTTCACTACATATGCTCTTGTAAATATTATTACTATATGATTAGTGACATATATAATGAGTTATTTATTTGGTAAATAATCATGGACAGGTTACTAACATGTATCACTTAGTATGGTAAGTTTACTTTTTTTAAATTGTTTGAACAACATAATTGTTTTTCTCAAATGCCTGAGAGTTATTAACCAAAACCTTAGTGGAATGCTTGAAGATATAATGAAAGTGTGTGTGAATAAGTGAATCATTCTCTTTTATACTTATAGTCATGATTCACAAATCTAAATTATGGTTTTATTCACAGAAAACTGTAAATCATCTGCAAAGGCTATTGTTGGTTACAAAGGTAGGAAATTATAGGAATGCCCTAAATTGAGATTTAAGTTGTCATTTTATGATTACCAATTTTTTTAAATATCTACATTTAATTAAAATAAGATATCCATTATAAAATAATTATTGTAATAAAAATAATGAATTATAATGATGATGATAATACATTTTATAAATAACTATTAACCACAGAAGTACGATCAGTTAATTTCCTGACCTTCAAATGAAAACTATTTAAATTCAAATTTAACAACATCATGCCATATCCCAAGATTTACAAATTTTAATGTTAGCACATTGTCTGTTAATTAAAGATATCCTATTTCTATTTATCAAAACTGCTTTTTTATTATTTTTATTATTATGGTTTCTTTCCTTATGAAGAATCTTAATATTTTTCAGATCAAAATTGAAAGTGAACTCATGGATTTTTTCATGGTCAAAGAAAACAGATGCCATTATTAAATCTTTATTAATTTTATTTTTTATATATTAAATAACAATTGATACTATTTTAATTTCTTCTCGAGATTACATCTTGATTTACCTATGTATGAAGACTTGTGCTTACATAAAATTGAATAAATAATATTTACCTTTGTATTTAAAACATATAATATTTCTTGAATTATTTACTAATTTATTAACATTAGATGGAACACAAAATCAAAAATTATATAAATCTCTATATTTTTTTTTTTTCAAAATGTAGCTTGAACATTTGAAAATGGAATAGATATCTATCATTAACTTTCTGCTCCTCTAAAATAGCATATTTCTTTTTAAACTGACATATGTCAATTTAAAAAGAAATATACTACTTTAAAGAAGCAGAAAATTAATGATAAAAAATAGATATTTCAATATAAAAAGAAATATATCACTTCAGAAAAGCAAAAAGTTAAATGATGATAAAAAGATATCTATTCCTTATGTTTCAAATGTTCAAACTAATTTTTTAAAATATATACAGAGATTTATATAATGTTTCATTTTGTGTTCCACCTAATGTTAATAGATTGATAAATAATTCAAGAAATATACATTTTAAACAAAAAGGAATATTGTGTATCAAATTTATGTAAGTGCAAGGCTTCATACATAGGCAAATTGAGATGTTGTTTTGAGAAAAGATTAAAAGAGCATCAATTGTTATATAAACATATAAAAAAATAAGAATAATTATGATCTAATAACAGAATCTGTTTTCTTTGATAATAAAAAAAATATGTTTACTTTCAATTTCAATCTGGAAATTACTAAGATTCGTCATGAGAAGAGAAACCATAATAAAAGAATAATTAAAAAGACAATCTTGATAAATAGAAATAGGATTCATTTAATTTACAGACAATGTGCTAATGTTAAAATTCATGAAACTTGGGATATGACATGATGATATTTACTTCTGCTAGATTTGAATTTAAGTAGCTTTCAGTTGAAGAAAATCAAGAAATTAACTGAAAATACTTCTGTGATTTACTATAATTATTTATAAAATATATTATCATCATTATAATTCATTCATCTGTAGACCACTTTTAAATAAAGAAGAGCACCAATTTGAAGAACTGTCTAATATTAAATGGAATATTATCAGACCTTGGGATGTACTTCATTATAAAGATTCAAAAACTGGAGATATAAGTAGAATGAGATTCATTATATAAGAAATTGAAAAAAAAAAAAAGTGGAAAAAGGCAGCATATCAGATATTAACAAGATTATCTATTTAATGAAAAATATCAAATTCAGATAATTCAGTTTTATGCCTCAATAATTCTGAAGAAAAAGTAATGGAATTTCATTTAGGTGCAAATAGTTCTTTTGATTAAATCAAATATTTAAAAATTGTTATTATTAATTTTAACGTTAGAATTTGAAAACAATTGAAAGATGAAAGTGTTATATGGAATTTTAAAAACAACAACAAAAAAAATGGGATGTAAATAAAAAATTTCAAAATTAATTAAAATGTTTTCAAAACTATTTAAAATGTATTGGGAAATCTACAAATATGTGAATCCTGGAAATATGAGATTGCCGATTGAGCTCAAAATTACAACAAAAATGCTAATCAAAAAATAAAAACAATGGGGATTTGAGCCCAAGTTCATTGATTTTATAATCAAATATAATCTAAACTCACTTCCAATGAACCATTTTCTGGTGATCAGAAGAGGATTTTCCAGAATGAATACAACATGTAATTTGTGTAAATTAGAAGATGAAATGATCAAACATATTTTTTTTAATTGCTCTCATCTAACATGAATCAGACTGGAGATCATGACAAGTTATGACCTCTGATAGGAACATCTTGTCAATAAACGAAGGTCAAAAAAATGGCAAGTACTCCATGATAAGAATGGCAATATTTCTATTATATGCCACGTGGCTAATGAGAAATAGGCTCATCTTTAGACAGGATAGTCCGGAACCATGTACGGTGTATAGAAAAACTATAGACAGGCTAAGAAACAGAGATCACCTATTAGTACCTGGGTGCAGATTTTACCACTAGACAATGTGCCTTTACCAATAGACAATGAGCTTCCTGCTTAGAAGATTCAGGCCAAGCTATAAATGAACAATTAGTAATAATTATAAACTAAAAGATTTATGCTGTAATTGTATATATTTTCCTTAATAAAAAAAACAAACAAGTAGAAATGTGAGATTTATAATACCAAGGTTGCTCATTGCAACCAATTCCTGATGTCAGTGAAATTATTAAATACAAAATTGGAAATGAAAATTGACAACAGATTGGGCATGTCAATGATGACAGTCAAAGATTGGCAAAATGGTAACAAAAAATTGTGTGAACCCCCCTATATTAATGAATACTAGTTTAAGAATGAAAGATTCTAGTGGTAATATTATGAGAATATTAGAGAAAGTAGAAGTGTTGAAATTTAAAAAAGGTCGTAGGTTACCATTGTATATAGTGCAAGGCAGTCTTAGCCCCATTATAGGTAGGGAATGGTTTGTTGCTCTAGAAATAGAAATATATATGATTAAAAAGACCTCTATTTAAAAAAAAATGCTCAAATTTACTTAGTAATTTGGACAGCCAAATCAGTACTACGCCAGTTGATAGTCCTGCAAGATTGAGCAACTCCCATGATTGGTAGGCCTAGAAAAGTTCCCTTTGTGCTTCAAGCTAAAGTGGAATGAGTTAAATGATTTAATTAGGAAGGGAGTGTTGATGCTGGTCGGGAAGGTCGATTGGGTCACTTCAACTGTAGTGATACCTAAACCAAATGAATGAAAGATCCACACAAAGTTATCACTGATTCTCCTGGATTAAAATTTATTGAGTAACGAAACACAACGGGAGAAAATGTCTGGGTGAGATAAGTTCTTAGAAAACACTGGGTGAAAGGCATAATTAAAGAAAACATCTGCCAAAACAAATAGTAATAGTCGAGACAGAAATAGAAAAAATCATGTGAAAACTTGTAAATCATGTCAGACGGCATGAAGAAGAAATTGAATGAACTAGAAGTAATACAGTGCCAGACATTCAAAATTATATAGAGGCAGACTCATCAAAAGTGAATGATGAGTACAAAGCAGACAAGGACATTACTGTTGAAAAGGAAGTAATCCCGCATAGGTCAATCAAGAAGGAAACAAGTTATCTGAAAGATTATGTGAGACTTCAAAAATGGTAATTTTCGAAGTGGAGGTGCTATATATATATATAGAATTTAAAAAAAAAAAGTATTACAAAGTTATGAATTTTAAGATTAAAATGTTAATAAGCAGTTCCAGATTAGAAAATGATTACTTAAAAAGATAAGGAACAATAAAAATTATGTTCTAGAACATTCCACTATCAGCAGGAAGCTATAAAAGCTCACAAATAAAGGGAATCATCTTATTATATGTTCGCATCATTGGAGCTGATTGTTGCTGACAGAAGTTACATAATAGCCAGATTGCAAGGAGGAACCCAATGAACTCCACCACTGAAGATACCAAAGTGGACCTAAGAACTATACAGGGCACATCTGCTTTATTATAATTTATGTATACCTTAAGAGACCTTATATTTCATAAGTAATAATATCGATATGTATAATTTGTAAATATATTAAGCGTGTTGGTAAAATCTTACTATTAGTAATTTGCGGCAATAAAATCAGTATTAGTCATAAAACGTTTCTGAATTATATTTATTTCTGTTCATCAGCCCACCTTTACCCAGATTATACTATTCATGGTGGCTGTACACAGCTCTATTATTGAAAATTAAAAACTGTTTTTCAAAAGAAAGATGATTTGCTTTTACTAGCAATAGAGCACATTCTCAAATTATAAAACTATTTCTACTACATTTCTTCAGTGAAGTCTTAAAATAGTGAAACATTTTTCAATAATGAGTATTAAGCATTTATTTTTATATAGCGCATGTTTACAATTGTATTACATTCAAATATCAACCTTTCAAGCTAATTGTGCATGGACTTTTTGCAAGTGTTAATAATAAATGAATACTTTCCCTTCCAATACAAGATATGTATTTATGCAGGAATAAAATAAATCCACTTATTCCTACAACTCAAATGCTTATATATGAGCAAATCTGAAGTACTGGCAAGGAAAGCGTGAGGATAGACCACTCACTTTAAATTACTATTTACGATGTCTGAATGAATGACGTCGGTGAAATTGTCTAGAATTTACTAAACGTCACTCTAACTGAAACTTAATCATACGTAAATAAGCATTCATTTTTATATAGCGCATGTTTACAACTGTATTACATTCAAATATCAGCATTTCAAACTAATTGTGCATGCGCTTTTTGCGAATGTTAATAATAAATAAATGGGAAAGTATTCATTTATTATTAACACTTGCAAAAAGCGCATGCACAATTAGCTTGAAAGGCTGATATTTGAATGTAATAATGAGTATTCTAAACTGATACTTCTTTTTGTACTTAGCCAGGTGTGCATTTTTCACAAAGTTGTACAAACAATAGAATCTGACAATATTTCAACCTCAGAAGTTAGCATTATTTTAAATTACTTTATTCTATAATGTAAGACAGTTTTTTAGCCCCAAATTTTTAAAAATAAATAAATTATAAAAAAATCCACTTTAGGTATAGAGGAAAATTTTCTTAAAAAAGTTGTGACTTTTATAAGACATGTTTTCATTATATTGAAAAATGGACTGTTGCTTAACTGAAAAAAAAACAAAAAACAATTATCAGTGAATTCTTTTAAAAAGAATGAGAAATAAAAGATATTATTAAATGATGATAATTATTTTGTTTGAAGAAATAAGAAGAGTAAATACTTTTTAATTAGTGAAAAACTTAAAAATAAACAGATAAAAAAATTGGTGTTGGTAAAAGATGGATAGAAATATTTACCCACTTTAAGTGATAACACATTTCTTATGAAAATCTTATACTTTCTAATTGAATTTTTATTGTATTGCTATAGCATCAATATTTTGTTTGAAAGAGTGTTTTCAATTGGAAATGACTAATGGAATTGTGAAAGATGATTATCTGTAAAAATTTTATCTGCCATAACTGTAAAATTTAACTTCCATGATATAAGTTGTAATGACATTAGTGAATTGTTAGAAGGAAATACACAATTGCTAAACAAATTTTTAAAAATATTTTTTGCATTGTAACCACTAAACATCACATGATTACCATTTCTTATGGCTTGTTCAAGCTGTTAAAACTCTCCATACAGTAGTATCACTCAGTGCACACCAGAGTATTCAATGGATGCAAGAAGGTTTGTACATAAAATCCCTATTTATTGCCTACTATATATGCTAATAAGCTTGGACTGATGAAAGTCACAAGCTAGAAACTAGTTTGGGAATATTGGATGAGTAGGCACTAGATTGGGATTTTATGCACAAACTTTCTTGCATCTATTGATTACTCTGGCTTGCACTACTGTGTGGAGAGTTTTGCTTGTATTAACTAAATAATAATGAGTTTTTGAAGGTAGTATTTGAAATAGGTAGTTGTTTCGTTGGGCAATACGTTTTTTTTTTTTTACTGCACTCCTTTTCCATTGCAAATAATTGGTCACCTTAGTGTAATTAAATAAATATTTGGAAAAGTTATTTTTACTGTCTCAATTTATATCTAAATTATTGTATTTCAATATTAAGCAAGTGAAAAAATGTTTTAATTTCTAGCATAATCAAAGAACTGAAAGAGAGTTAGATAGCTGGAATTCTTATTAATCAATCATTAAATGAGGATTGACTAAATTGGCGGCAAAATTCAAGCAATGGGGTATTCTTCGGTAGGCAGAGTTATTTTCGTTCGATTCACGTGATTCATAGTGCTAATGGATGACGCCTGTGCACTTCCATTAATTAGATAATATTGCTCAACTTGAAAAAATTATTTAGGATCCAGATTTTCTGATAAAGGAAACTCAGATGCACTGGTATACCTAGATCAAGGTCACGATTCTTTATCGACTACAAAAAACTCATTTTGGTAAACATGAATTTGTCAGGTCACGACACCAGAGTGTTTCTTGTCGAATTATTTAAAAATTTGTCGTGAAATATAAAGTACACGGCGGCATAAAGTTATATTATAAAAAAAAATAATTAAATATCTGATAAACAATAATTTATTAAAATAATAACATTCATCCTACCAACATTCATAATTACTGTCCATTGTAGTTTTCGGACTGACGCCAATTTGCGAACTTTATAGCTTGTATAAGCGAAAACTACAATGGACAATAATTATGAATGTTGGTAGGATAAATATGTTATTATTTTAGTAAATTATTTTTTATCAGATATTTAATTATTTTTTTATAATATAATTTTATGCCGCCGTGTATTTGATATTTCACGACAAATTTTTAAATAATTTGACAATAAACACTTTGGTGTCGTAACCTGGCATGAATTTGCCCTAATTTTATTCATCAAATGCAGCATAGACTATCTGAATGTAATGTAAATAAATTTCATATATTATATACGCCACGTAATATAAAAACCAGTTGTATAATAAAAGTACATTTTAAAGATAAGTGTTAAAAAAATAATCGAAGCTATTCTTATGCCGGTTAAAGATATTAATAAAATAAAAAAAGACAATATACGAATTTATTGAATAACGTTTTACTTATCACGAAAGCAGTGAGAGCCTTTATTGAGTTCTCGGAAGGTTCAATCTGTTCAAAACTTATTTAGATGTTGATGATATTAAATTTATTTTCAGAAGACAAATTAAAAACCATTTGAAGACCTATCTTCAAACTTCTACTTTTATTTTAGAAATCATTTCAATAACAGCTTAAAAGGTGTTCCGACGTTAAATTGTAAGCTGGGGTATGATAACAATTGCTATTTATGCCACCTGGAAATGTATTGCAACAATCATTAAATTGATTTAATGTCTTCTTAAAGGAGCCATTATCTTTTGGTAAGCGTTGAAAATTAGTTTGAAGTAGCATTATCTATGTAAATCAAAAATTAGAAACTGTAATTTAGCATAATTAGCACACTATTTTCTTATTATTAATCAAATGTGTCGCTATTGTATTTCTGTATCTTGTATATTTTAAAGAAATGAAATGCAAAACACTTTTACAAAAATAAAACTTTGATAATCACTTTTGTCATTAAAAACTATTTCGACAAATTCCTTTCGGTTTTTAAAAAATAAACTTGCTTCCCGTTCCCTAGATTTGCACAATGGCTTTTTTTTTTTTTTTTTGCGACATCTATATTTCTTACACACGAGTCAATTATAAATCTAGTTGCAAAATTAGTAAATATGAGATCAGCAAGAAAAAAAACGCCTGAAAATAAAGAAACGTTATAAAGTCATGATTACAATAAAACGCTTTCGGATTCCATAATCTTAAAGAAAAAGTAATCATTATTAATTTGCAATATTATGAGCCTTTGTCTACATTTATAACAGAAAAAGAAAATAGTACGACGTTTTTATATTATGTTTGATCTTGTAAACACTTATATCAGGGGTCCCTAACCCTATTCCCGCGGGCGCCGTGGTGCCGCCCGCCGCTATCCGAATACGACAAAAAATTATTTATCTGATACAAATAAATTTAATTTTTTAAATTTCTTATAAATTATTGTATTATGTTGTAATCAAATTGTAGGGCATACTATACTTTTACAGCGTAAAAATATAAACGTTAATTATATGTTAAAATTTTATTTTTGAAATAAATATTTTTTTGTACATTATGTGTATTATTAACAATATCCAACTATAAATTTACATTGAAAAAATAAATGGTGCCCGCTACCTGGCCGGTATTATAGAATGTGCTCATAAGTGCAAAAAGGTTGGGGACTCCTGACCTATATTATATTTTGTCGGAATAATCTTTGCATTTCTTATTGAGTATACTAATTTTGCTTTTTGCAATTATTGATATTTATTTTCTATCTCTGTTTTTTTTTCGTGTATTTTCAGCATTCTATTCATTATCCATTTGTATTTTCACCACTTCTACCTCTTAAAATCTCACACATGAGACCGACATTTTATTTAAAAATTATTTCATGGAATAAAACATTTTAAAGGCATAAATTTCAGTATGGACTGATGGGGAATACCAGTAATATTCCTATATACCGATAATCAGCTTGAATAATATTTTCTAGCCGTAACCTACAATATTATGAATATATATATTCATAATAAAAAGTCTTTGAAAATGAAACGTAATAATAAATTGTTTGCAATATTCTTATTAGAAAGTATCAGTATTAATTATTTATGTTACTGGAAAATATTAAATGTAGACCCCCCCCCCCAATCAAATTGGCAATGTTAGAAGATAAAGTTGCATTGGACATTTTTAGATGTAGTGTTAGAAATAAGATGTGACCTAGCCTTGAGCAATTTGTGGAGAAAAAAAATACATTGCAAAAGCAAAAAGTATGAACTAAAGCAGAATAAAATTTTATGCCCCCCCCTCCCCCATACAATTCTTTTTTTTTTTTTGATTCACAGAATTTTTTTCTAGTGTGTAATATTTTGAGAGTGCTTGTTTTATTAAGCAAAAAATTAAAATAGTTCTATTTAACAGCTTAGACAATTCAGTTATATCAAAAATCATTTTTAAATTTAAAATGTGAAAACTATTGTACTGTATAATTAAAAAAAAAAAGAAACCAGTTGTGAGAAAAATGGAAATTTCAGTCAGAATGTGAATATGGAGAAGTGATTTTGCAGAGATAACCAAACCTAATAAAGTTATGGAAATTGGCTGCTTATGAAAAACATAAAAGTTGCAGTCAAGTTCAAATTAATTTGGAAAAAGTTTCACTAATGCTTGTTGTTATAAAAATTTAAACATACACTTCCTACTTGACATCATTGAGCCTCGTGTTAACATTTTCATAAGTAGAGTACTATATCATTTTTGGAGAACAATTCAAATAATTATTGAAAAATATAAGGTTATTGTTTGTAAATGAAATCTGATTAACGACCTAGATAATCAATAAATTAATAAGAATTAGAACCTTCCATTTTTCCAGAGAATATAGTATAACAGTCAAAAATGCACAGCTAACATGAAAAATCACCCAAGAATGATTTACATGCAGTTCCACATTCATATGTCACATGATCACAAACTTTTTCTTTTTTTATCCTGCTAAACTCAGATGCAAAAGATTCTTATTATATTTTATTTACCGTTATTCAGTAAACGACAAATGCTAAAACAATGAAAAATTATTATTTATTTACATCAATATATAATGACAAAACAAATTATAATCTAATTGACAGAAATCCTCAGGTAACATCAGTCTATTGGTCTTTTACCCGGGATTGATTTTAGAATAACACCACTTAAAATGATCTATTGTTTTATTTAACTGCCCTAGTAGTTAAATGTAAATTAATGATTAGATATTTGTTGTTTAATTATGCATGGATAATATATGGCCCTATGCATCTTAATTATCTCTGGATAGATGTAGGCTTGCTGCACAGATTAACTGTAACTACTAATATCTATTAATATAATCCAGGTTTAAGATTTATTAACATTTCAAGCTTTAGGATATGCTAGAAATCATTTAGTAAATCAAACTATTAAAAGAACTGTACTAATATAAATCTTTCCAGCTGTAATGCTTGGAAAACAAATACCGAGCGACTTGAATAAGGGAAACTAAATATCGTGGCCAGACATTCTTTAATATCTGTTTTAATACTAATCAAATAAATATCACCAAATACCTGGGTAGAAATCATGCATCTATCTGGCATTAGTGACTGAAACTTATGAACTAACTGGTAAATATCAATAATAGTACAATAAGTGTAAGTGGCAGCAAAAAGCATCTGCTTTACACTTGTTTATGAACAATCAAAGAATATATATAACATGATATACAATAAAAATGTGCATCTACCGAATAATAATAATCATGCTAAGTTGCCAGAGGTAGGAAAAAGCATCTGCTTCATCCTCATTTCTGGATAATCAAATATATATATATATAAAGCAGCCTGAAATAATACGACATTAGCTCGAGAAAATTTAATAACATTAATATCCTTTCCCATGTCTATCTATCCCAAACATGTGGGTATTTTGATTAAAACTGCAAACTTTTATAACTATGAAAAATAATCTTTATTAATTTATTGAGTCTGTCTATGTACTTCTTTATTTTATCCAAAGATCATTAATCCTCATTATTTACGTTAATGGTTATTCTAATTCTTAATACATTTGACTAGTGGATATTATTATTATTAATTCTTACTGTAAAATAATTAACAAAAGAATACTAAAGAAACTTTTAATGAATGGTGAAGGTTTGCAATAATTGGCCAGTTGTTTTGTTATAAACATCTTTTAATGTTATGCCGACTGAACTGTGGTGCATTTTAATAAAATTAGGCAAACCATCATCATTCTGATTTCTAAACATATAAATATTTTTATGTAAAATAAATCATAGCAAAATTTTAGTAGAAATGAAATATACAGATATAGGATATTAAATATCTAATGTTAGTGAGATAAAAATCATAATAATATATAATTAAAGTTTATACAAGTTACCCTTTTCATCTTTAAAGATTCATGATCTGATTTCAGATATCTGTAGACATTTTGTAGGTATAACATAGTTATGATTGCTGGTATTCTGCCAAGCTTATGAGATCATTCTTCTGACTGACATGGTCTTCATTAATAAGCATTTTTATTTTAGTCAATGGGCAGCATCTGACAGTGTTTCTTTCTATCGCTGAATGATGACTGTTTTCTTTTCCAAAGCTATAGACCCTTTTGAAGTAAGCAGCATATAGTTCACATAATTTGGTTACAACAATTAGTATAATAGTAGTTTAGTACATTACAGCAACTTCTCTATTTCACGACGAAACTAAACTCGCACTCTGCTGGCATGGCCAGAGTGGAGCAGACGGTGGACTTCTCTACTCTTACAATTAAGAAAGGATGAATGAATGAATAATAATAAAGAATTAAAGCACGATCATAAACATAATCAAAGCATACTAACTAGATCTGAAAGATCTATTTATAGTTTACTGAACTGCCTTATCAGTTTTCATTGTGGTTCGATTTCAAGATCCATCTATTAGTTGAAGATTAGTTCTAACTTCATTATAGTTCATGGTGTACTGATCAATTACAGACTTTACAAAAATTAGCTTTGAAAAGAGATTATAACAAAATAAAAGATAATGTTTTAACTAACAACATACCATATCTCCTAATTAGCTGGTCTCTTTATCTAGAAATTAATCATTTTTATAACAATAATGTCATTTCCATCCATTTAATTATAAAATACCTTTACAGTTGTTAATTAATAAAATATTTTGTTTTAATTATTTAAATTGATTTAGATATAATGAAGCTGTATACTTTTGTTTGTGCATATACTTATATATATATTCTGTCTAATAAAATGTTGAAAAATCTTTAAAAATTCTTAACCAATTTTTAAAATTATATACATGAAGCACATATATATATCACTTCAATAGTGAGCTCCCTTATCCAGTTGACTAATTTTTTTCAGTTTTGGACAAGGTACGCAAAGCATAAGCAATAGATCATTCACCTATATGTACTGGATGATCTATTATTGAACCAATCCCAAATTTAGATATGCCAGTTGTATGTGTAATTTCCAAATTGCTACTATAATGAACAAGTAATTTATTTAGCTAAGACAGTCATGATTTGGTATGCTAAAATGCTTGCTCTTGCACCGATTCCAAGTTCCATTTCTGATTCTTTCTTAATAAATCATATAAGGTCTGGATACACGAGCTTTGCCTTTCAAAAAATTCTCAAAATAATTTACAAGACCGAAAAGCTTTTAATTGCATTATATCATAGCTTTGACTTTTTTGGGAGAAGGAGCCATACCTTTATTTGAAATTATGTGTCTAAAAATTTAATTTCACCCGTCTTCCAGATACATTTTTAGATGTTCAATTTTACTACAAATTCATCCAGTTTTTTGCACACATTATATAGATGACTTCTCATTTCTTTTCCATTAGAGTAGCAATTAGAGTGTCATCAAAAAATGATATAATACTCTCAAATTTATTAAGGAGGTTTTCAATTTTCAGCTGTAATATTCTAGGTGCAGAAGTTATCCCAGATGGAAATTGTTTGCACCTGAATAACCCTGTGAGGGTGGTTAATGTTAATATTTTTGAAGCTTTATTTGTCACCGGTATCTGCTGAAATGCTGAGTTAAGATCTAATTTTTCAAAAAAATTAGATTTTTGCTATAAAGCAATTATTTCTTTAAAATTTATTAATAACTTTATTTACTGGTACACAGTAATCATTGCACAAATGAATTTAATTATTTGGATTAGTAATTATTAGTAATGACATAGTCCAATCAGATTTTTCCATAGGTTCTAATATACCATTTTAAACTAATTCATTAATTGCTTTCTCAAATTTTTTTTCCTAAGCAAATGTGACATTCCTTGTTTGCGAATTATAGGTACTGTGTCCAGAGATAATTTTGGTGACATAGGAGTGGTTTTTATTTTTTTCAGTTTCTTGTTAAACAATTTAGGAAAATTTTCTCTCATTTCCAGCTCAATGTCAATCTTTTTTAACCAATGTAAATTTATTGCCCGATTTTTTTAAAACCAATTATGACCAATTAGTGGATTTATTAAAGCATAAACTACATATAGAGGTAAATTAAAATATTTGCCATTCATTTTACTAACAAGAGTTTTAAGTACTCTTGATTTTGATTGCATTACCATTTACCTCTAAAGTTTTAATTCAGTTTTGTAGATTGTCAGCAGCTTTTTACAATTAGTAATTAAAGAAGTCCATGTGTTGGAATCAAAATATACACCACTTCTCCTATTGACTTCCATAGATATGGGCTTGTTGCATAATTTTAACTGTATCATAATTTTATCACATTTAGTCATTGATGTATTTTTTGTACTGGCTATCTGATTTCCTTTTCTGTTAAATACATTTTTATGGCTACTACTGTTTTTACCAGGTTCACCTATTTTTATTACACATCATTTCCATATGCCTTTTTTGTTACAGAGTTTTCAGCATTCATTTTGTGAAAACAATCATTGGCTTTATAGCTAGATTTTCCGCAACAAAAACAAAAAGAGTTTTATTACTACTGTCATTATCTTCTAAATTTCTAAATATCTTTCTCACAGGTTTATATGTCTTTCAAATGTCTATTTGCACATTATCTTTGATTTTTATGTCTGCAAATTCTTTTGATGGCTCAAGAACCAATTCATAAGCTAACCATGTTTTATAGTTTCACTATATTTTATTTCACCATCAGCTAACAATTATTGCCTTAAACTATTGCTACTCTCTCCCCACAGAAATTGCTCAAGGAGAGTGTCTTCTAGAAATAAGCCATATATGCAACTTTTTTGTAATCTTTAATTTTTTTATTTCTACCCTGATGGCAATTCCTGAAATGAAGTCTGGTGAGGAATGTGGGCTAAAATAATTTGACAAGTGATCTTCTATTTGATCAAAAGGATAATCTTCAGGAATATTGCATTTGCAGAGCCTATTAGCAATCTCTATTAATCCTTTTTCTGCAAAACATAACAGTGATTCTACTTTAATTTTTTCATCATTAACTTTATTTATGAAGATAAATTTCTTTTTGTGCAGAACATAAATAGGCCAGTTACTTGCGTCATTGACATAAAATTCCCCACTTGATGATTTTATGTTAGACCATGGTTTATCCTTATTAGCTTGTTGCCATGTTCGAATTAAGATTGTGCCAATTGCTATGTCTGGGGGTGATCTGTATGCTAAAACAGGTCTAGACTTATATAAGTTTCATTTGGTAAAAATAATAATATTGCAGTAACTTGGGATTATGTTTTAATACATAAATAATACAGACAAAAGAATATTAATATTATATATACATATTAATACATTATTTACAGTGTAAATACTTTGAGAACTGAAGTCATGCTAAAATAATAATGAAGGCCAGTGTAACCTATTTAAGTCTCTAGACTTGCTTTGGTATGTCCATAGGCAAGTCTTTGTGTGATAGAAGCTATCTAAGCCAATACATGATGATGTCCAGCATTAAAGCCTTGAGTAATTGACTTTATTGTCTTGGTGCATAAAAAGAAATTTGAGAATATAAATATGTCATGAATTGGAAAATTTGTCATTAAATGTGGAACAATCAAAGAATAATGATATTACATTATTTTTAATTAACAAAAAAAAAATTATGACCCTTGTTTAAAAAGAGAAAGTTGAAATTAGCCTCAAGTTGAAAAGGCTGTCCATCCCTATTGATTAGGGATAAATTATTTAAGTTTTTGATCAAATATAACAGGCTAATTTTTAAACGGGTAATTTTGTATGACCTATGAATAATACTATAAATATCCAAATAGCCATTGGGCAAAAAGATTCTCTATCCCTGTTTTATGTAGATAATAAATACAACTTTGAACACACCAATATATATATATATATAATAGATACAAGATAAAATTCTGTCTACCTTCTATATGAAAAAGCTTTTTGAGAAGTATTTTATTATAGACTTAATTACTAGTTATTCAAAACAATTGTTCAAGTCTTGAGCCAAAATAAGGATATGGTTGGTATTATGCATGATTTTAAAAATATTCATCATGATAAACATCAAGGACTATAAAAGAAAGGCATTATGATGGAATAGACTCAAAAATAAATATCCAAAAGTGCACATAAAGAATGAGAACACTGTCTCTAATCTTAGCAATATTACCAAGAATAAACCATCACAAAAGATTGCCTAAAATATAGTATCATTGACTATCACTTAAGATGGACTATATCTCACAAGGATACTATCTCATATGGCAATAATATACGTGAAAAAATGATAAAAAATAATTATAGCAAAATATAACGAGGCATATAAATTGTGGCTTCACAATTTAATAAGAAAAATATAAGTGCTGATATAATACACACTCGGTGGCCATTTTGAATTTTAAAACACCCAAAAACTGCTGGCACATGCAAGTGATAAATGACATCGACTAGAAACACTCAGTTTTCAAAAAATTAAATAGCCCAAGGCACTACAATTGAAAAGGGGATAAACGAAGTAATGTGGAAAGTAAATAGCCCGAGGCACTACACTTTAAAAATGCAGGGAAAGAGAATAATGTGGGAAATTAAATAGCCCGAGGTGCTACAATTAAAAAAAATTGCTAAAAAATCAAAAATGGTATAAATCAAGCATTGTAATAGTAAATCTCTAAAAATTAACATATGTTAAGGCAAAGTTTCACATGAATTGCAGTACATTAAAAAAAATCATAAATCTATTTACAAAAGCCTGGGTGTATATAACAATAATTAAACGCTATTTTCTTAGCGATAATTAGAAAAATAATAATCGCAACTTTCAAAAGCTTATTCTTGTCTTTTAACAGTATATACTAAATCAGTATTTAATTTAAACTGCTTTACGCAAAAAAGTGAAGCTTGTCTAAAATATTATTAGTTATATGGCTAAGCGCTTTCAGAGAACTTAAGCTCCAACATTCATAGCCTACTTGATTGAAGTTTAGCAGTGATTTATGCAAAATTTATGCAGTTTCTTTCATAACTACCATTTTCTGGAGATTGCAAAGCACGATTCTTTTCGGTTTATTGCATAAATTTTGCATAAATCACCGCTAAACTTCAATTAAAGTAGGCTATGAATATGGAGACTTAAGTTCTCTGAAAGCGCTTAGCCATATAACTCTAATAATATTTTAGACAAGCTTCACTTTTTTGCGTAAAGCAGTTTAAATTACTTACTACTCAAAGGTGAAGTAGAAAAGTAGTATTTTATTTAAATCAGTATTATAATTTTAAAAAACAATATTTAAAAACTATAATGCTGTAAATCAAACATTGTAATGTAACATTCAATAGCCTAAGGTGCTACAATGGAAAAAAGTGCGGGAAAAGAAAAAAGCAAAAAAAGAACGTAACATTGAACATTAAAAAATTACAAAATCCTTTAAAATAAATCAAAACACTAATTTATATAGTGATAATCAAACATTGTTGTAGTAAATCTCAAAAAATTAATGTATGTTAAGGCATTATTTGCAAAAAGCCTTTATATAGCGATAATTACAAAAGTAATAAATGCTACTTTCAAAAGCCTATTCCTGTCTTTCAACAGTATATACTAAATCAGTATTGTAATATTTCACGCTTTCACTTTAAAACACTTAAGATTCGCCCATCCAAAAGCATTTGGGTTCGAAAAGATAGATGGCCATTCTATCTTTTCCAAAGACTTTATCATGTGTTTGAAGTGTTTGTATTCATTCATTTTATAGTTAAAATCCAAAGCGCATGTGCAACAGTTTAATGCTGTTTAAAATATTACAGTTTATAAAAGACATCGCGCTATATAAAATAATTGACTTATTTAAATCAGTATTGTAAATTTAAAAAACTTTAAAAAGTATAATGCTATAAATCAAATATTGTAATAGTAAATCTCAAAATATTAAAAAAAATGTGGGAAAAGAAAGTAATGTGGAAAATTAAATAGCCTAAGGTGGTACAATGGGAAAAAGTGCAGGAAAAGAAAAAAAAAAGAACAACATTGAAAATTAAAAAAATTACAAAATCCTTTAAAATAAATCAAAAACACTAACTTATATAGTGATAATCAAATATTGTAATAGTAAATCTCAAAAAATTAACGTATGTTAAGGCATTTAAAAAAAAATCCTAAATGCTATTTGCAAAAAGCTTTTATATAGCGATAATTAGAAAAATAATAAATGCTACTTACAAAAACCTATTTTTGTCTTTCAACAGTATATACTAAATCTCAAATGGCGGGGAAAATGAATTTCACTATATGTAATTAGAAAAATCAAAAATGCTATAAATCAAACAATAATAGTAAATCTTAAAATATTAAAAAAAGTGCAGGAAAAGAAAGTAACATGGAAAATTAAATAGCCTAAGGTGCTACAATGGAAAAATGTGCGGGGTAAAAAAAATGAAAAAAGGAAGTAATATTGAAAATTAAAAAAATTTAAAAATCCTTTGAAATAAATCAACAGTATATATTGTAACGGTATATAATATGCCATTACATTAATTTAAGATTAAAATAAAAACTAAAAGCTAAAAATTAGAGTTGTTAAACGTATATATTCACACATGCAAAACTTTAAAGGTTTTTTTTTTTAAAAAAAAGTATTTGAATCTATTTTTTATAAAAAAAGATAAAAGATCTAAATATAAAATATTTTAGTAAAAAGTAACATAAGTAAAAATAGAAACAAGAATTAATTCCTGAAATCTCAAAATGGAAATGATTGTGTTATTAATTATCGAAAAGCAAACTAGCCCTTGGGGATCTTATATAATTAAAAAGTCAGATGAAAGATATAGATAAAAATTAAAGATTGTTTTTTGCTCTGAAGCAGAATGTCCAATAGAAGCAGAAACAAACGCTCGGACCCTAATGAAAATGATTGATTATTCAGTGAATCCAGATGATGGGTATAAAAGGAAAAATATTGAAATTAAGGACAGTTCCAGCTTGATTTTTTTTTGAGAAGCGTGATAAGACACACTTGTTACCCTCTCTCGCTTATTTAAAAATGAAATGACTTGAATTATGAATGGTACTTTTGTGAACCCCGAATCATATGGGTACTGCAATTAAATAGTACCAGGTTTGAACCAGCTAAGGCAGCCTCTGGATTGAGAACTACGGTATGAACAACAGACCGGTCTTCCATGAAAGTCTTTGCGGGAATTGGCAGCAAGAACCGGGAGCTCTTCTACTGTAAGATATAAACGGAAAAATTGTAAAAAAAAGTAATTAAGAACTTTCAAGATTTGACAAGCTAAAGCTAATTTTTTTAAAATGAACTTTAATCTGACTAGGCTGGATGCCACGCTATATATTATGGTGAAACGAAAGCTACAATCAATACTAAACTGGCTCAACATATTTACACATTTAACAGCTCAGAAGAATAGCAACACATCCTCTGTATTTTTGGAGCATGCTAAACAATCTGGACACAACTTCACACCAGCCAATCCCATAATATTGTGCTCAGAATCAAATGATCACAAAAGAAAAATAAAGGAGGCATTTTACATCAATGGAAACATCCATGCCATTAATAGAAAAGACACTTGCTTTGAGATCTCGAAGAAATGGGCTACGTAATACTAGCTTATTTGAATATTTGTATTTGCATCTATTTTATTATACATTTTATGAAGGCTATGAATATGAGGCATGGATCCTCGAAAACGTTTAGCCGATAAACTTTAATACTAATTTATATCTTCTCTAATTAACAATTATAGATTTTACATATAGTGAGAAGTAAAGCTATATTTATTAATGTTTAATTTTTATACCTTTGAGTTTGCTAAAAATCATTTCCATTTATTTTTTTTGTTCCTTTAAGTTTTATTATGATTTCTGTTTTTTCGTTAAACTAAACTTAATAAATGCTAAATTTAAGTCAGGTGTGAATGGCTGTATAGATTTATAAAGTTATATTAGTTTAATCAAGCCCGAGGGTAAATCTTAGGTTATTTGTTTCGTAGTTAAATTGGGTCAATGGATTGGATGTATTGATGTGATTAGTAAATGTAGTATGAGGTCCGCTACATGCAGGATCACCTGCACTCAGGCGAAATATGCCTTTCTTATTGACCATCGGAGACAGACGATATTCCCTGCTCCTTGGATCATCCCTTTGCCTATGGAATGGGATAGTAAGACGGAAACACAGTCCCTTCCTATAGAGTTTTTTTTATTGTTCTCGCCAGACAGATGTAGTATTCCTGTACTGGATGAGAGTCAATGTCTTCTATAACCATGCTGTTCAGATGTGCATTCCTGACAGTATGATATATGTGCTGTCGTATTCATGCTGCATTGAATACATCGATGTATCAGATGGATTGATATTGGTTTGACTGTGAACTTTTGGCCTAAGGTTAAATAAGGGATAGAATATTTTCTTTTCAAATGCAATCTATGTAGTTTATTCATACTTGGCACTCTTAAAAATATCAAATTCATCTGTGCTGATTGTTTAAAATTAAAAATTTAAAAATTAATAGCTAATCTAAATAATAAATTTTGATCCTCAAATTTTATTTATATGTGCGTTAATAAATGTTTGTGTGTTAATTACTGGTAGTGGCGTATTTTATTTTTGTTAATATTGAAAAGATATTTTAACAATTTATATTTTGTAAATCTATGCATCTCACTGAGCTAGTGGCATTGGGCTGACGGTCAGAATAAAAATATATATAAAAATTGGATCTTAACAGCACGTATCTGCCTACTCTATAAATTTTCCAGGTTCAAATGGACTGGTGGCGCCCTGTAGTGCAGATACAGTAAGACTGCAACTTCCACTTCTTCATTCAACCGTTATAATACTAAATCTCAAAAATCAGTATTATAAATTAAAAAAATAATATTTAAAAAGTATATTGCTAAATCTTAAATGGCGGGGACATGACTTTCAACACTATTTCATGGAGTATCAAAAATAAAAAACCTAATTAACTTATTTTTAAAAATATATAGTATTTTACATTTGGCTTTGGGATTATCCCTCGAACTAAGAGTTATAATAATAAATCACAAATCTTAATAGTAGACATATTAATACATATTACACTTAGCATTTATTTAAGTAATTTTTTACCAATATTTTAAGAATTTAAAAAAAAATACCAACTTTCTGGATCGGATGGTCATCTGCACAGGCTGAATTTGGTTCTTCCTAGATCTCTTCATTAGTGCAAAACCATAAAGCCATCAACAAATTATACTTTTAAGATTTAAGTTTATTACTTTAAAGAAGATACCAGTAGAATTAATTTATTCAGGAAATATCGCAGCTTGGCATCGTCTCTTTCAAATTTATTTTTAAAACTCTGTGCTTGGGTCTCACACAAATTATACTAGGTATGTGTGACGTAAGATAATTTCCAAGAATCAGGCTTCGGGATTGGCTTTTGTCTTACTAAGATAAAAGTGCTAAGTTAAGAAATTTATCAATAGAAAGCTAAACTTTCAAATTATAAAAAAGAGCTGTAAACAAGCTAACGGACTTTTATGCCTTAAATCTAACTTGTAAGCAAATGCAATAGAGGGGTAAAATTTATTATAAAAAATTTATATTAATTTAATGATTTAAAAATATAACCACACTGTAACATATTACATGTCACAATTTATACTCGCATGTATATGTGTGCCGATACATGTATTAATTTTAAGATTTAAGTTTTAACACTTTATAGAAGTCGCAAGTAAAATTAATAGGTAATCCGAAAATATTACAAAAACAATTGACCTGTTTTTCATTAATATTTTAAAAATAAAAAAACTGAAATATAAAGAGTATGTGTTCATATGATTTGAAAGTGGGTATAAAAGATGAGTTTCGATACAAAATCTTTGGTCTTTAATTTTTTTATTTTTTAAATATTAATGAAAAGCAATATTTTCGGAATAAATTACCAATTAATTTTATTTGCATCTTTTTTAAAGTGTTAAAACTTAAATTTTAAAACTAATACATGTATCGGCACACATATATATGCGAGTACAAATTGTGACATGTAATATGTTACAGTGTGATTATATTTTTAAATCATTAATTTATTATAAATTTTTTATAATAAATTTTTTATAATAAATTTTACCCCTCTATTGCATTTGCTTAAAAGTTAGGTTTGAGGCATAAAAGTCTATTAGCTTGTTTACAACTTTAGCTTTCTATTGTTAAAATTCTTAACTTATTACTTTTATCTTAGTAAGACAAAAGCCGATCCTGAAGCCTGATTTTTGGAAATTATTTTACATCACACATACCTGGTTTAATTTGTGTGAGATCCAAGCACAGAGTTTTAAAAACAAATTTGAAAAAGGCGATGTCAAGCTGCGATATTTTCTAAATAAATTAATTTTACTGGCATCTTTTTTTAAAGTAATAAACTTAAATCTTAAAAGTACAATTTGTTGATGGCTTTATGGTTTTGCACTAATGAAGAGATCTAGGAAGAACCAAATTCAGCCTGTGCGGACGACCATCTGATTCAGAAAGTTGGTAATTTTTTTTAAATTCTTAAAATATTGGTAAAAAATTACTTAAATAAATGCTAACTGTAATATGTATTGATATGTCTATTATTAAGATTTGTGATTTATTATTATAATTTTTAGAGGGATAATCCCGAAGCCAAATATAAAATGTTATATATTTTTAAAAATAAGTTAATTAGGTTTTTTATTTGTTGATACTCCATGAAATAGTGTTGAAAGTCATGTTCCCGCCATTTGAGATTTAGCAATATACTTTTTAAATATTATTTATTAAATTATAATATTGATTTTTGAGATTTAGTATATACTGTTGAAAGACAGGAATAAGCTTTTGAAAGTAGGATTTATTTTTTTTCTAATTATCGCTATATAAAGGCTTTCTTGTAAATGCCTTAACATACATTAATTTTTTGAGATTTACTATTACAATGTCTGATTATCATTATATAAATAGCGTTTTTGATTTATTTTAAAGGATTTTATAATTTTTTTAATGTTCTATGTTACATTCTTTATTTGCTTTTTTTTCTTTTATCACACTTTTTTCCATTGTAGCACCTTAGGCTATTTAATGTTACATTACAATGTTTGATTTATAGCATTATAGTTTTTAAATATTGTTTTTTAAAATTATAATACTGATTTAGTATACACTTTTACCCCACTTAGTGATGGCAATTGGTCATCCAAAACTCATCGTTAAGCAAGAATATCGTATACAGAATATGTTTTTATAATGGAGGTCTATGGGAAAAAAATTGGTCAGTTTCAGTCGATGTAAAATATCCACATTGGTTTCCAAGCTCAAAGATTTTCTTGATTTTTTTCATGGCAATGATGACTAAATATGGTATCTAAAAAGAAAAATTTTATATCACTAGGGAAAAAAATGCATATTTTCACTGTTTAAAAAGTACAGTACATCAAGAAGAAAGAGAAAGTAAAACTAAATTTGAATTTAAGAGTTTTTATACAGTATTCTTCCCCAGAAGTTTTTCATTGTAATGAAAAAAAAAATCCATACTGAAGTGCATTTTTTTTAAAATTTGTATTGCAGTACATATTACTGTACATTTATGTTTTTTACTTATGTGAAATTATTCAAATTAAAAAACAGTGTTGAATTATAAATTATTTAATTGAACATAAAAGACTTATTACTGTACTCCAGGGTAACAAAAGGCTTAATGCGTATCGTAAATCAGTCAACTTTAGAAAAAAAAAAAAATCAACTTATTTTAAAAGAAAAAAAATCTAACTTTTCTAATTTTTTAAAACCATACGCTAAGTTTATTTTTTTTACTGTATATTTTTAGTAATGTAATAGTGCCCCCCCCATTTGTGTAGAAAGATTATTTGTTAACACTTATTTTAAATGCTATCTTTTTTTTAAAAAAATGTTTTTCTTTTGATTTGAAACCACTTGGGTGTGCGTAATTAAGGAACACACACACACAATTTAACATTAGCATTTAGTGTTTTCCTGAAAGTTTGTGATGATGGTATTTTAGTTGTACTGTTTTCATAATCTAATATAAGTACTGAATGTCTAGAAAAATTAAACTTTATTTAAATAAACCAAGTACTGTACATTATATTTAAATAAAGTTTAATTTTTCCAAAGACATTCAACACTTATATGTATGTAGTATTATAGATTCAGTAATTATATATATTTTAAGTTTATGCGTTCTATATTCAAAATACTGAATGCAGCACTAACATTGTGTTTTATGAATAAAATATTGTATGTGCTATACAATTACAGTAATGTACTTTAGCTTTTGGGTAAAATGAATTTAAAATATCTATTCTCTGATGTCATCAGTGATGCAAAATTCAAGATGGCTGCCAAATTTTTTTTTCCTCGATCATTATAGTGAATAATCAATTGTAAATCGAAGTAATGGGTACAAATTGATGATGATCGCTATTGTGAAATATTGTTAAGTAGCCAATTACTAAGCGGGGTAAAGGTGTATATTGTTGAAAGACAGGAATAAGCTTTTGAAAGTAGGATTTATTATTTTTCTAATTATCGCTAATCATTATAGGAATAAGCTTTTGAAGGTAGCATTTTTTATTTTTCTAATTATCACTATATACACCCAGGTTTTTGTAAATAGCATTTATGATTTTTTTTTAATGTACTGCATTTCATATGAATACTTTGCCTTAACATATGTTAATTTTTTGAGATTTACTATTACAATGTTTGATTTACAGCATTTTTTTTATTATTTTTCAGCAATTTTTTTAATTGTAGCACCTCAGGCTGTTTAATGTCTTACACAACTCTCTTTCCCCATACTTTTTTAAGTATAGTGCCTCAGGCTATTTAACTTCCACATTACTTCTTTCATCTCTTTTTTAATTGTAGCACCTCAGGCTATTTTATTTTTTGTAAACAATGTTTCTAGTCGATGTCATTTATCGCTTGCATGTACCAGCAGTGTTTTTGGGTGTTTTAAAATTTAAAATGGCCACTGAGCACGTACTATATCAGCACCAAAATATACATCTACTCCATGCATTCTAAACAATTTCCTATACTATTATTTTGAGAACTCTCATAATAAACATTACAAATCATACATAAATAATAAATATGCAGTATTATAAATATAACACATTTATGAATACAATTTATAACTAAATATTTGTAACCCTTTTATCATTTTATAGTTCATAAATCTTTGATTTCAATACTATTTGGCAATACAATAGTTTCAAGAATGAGACCTTGGACATGTTGGTTTATTAAAGTATCTGGATGATATGATTATTAAATATTGGCAAAACAATTAATTAAAATTCAAGTTACTTAAAATTTGTAAGCATTGACATAATTTGAAAAATCATTCAAGGTAAATAACGATGTATTTATTGAAATAATACAGCAATAAGAAAATATAATTTCTTTTGAAGCATTTCAAATATAAAATGAAAAGTAGAAAGCATACTATTTATTTCTGACAGTACAAAGAGTATTTCCTTTTGAAAAACATTTAAAACTTCATGCAATGAGACATTGATAAGGAACAATATATTTTCCATTAAAGCAATGCAAATTTTTATTGAGTAATAAATAATTTATTAGGAACACAGTAATCCTTTAAAAGCAATACATATTTTATAATAAAGCAAATATTAAAATGCACAGAGTAGGTTTTATGCAATATTTATGTTTTATCCACAATAAAAGCCTAAATATTCTATATTTCCAGAAAAAGGCAAAATATTTTCTTAAAATGCAATATTTTATTATGTATATTTTATTTGAAAGCAAAATGCATGTACATGAAATTAATTCATTTATCATGTCTTTAAGAATACAATATAATTTATAAAAATTGTAATAAACCTATTCAGTAATTTTATAAATGTTCAAATAAATATTTTGTTTATTTTAAAATATCATTATAATAATCTTTATTAGTCATTTTACATTGCTTAGAAATAATAAAATAATTTGCTTCCATTAACAAAGTAAAGGCATTCATACTTTTATAATTTATTCCACAATTGCTTTTATCATTTACAACCTCCTGCAAATTTAGAAAAACCTCTAATTTGAATGTGACATGACATCAAATTAAGCATAAAAAGAAGGATCTTTTGCAAATAATAATTTCAGCATTTGCAAAATATAGACAATAATAATACTAATTTTCATCTGATACACTTTCAACTCTAAACATATGTGCTTACGTATATATTTAATCAAAACTATGTTTGATTTAATCACTAATTGATATGAATGTCTTACAAATTCGTTCTCAGTAACTAATAGATTCCCAATGCATATTTATGAACATCACTAGGATTCCAAGCGCCAATCTTATAAAAAAATAAGAATTACAAGAAGTGAATATATTACCAATAAATAACAGTCACTGTCTTAAGAACATGTGAGAGAGGTTTTGACCATCAGCTAGCTCAGACTCAGGTCGGGTGGCGTCACGGCTGAGAGTAAACATGAATGAGAATAAGAATTTCAATAATACATAAAATACACAAAAAAATACCACAACAAGATTTCTGCATACAGTTTCGTTATTGAATCAGATTTGTTAAACACTATTCCAAATGACAATTATTATTTTCTAATCACATAAATAAATAATATAATATAATTTAACCCTTGACCCGTTAACATAAATATAGTTAAAGCTCTGCCATTTTGATTTGTCACATACGCACGCAACCTTCTTTCAAATATTTATAAATAAGTCAAATTGTGAAGATTGATAGATAAAGATTTCCCTTATACTACTTTTCTATTTGTTTCTTTATTACTACTCGAAGCCACTTCATTGAATTTCCAGCATGACCTCAATCTCCAATAGCGATAATTAGTATCCACAAATAAAATCTTAAAAAAAGTTTTTATTGAATTCTTATGTGCAAGTCTATAGAATCAGTTAATAATTTCTTTCTTAGTTTTTAATAATAAATAGTAAATCATTATATAAATTTTTTTTTATTATCTGCACATCCCAAGGGAATTCATGGAAGAATATATTTTTTACTTTTGATAGTTTGGATCATCACAGGTAACTAAATATATGATCCTTCATGAGGTTTCCGTTCTTTGATTTATTACACCATCTTCGTTTGATGAGGATCCACTTCATGGTTCTGACATTGATGGTTGTTTTAATCCAGAGAGGTATTTTGTTTATTGTTGAGTGTAGCAGCAGCAGTTAGTGGGAATTAGGGGTTTGAGCCCGATATGTTAGGCTTTTACCCCAAAATTTCCTTTTTGGTTGCCATTAGGTAAACTTGTAGTCTTGATTTTTGAAATTGAACTAAAGGTTCTGCTGTGTTAATGCTTCAATCTCTGCAGGGACAAGACAAGGGGAATTCTGAGTCCCTTCCTTTTATATCCCCCTCCATTTGTTCTAGATAGTTCACTCGATCTGCACTTCCTATTTCTCCAATTGCCACCTAACCGGATTTTGGTCGAAGTGAAAACTTTTATCATCTGCTTTTCTGGTAATAACAAAAGAAAGCAAAAATCCATTTCTGCTGGAAATTTATAGGCTTTTATAATGCAAGTGAAATAAAACCTCATTTCTATCTCTCCAACCATCAAAACCATTTATACACATGTTTGTAACATGCACATATATACTGTTTCAAAATGACAGAGCACCTCCCCCTCATTCTATCTGTGTATTTATATAACGACCGCATAATATAATTAAATCTATTCAAAATGACAGAGCACTTCCCCCCTCATTCTATCTGTGTATTTATCTAACCACCACATAATATAATTAAATCTATGTATACCATGACTACATATATGTGTAATGATCGCTACCTCTTATACTAGTTATGACCGGGTTCAAACTCGTTCTGTCACAATAGAAAATTTCTTTTATCACAAAACATGCCAAAACTATAATTATATGATAGAATTTTCTGAGTGGTGTATTAATTGAGATTCTGAAGAGTGATGGATGGTCCAAAGCTAGATGCCCAAGCAGATAATTACTTTAGCCAATCATAGCTTAATAAGTTAGTTAATGCATTCACAAGTTACAGGCTTATATTTTCAAATTAGCACATTTGGCTTCAACTTACAATATAAAAAGCATACATGTTATGCATGCATACTTTGCCTCATTCAATTTAGCATCTATTTTCCTTTCAAACGTACCAAATAACACTTTCTTTTTCACTTTTGTTATTCTTGTGGATTAATGTTTATCAAGAAATTTACATGGGAGAATAATGGATTATTCAAGTAATTCAAACGTTAACTATGATCTCATTATGGGCTGACAAACTAAGCTCTCATAATTTTTGCTAGTGATTTTTTAAAAGTAATAATTATATTGTTTTAAAAAAGAATTAACAAGCCATATTAGCTCATAAATGTAGAGACTGTCTTTACTGTATAATTGTTTTTTTTTTTTGATGGATTAGAAAGACTTTACAATTGAAGTTATTAAAAGATTTTCAATCATTTGTAAGCATTTTTTTCAATTATTTTATAGAAAAATAGATGAAAAAAATTGTATGTTATATTCTTTTCATATATTTTGTTGGCTAAATTTTAATGAGTAAAAAAAATCTGAATATTAAAAGTAAAAATTGCAATAAAATTTAGCCCAATTATATATGTGGCCACAGTTATGTATATAAACATGACCATGGCAATGTAAATATTAGAACTTTATCAGATACACAGAGAAGTGATAGTTGATAAAACTTAAGAAATTTACCAATTACAATAATATAAAATAATGTGATTATTCAAACTCAATAAAGAGATTTCAAATGATGGCCCTGCAGCAGATATCTATCATGAACTGGGTTCAAATTATTGATCTGTATAGATAGCCATAATGATCATGTGAGCCATATAATTTTTCATAGCTGAAAATATGTATTGTTTATCTGGTTACTCAAGATTTCCTCTTAGTAGTTTCATAATATTCAAAAAGAAAGTCCAGGGTTGCCTGTCTACAAAAAGGGTGCATTTTTTGATTATAGAGATGATTAGACAGATTCCACATGTTTGGAGAGACTGTTTTATTGCTTATCAACTGAAACTGGAATAGATAGTGTACTTCTTCAAACTTTACCTGTTTTATTTAAGAGTATTAATTGATATGTCATTTCTGCAACATCATTATGCATTGTTGCTTTGACTGTGATCAGATGAGGAATCATGAATAGTTTTAATGGATAATTTACATTAACATTTTTATCTTTATATGTTTATTTTTTGCTGCATAGTTATAATAACATTTAATTACCAAAGGCAAAACTCTCCATACAGTAGTACTAACCAGTGCCAACTGGAGTAATCAATGGCACTACTGTATAGAGAGTTTTGCCTTTGTTAATATCAGGTGTGCTAGCATTAAAAATGGTGATCATGTGATGTTTAGTGGTTTAACGCCAATCCTGCCTAATAGGATAGTGGTGACTATGGTTGTTGAAGAACCAAAGACACCAAAATATATGGTACTGAACTGAGTTCAGGATCCATATGACTATATAAGCTATTGAGCTTAGATTGAAAATATTATTGTGTTTTCAATTTTATTCTCATAGTTTTGTAGTTAAGTAGAGATAAAAGGTGGCTGCTGGAGGGTTGCATTAGATCCTATGATCTAGGTGCAGTGCTCTCAGATCCAAAGCTCCTCACTGACAAAGGCCACAAGCCAGAAACTAGTCTGGGGATATTGGATGAGTAGGCACTAGACAGGGATTTTATGCACAGGCCTCTGGCTTCCATTGATTACACTGGGTGGCACGACTGTATGGAGAGTTTTGCCTTTGTTAATAATAGATGTGCTAACATTAGAAATGGTGATCATGTAACATTTAATTACTTGTAAACAATCATTTTACAATCACTTGATTTTATTCTTTAGATGGATTCTACTTAACAGTAAAATTTTTTTCATTAGATGAAAAGACATAATAAAAATAGCGTGATTATTAATAATATTCTATATTGTATTAAATCTAAACTTGTTTTTTTCTATTTAGCTTCACATGTATTGTATCTAAACCCTTTACAACCTAAAGAATTTCAGACTTGCTCTTCTCTATCACTTTCTCTTTATTGATTATACAGATACTTAACAAGGAAGGAATAGCTATGGGATTTTTTGAAAAATTGAAAAATATTAATGACTATTTTTTTGATATTTTGGAATTATGGATTATGTTAGTTAAGTCCTGTGGTATATCATTTTATTGGAAATTTTGTCAGGAATTTAATGAGTCTTATTAAAAATATAATTCTGCCATTGGGTATAAAAAGGTAGAAAGAAATTGTTTAAAATTGTTAGACCATCTGATAAGGCTATTATTATGAAGTTATAACTGAAGGCAAGAGACGGTGTATTCAACTGCTGCCAATGTATAATGGTAGAGTTTGAATTTACATGTAGGCAAGGCCCAGCCTTTTTTGTTTTATAATCCATGTATATGTGTATTAGATGGCATGCCCGAAATCTACCATATTATAATGAATGAATCTCAATAGTTACTAGATTTATACCATTCCCAAAGATGTCAATAAGTCAGTCTACTGTTTTAGACTGAACCATTTTACCAAGAGATTCCAGTAAATAGCCAGCTTACTGATAAAAAATATTGTGCTATAGTTTATATATATGCAATTTTATCTAATATGAAAGGAAGTGCAAAATTATTATAGCCATATGTTATATAGTATGCATACAGAAGATATACTTCATGAACATCTCATATTAGTTGGTGAGTAGAAAAATAATTTGTTGAAATATTATTTTAAATTAACTTCGCAGTTAAAATCTAATTTATAAGTTTAAAATTATATAAGTTTTGGCTTAAACTATATATCTCAAAACCGAGGATTGATTCATAAAAAATTTATTTTAAAATTAAAAAAACAACAACTCTGAAATCTTTATTATTTTAAATGGAAAAATAGCTCAAATTTTAAAAGAACTTTCCAAACTGGATCTAGTGATTTTTTGTTAAAAAAAGAAAAAAAAATTTACTTACCATTAGAAATACTGTAATGAATTACTTAATAAGTTTAATTTTTGGGGGATAATAATATGTATGTATGTGTGCATTGGTTTTATATATATTTTCAACATGGAATTAATTATGTCTTGTGAAAATATAATATGGCTTAATAAGTTTATTATTTTTAGACAAATGAAATATCCTATGATATAAATATCAGTGTGTACACACTTATCTGTTAAAATTAATTCATTTTTTATTAAAATGAAGTAATTCTGTATGACAATTCTAATGTGTTGCAGCACATCTATGTGCTTATACATATGTATGTTATGTAGATATATATATATATATATATTTATATATATATATTAAAGTCAGTCATCAACTACATATATGTTAAAATTAATTATGTATTATAAAAATGCAATTTTATTATTGGTTTATGATAATCAAAGATATTAATTTTAAATTATTATGCACCACATCTGAATGCTTATGTATAGGTGTGTTTTATGCCAACGTATTGAGATATATATATATAAATTACTATGTAATAGCATATTTTTTTTGTATTCTAATCAGAATCAGAATGCTGAATTTAAAGTGTATTTAGCAGACTTTAATTTCATTTTATTAATTATTATTTCTAATTAATAAATTTATATTTGTAAGTTATTCCAACAAATTTATTTAATCCTAAACTAGATTTAAAACATATATTAGTATTATCTGTTGCGCACAGTAAGTTATAGAGATCTTGCTCACTGAGTTGGATAGATTGCGGTTTATGTTTAGTGCTATGGACATCCAGTTGATGATGATTTCATTACTTCTCTAATACTGGTTAGCACAAAGGAATATTCTTTAAAGTCCATGCAGATTTAGTTTTTATTATTAGAAATTAATTTTTTTTTTATTTTGAAAAGGTCTCAATAAGAGATGAAAGCTAGGTTAATAATTAAATAAGTGTAAATATAATTAGTTGTTTGTTTCAATTTTATTTAGATTAATTATTATATTGAGTTTATAATTGTCCGGTACATAAATAGTATCAAATTTCCAGAGGGCATAGATGATGATCGGCATGTTTCTGTATCCGAACATTATTTTTTGTAATTGTTTTATTCTGATGGATTAAAATTTAAATTTGTGCATCCAAATTATTGTTTATATAATCTACCCCAAGTTTGGCAAAGGCTAAATAATTAACCTGGTCTATAGTGGACCACTTTCAAATTTAGTCTCACATGATTGATTGTTGATTTTATTCTTTGTGATCATTCATGAAGATGATTATTATTATTATATTACTTTGTAATGCTGATGATGATTATGTGAACTTATGTAGGTAGTTCTTTGCTGATCTCTAATGCACCTTTTAAATTTGAAGTCACATGCTTATTCCTTTTATGTTTGATTATTCATTATATATTTGTATATTTAAATTTAGATTAATGTTCAACTAGGGATGATGATTTTTCATCACCACAGCCTCACCTCAGATAACTCCATACCATCATAATATATATTATGTATACAATCATTTTTTCACTTTAGATACATATGTATCCATTTATGCAAATATATTTTTATAGTTATAATATGTTAAGAATTTTTTTTTCTTTTAATTAGAAATGGTTATTAAATATGTGTTGTGTATATAAATGGAGATTGCCCCTTCAAATTGTTTGTAATAATATCATAAGAAGAACCATTTGTACTGGTACTTTGAGAAAAACCTTTTTGTTGCCATTTTCATCATTGAAAAAAATCAATACTTGTAATATTTCTCAATATGAGAAAATTCAACAACAGAAAAATAAAAATGTCATGCTTTATATAACTGCTATAGCCATAACTGTAGGAGGATTGAGTTATGCTGCAGTTCCCATGTATAGAATATTTTGTCAGGCAAGTATTAATTTTTTAAAATAAATGCATATTATTTATTATTGCCTGAAAGATGTTATATAAATTTATCTTCTTAATGATTTATTCTGTGTCTATTTACTTATTATTTTACATTATTAGCTCATATTAATCTTTAATATTTTATTTCTAGACCTCGTTATTCAAGCTGAGGAATAAATATAATCAATACTTGCATATTAACCATATCCCTAGTCAGACCGAGATTTAATAAAAAAATATTAAAACAACGGTCACTTTTACAGCCAGCGTACCCTCTCTATAACTGCAAGAAGTGGGATACATCTCATGGGGGTATTTATGATGGGTTTAAACCCTATGGGAACTATCCAGCCATTTGACCAGTCACCATGAGATGACATTAACGCACTACAAACGCTTGACCCATGGCTAACTATTAAAGCATGAGATCGGCATAACAGAGAATATCTAAATAAGATTATTTATTTATTCATAGGTGAATTGAGAGAGAGAGAAACATAAAGAACATCAATAATTTATAACATATTTATTAATAAAACATAAGGAATATTTGAAACATTTAAATAAAAATATGAATACTATTTCAAACTACAATATTCTAAAACAGTCTCATGCTTATTTACATATAGTTAAAAATTAATAATTAAAAATGATATTTAAAAATTCTAACTAGGAATAAATTTTAACAGTTCACACTTGAAATAAAAATTAAAAGTTTTATCAATGACATCTAGACAATATTTACCTAGGATTTTTATATAGTATCTGGTTGATCACCCCTGTCTTCTGATATTGTCTGATTCAGAGTAGGCCTATTGATAGTCGCTTCCTCTTGGTTCAGTGTACTATAGCTAGGTTTAGTTCCATAGATTTAGTTTATGGCAGGTAAAAACATCGGCAAATGCGAGTCAGAAATCATATTTCTGCATCTGGCTAAAGGTATTCAGAAGACAGGCGATGGAAAAGAACAAACACAGCTTTTGGTCTAGCAACACATTTTTTATCATTATGACTATATAAAGATTGTTTCATCTTGATGGATTCATTCGTTTTAGTTGGTTTTTACTCTTCAGTGAACTGCTAACTGGTCTTGGTCGACTATTATTTTAAAACTCTGATTTCTTCTCTCTTTTTTTCTTCCTTTTCTCTTTTCTGCATGTTTTTCTATATGTATCTATATGTGTTTGAACAATAGGTGATTGCAGTATATATACTCTGACACTGTCTACTCCTCGATTTGTTACCCATGTTATCAATTCATTTGATCTTTATTTTTTTTATTTTTAGTTAGTTATATTTTTCATTACTTATATTTTTAATTAGATAGAAAATTTAGTGACTATTGTTTATTTAATCAATCTGGAATCTTATCCCCAGAACTGATTACGTACTGTAACAATCAAATTTGTATATTTGCGTAACAGAATCTAGATCCAGGCAAAGAGACCAAAGCTTTCCAAACCAGGAGTGAGACTGCCCAAATAAGACCATGGTTCAACTCATCTATCGGAATTCCAAAACTCAAGACCCTACGAACGATCACACTTGAAGTTACACGTATTATTTCTATCTTTCGTGCCGGCATAGGTCAGAGAGAAACATAAAACTCAGGGACTTAAATATATATTGACTAACTTAAATGCTACCAGCATGGATATTAAACATAATATTTATAAATTGTAATTAATACCTAGATTAAACCACTAAACATCACATGATCACCATCTCATGCTAGCACATAACTGTTTTTAGTAACCAGGTAAAAATCTCTCCATATAGTAGTGCCACCTTGTGCTAACCAGCACAACTATATGGACAGATTTTTGCCTGTTTAATACCTAGATTGTTGTATCATACATATATAATTAACTAAGATTGAATTGGATTGAAAATGAGAAATTACAAAACCAGAATAAATTTAATGTACAGTATATTTATTAAATGATAAAATAATTAGATATAATGAAACAAATCATGTGGAAAAGCACGCAGACTTTATAAAATGAGGACTTAACATGTCTTCTCATTAATTTCTAATTACAAGGGTTTGCATATATATATATATATATAGAATCACTAAGCTGTACCTAAATCAGATTGTGCCAATTCCTACTGAAATGGTGGCTATAATTACAAAATGCTGCACTAGTCTTTAGCACATTATTCATTATTACATTCATATTATATACATATTTTAATAAAGATTTGCGAACGTAAAAAACTTGCTCTATTATATAGATTAAACCTCAGAACAAAATATATTTCAAGTTAATAATATAGAATAATTTAATTAAGGGGATAGAATTGTTTGCATTTGTTTACATTGGCTATAGCACTGGCAAATAACAATACTGAACTTGTCCTACGGATAGATTGATATTGAGGGTTTTCGTGACAAACACCAGTATCTGGGACTGAGCATTCTGCTGCGAAAAGTGTCATGGTGGCTAACACGATTGCCTGGAATTCGACAACAGATTTTACTGGTGCAAGCCCTGAAGGAAGGTAAAATGGGATGGCCTTACCCGAGATCCTATCTGAAGGAGAAGATGCAGCAAAGAACATATCTAATCTGCCAAGCGAAGGAAACATGGAACATATTTAATATTATAGATATGCCAGAATGATAGCTTGTCAGTCTTCCTACTAGAAACTAATTCTAATTAGCAATCACTAATTAAGTGTCTAAAAGGGCATAAAATTATGTTTCAATCTATACATATGAGTATTATAGACAAAAAGGGGAGGGAGTATATTTGATGGGCTGCTTAAAAATAACTAAATAACTAATATACTTTCATAATCCCAAAGACCAGTGCATATAAAATTGTAGATTAGTTTTAAAAGCAAGCCACCATGTATATTCATTTTAAATAATAACTAATAATGACGAACACAGAGCGATTCATTATTATTGCAAATATAGGATTTTCGAAACAGCATGCTTGATTAATGACTAGATAATAATTACATGAAGATAATATAAACTATATCCTCTTTAAAATTTATTGAAAGTAAAATGCTCACTGTTTTGAAGTATGGGCATATGAAATACATAAGAATAAAGATAAATAATAAAGAAAGATTATAGGCACAACCACAGTGATATAATTTAAATTAGCAAGATATTAAATTCATTTCTTAATGAAAGGATATTATAAAAGCAAGCAAGTCATTTACAAATTTAAACAATATTAATTTAAATAGAGTTTGAGAAATTCTTTTAACATTAGAAAAGATTTACATTTAGTTATATTTAATTAATTGTGTTTAGGTACATTTATTTAATTAGCTAACTTGGTTTATAATTTTAAAGATTAAATAATAATTATACAGAATTATCACAGAGCTCTGTGGATGTTAGATTTTATATTACTGGTTAATTTTCTGGACAGATAGGTGCTGGATCTTCAGGCCTTAGATAGCATCTTCTTCAATATGGCAGTAGGCTGCTGCTGGATGGTTTACATTGCTAGCTTCAGTTGTTGGGGACATCTTGCGATCTGCATACTGTTTTTCTGTGGATTGGTCGCCCTTCATTCAGCGATGCTCTTCTAAATAATTGACTACATCACCAAGCGTAATAATAAAGAGCAAGATTTCAGAACAAGAATAAAGAAGAAGAACAAACCTTCAAAATGAAATATTGTCCTTTTTATACTGGCTATACTTTCTTATCTCTAAATTTTCAGATTGATCGCACTACGTAAGAGTCTGAGGTTTTATTTTCTAGTCCATGCCTGGCTTGATCAATCTTTTACAGAGTGGGAAAATACAATTAACTTTAGCTATTATTTATCCGTAGTCATGCCCTTAGGTGATTTAATTCATTAGTACAAGAAATTGTTTAATATTTAATTAAATCTGAACACTCAAATTTATCTTGTCAAGTTTTCACTTTTGTGCTATTTTTAGTATACCTTTGACTTGATTACAAGATTAAATTTGTAAAATATAATTTATTTCAATTCATTATTTTTATTTTTAATTAATATAATTAAAAGTCTTTTGCTTTTTTTTTTTTTTTACAAAATTAAACCACACCACTATATATATTATATAAGGTGAATAATATATGCACATATAAATTATATTTCATAAACTTAATAAATTGATATTTTTATTTAAAATTACAGCATAAATCATTTTTTTATAAAATGTAAAATTTAAATCATACTTGCTGTAATACTTACTAACCTATGTATGTACAGCGTTTATTCGTATGTGCATATATAATGCTGCACAACCAGCCGTGATAGTTAGGATTATACATTTATTTTTTTTAAAAAAATGGTTTTAATAGGGTTTGAATCCAGCACAGATGGGTTTGGTTGTTAAACTGAAAGGTGCAATGAGAAGGGATTGAACCTGACCATGGCAGTACTGTACAGAATTTGTTTTCAATTAAGTATAAACTTTTAATAAGCAAAATAAAAGAAATATAAGTTATAATTAGTTTAACTTAATCCCAGAGATTCTTTACTTTTTCTTTTAATTAAACTTTTTTTTTCAAATAATTAAATATTGAAATGTAATTCTTATTTTATTTATAAAATCATATAACTCTTTTATATACACACACTTATGTACTGTGTATATATATATACAT
This sequence comes from Epiperipatus broadwayi, assembly GCA_028023455.1. Classification (NCBI taxonomy): domain Eukaryota; kingdom Metazoa; phylum Onychophora; class Udeonychophora; order Euonychophora; family Peripatidae; genus Epiperipatus; species Epiperipatus broadwayi. The sequence continues at coordinate 113,793 of JAQFVV010000570.1, read as the reverse complement.
TGTTACATTACATCCTTCCCCAATTGAGCATTTAAGTGCGTCAATTCCTTACGTATTGACCACTTTAAATTCTTAATAAAATAAACTTTAACAAATTTTCAAGGTGTATGTCAGATTTTCTTTTACTATCATTGTTATTAACTGGTAATATAGAGAAGTAGCCAGTAAAGTATTAGGCAATTCACAAACAGATCGATTTTGTATTGATTAAACCAACTTTTTAATTGCTTGTGGAAGTCATGACTACAGTTTGGGCCAATTTTGTGCACTACAGATCACGAATGCCAACTTTGAATCTACAAATGGCAAGATTATTTCTACTGCACATTCGTCTTATGAAAATATTTCTTTATTCCATTACTAGAATTTTTCTTCCAGTTTTATTATTACTGAGTCAGGACTTTCTACTGGCACATCATTATCAATATTTAATCTACGCACATACTCATCTGTAGAACAAAGTTGCCGCAAGAAAAGGCTTAATCCAACCCAAAATCTGATATGAAATTTCTGGCTTTACTCTCTCACACACCACAATCTTAATTTAACATTTATTGACATTTGATAATGATTTATTTTCATTATTTTTTTTTTCATTAATTTAACTTTTATTTTGAATGAATTATTTTTTTTTCAATTAAAACATTTTATTTGTACATATTTATTTTGGTCACACACTGCTGTGTTCACAGCACAGATTTACAATTTGGGTTTCTCACAACAATAAAGATAGATGTAATCGAGGGGTTATCTTAGTTATTAATTTTTTTGTTGTCGATATTTTCATAACATGTTCACTTATTTAAGTATTTATTTTCATCATCATTATTAGTATTATTTTTTTATTAAGATTAAAACTGTGGTATTTATAAATGAAATGAAATTACATATTGTCAAGAATAGAATATTAAATAAAAAAATAAAAGTGTATTTTAAATATGTAGATGATATTTTAGTAATAGGAAATAAAAGAGTTATAAAAATATATATAATGAATTTAATAATAATAGAAATAATATAAAGTTTATGATAAAAGAAATAGATAATAAAATAAAATATTTAGATATGAAATAAAGATAAACAATAATATGATTGTATTAAATCATTTTATTAAAGAAGATTAAAATAAGGAAAATAATTTATAGGGATTCACAACAAGCATGGATGCAAAAGATGGCAGTAATTAAGAATTTTAAAATTAAAAATGATAGGTATAATACAGATAAAAAAACTGCTGAAGTACAAAAAGAACAATTTATTCAATTATATTCTAGCTATGGATATAATCCTAGAAATATTAGGAATATATTATATGATAATAAAAATAATATTAGAGGAAATAACATATTAAATAATATAAAATGGATTAAAATTGCATATGTACCTAAAATTTATGATATATTAACTAAAAATAAAAATTATATGGATAAAAATATAAAAATAGAATGGTCTAATAGTAAAAATCTAGATATATTAATAAGAAATTATAAAATTAAAGATGATATGAAATATATAAAGGGAACAGTATATAAAATTACTTGCGGGATATGTAAAATGGTTTACTATGGACAAACATCAAAGCAATTAGAACAAAGGGCAAAAGAACATAATAGTGCTATTGAAAGGAGGGATGATAGATCTGCATTAGTTCATTATTTAAAATTTGGACATAAAATAGATAGTATTAAAAACATAAGACCATTAAATTATATAAAGGAAATAAATAGAAGGAAAATGTATGAAACAAATTATATAAAATAATATAAATACATGTATGAACATTTACAAAAAGTCAATTGATTTAACGAATGATTGGGTAATGGATAAAGAATGAAAAGTAATATAAAGGGATATATATAAATAAATTGATAATACTTGTTGGTATTAGTAAGAGATATTGAAAAGGATAAAAAAATTTAGTATTACCGAAAAGGGCTTTTATATATATATAATTATTATGTGATGTATTTATAAGTTGTTTTTATAATATAATAAAGATTTATATTATATTTTATTGATTATAAGATAAACAACATAAAGGAGTTTATTCCTTAGAATTAAGTATTTATGAAGTCAAGCCAGCAAATCTGTCAGATTAATATTTAATTTGTATCTGGTGGTTCTTTATTATTATTATTTCTTTTGATTGAATAGCCACTTGTGCTAAGGGATTGTGAATCACTCCTTGGCTTTTTTTTGTCTTACACGAGTGATATCAGAATCACTTTCAGTTCTCCGAAAGATTTTTGTTTTTTCGAGGCTATTAGAGAATCATTTTTTTTTGGGCTCCACTCCCTGAATTTACTCTATGACTAAACCTTATTGCAGTTATAGCCAGCTGTCTAAATTAGGGTTTAAATCCCCTTTCTCACATCATAGCCCAGGCTGGCACTATTGAAAGCACTCAGCAACTCGGCCATTTGCTCAACTGTTTTTCTTTCTGTACCTATGAACATTTGCTCAATGTTATGAGGGAAGTTGTCATATGCGATCTGAATAATTTGTTGTTTGGATGGTGGGTTGGCTGCTAAAAATATAATTTTGCCACCTGTCTTCTGAAGAAAGGAATGAAAGGTTTACCGGGACACCATTTATCATATCACATCTGGTGATGAATATTTTCTTGACAGTCTTCATTCCAATAACTCATTAATAAAGCTTTTTTGTCTTCGGCAAAAGTGACAGGTTTATTGTATAAAGAATCCTACTAACCCTCCTTATAAATGGCTGCATGCAATCATGATCATGGCTTTTTCACTTATCTAATTTAAGGTGAAATACCTCTCCAGGCTATTTAAGTATTCCATTGGAGCTTTACCTATGTGCCAGAAAATATCTGAATTTTTAAAAACTGATTTATGATTGCCAGTTATTTAAAATGTGTGTTTACGTTTACACTCAGCTGGTTCAGACTTATTTACTTCTATAGGTATTTTTCTTTCACCTAATATCATAGTTTGCCTACTGCTGATTTTGTTAATACGTATTTTATCTCTTTTTTTCTGTCAGATTAATAATTTTGGCCTTCATGTCTTCAATTATTTTGCTATTTTCTATTTTAGTTTCCACTACCACTTCTCGCACTAGCTCCATATTTATCTCATATTCTACTTTATTTTTTTCTGTTATTTCGTATGCTGTCTCGATTTGATTTTCGTTTATTTTTCTCATAATTTCTTCTTTCATTTTATCATAGCCTAGTCTGATTTGATCTTTTAATTTTTCAAGCATTTCAGTTTTGCCCTTCTAATTTTCTGTTCATTTCATTATTTTGATTTTTCAGTTCTCCCAGCTATTTTTTAATTTTCTTCAGCTGCTTTTTGTTGGTTTTTCAGTTTTTTGGCTATTTTTTACTTTCTTCAGCTGCTTCTTCTTGTTTTTCAAACATGCTAATTATTAATGCTATGATCTCACTATTTTTTTGTTTGTTCGTAACTTGCTTCTTTTCACTTTCATTTTGCTGTTCCTAGCTGGAAACATTTTCTATTTCATTATTCTGAACCTGCATTTTAGCTTTTTTTTTTTTTTTTTTGTAATCATTTACACTTTCTAAAAAAAAAAAACTTTTTTCTTTTTTTATGATACCTTTTTGCTTTTAATACTGTATTTTATTCACAACCAATAGGTTTACTAATTTATTTAATATAATAATTTAATTTAATCGCTTTACTAATTTATTCTTTTCTTTAATTTATAATTAAATTATGAGTGTTCACCCAATTTTCACCACCACATTCTTCCCAACATTATTTGCCTGCAGATTTCTAACTTTTACCAATGCCTACCCATACTTATTTATTTATTCCTTTTATCTACCACATATATATATATATCTTTTTTTTTATTTTAACAAAACTCACCCTCCTTATCTTTCTTTTTCATATAAAATTATTATTGGTGTTGTCTGCTCTCTCCTTTCTCTCATCTCCCATAAGTTTATTTACTTTAATTATTACATTTTTTTTATTTGAGCCGATTATTTATATTACACATTTAAAAAAAATTAGAATGAATGTTCGAGCTCTCATGTTGTATGACATTTGTAATGGGATTTACCTTCTTTATGATTTATTCTATGTCTGTTTATTTATTATTTTACATTATTAGCTCATATTAATCTTTAATACTTTATTTCTAGACCCCGTTATTCAAGCAGAGAAGTAAATATGATCAATACTTACATATTAACCATACACCCTGTCAGACAGATTTAATAAAAATATTAAAACCAATGGTCACTTTTACAGTTCATAGTACCCCCATCATGACCTTAAGAAGGAGGATACATTTCATGGGGTTATTTATAATGGGTTTAAACCCTATGAGCACCATCCAGCTATTTGACTGGACTCTATGAGATGATATCAACATGCTATAAGTGCTCGACTCATGACTAGCTATTAAAATATGAGATTGGCATATATCTAAATACCCATAGGTAAATTGAGAGAGAGAGAGAGAAACATAAACAACATCAATAATTTACAACATATTTATTAATAAAACACAAGGAATATTTGAAACAAGTATTCAAGCTACAATATTCTAAAACAGTCACGGGCTTATTTACGTATAGTTAAAAATTAAAAATTAGAAATATTTAAAAATTCTAGGTAGAAATAAATTTTAACAGTTCACATTTGAAATAAAAATTAAAAGTTTTATTAATGATGTCTAGACAATATTTACTTAGGAATTTTATATAGTATCTGGATGATCATCACTTCTGTCTTCTGATCCTGTAATTCAGAGTTGGTCTATTGGTAGTTAGACGCTTCCTTCTGGGTCAGTGTACTACAGCTAGGTTTGGTTTCATAAATTTAGTTCATGGCAGGTAAAAACATCAGCAAAGGCAAGGCAGATAATATTACTGCATCTAGCTTAAGATATTCAGGAGACGGGCAGTGGAAAAGAACAAACATTCAGTTTTTGGTCTAGCAATATGACCCTATAAAGATTGTTTCATTTTGATGGATTCAGTCATTTTAGCTGTTTTTTATTCTTCAGTGAATTGTTAACTGGCCTTGGTCAAGTATCATTTTAAAACTCTGATTTCTTCTCTCTATTTTTCTTTCATTTCTCTTTTCTGCATGTTTTTTTATATGTTTCTATATGTGTTTCAACAATAGGTGATTGCAGTAAATATACACTCTGATGCTGTCCACTGCTTGATTTGTTACCCACATTATCAATTTATTTGATCTTTATTTTTAATTAGTTATATTTTTCATTACGTTATATTTTTAATTACGTAGAAAATGTAATGACTATTGTTTATTTAAACAGTCTGGAATCTTATCTTCAGAATTCATTACATAGTGTACTGAATTTTTTTTCAATTAAGTATAAACTTTTAATAAACAAAAGAAAGATAAGGTATAATTAGTCTAATTTAATTCCAAAGATTCTTTACTTTTTCTTTTAATTAAATTTTTTTTTCAAACAATTAAATATTGAAATATAATTCTTATTTTATTTGTAAAATCATGTAACTCGTATATATACACACATTTATGTACTGTGTATATATACACATTGTTACTATATATATATAAAGTTACGTCTTAAGGTAATTTAGCTGCTTTGTGGAAAGATCTGGAGTTTTTGTTTTTTTTGGCCTCTATTTTATCTTTTACCAAAAATTAATAATTTATTATTCTTAAAAAGTTTGGTTTTTTAGAATTATTTTTTTAAAAAAAGTTTTGATTTTAAATTTATTTTAAGCTTAAAAATTTATCACTATTATTTTTTTTTCTATCTCATTTATCAATTAAGAACATATGTTTAACAGTTTTTAATTCAAAGAACAATATCAATTCTTTAGAATGAGCTTTCATGTTAATTGAAATATTTGCAATTTTCAATGAATTTTTAAAAAGTTGAAAATTACTTTTAATGTATTTATTTGTATTTTTTTTTCTTCCAATAATATTTTAGGCCACTGGTCTTGGAGGTCAGGCAATTTTAGGTCATGATGCTGATCTGGTTGCAACAATGGAAAGATTACCACATAGGAAGATAAGGATTTTATTTAATGCTGATACATCTTCAAGTTTACAATGGAATTTTAAACCACAACAAACTGAAATAAAGGTATCTTTTATAAAACATAATATGTTTACATAAATTTGATTTAATATATCCAGCACACAGTTCTTCTTTTCAAAATAGTTCATATATATCTAATATAGAAATAAAACAAACTAACTCCTTCTTTTTAAAACTTGATTTTTTATGACTATAATCATGAAAAAGAAATCACACGTTTCGATTATTTTTTATAGTCTTTTTCAAGGCACACTAAAATAAAATATATATACAATAAATATCATATATACCAAAAAAAAAAAAATTAAATTAATTAAAAATTACAAAATATATCCATAACCAAAATTTTCCTTTTTTTTTTTACCTTATCTCACTCCCCTTTTCTATTACAATCACAACTTAAACACAACTAATTCCTTTTTCAAAATCTATATATATCAAATAAAAGAAAATAATAGAAAATAATAGGTTTTTAATTAAAAGTTTTTATTTGATATATATAGATTTTTAAAAAGGAATTAGTTGTGTTTAAGTTGTGATTGTAATAGGAAAGGGGAGTGAGATAAGGTAAAAAAAAAAAAAAAAAGGAAAATTTTGGTTATGGATATATTTTGTAATTTTTAATTAATTTAATTTTTTTTTTTTTTGGAATATATGATATTTATTGTATATATATTTTATTTTAGTGTGCCTTGAAAAAGATTATAAAAAATAGTCGAAACGTCGGATTTCTTTTTCATGATTATAGTCATAAAAAATCAAGTTTTAAAAAGAAGGAGTTAGTTTGTTTTATTTCTATATATAAATTTGATTCTAATGACACGACCAATATTTAAACAATAAGAAAACTATTGTATATATACATGTTTTGCTGCCAAATAATATTGTTTTGGATCTAATAAATAAATGAGGAATGTCAAAACATTGTAATATAATAATTTTAAGAGTTCACAGCATATAACACTTGGTGAAAGACAGATGCATAGTTATTACTAATAATACTCAGTGATAAGTGTTGTGACTTGTTTTAATAAACTTACCATGTTCAGATATATTAGCTTGTTTTATAAAAGATCAGATGCTCAGTTGGCATCTCCTGTATCATCTTTAAATGTTTCTATCTTCAAAAATTGATTAATGTTTTTAATATTTGCATTAAGTCAATGTTAGCCTTTTTGCTTTTTTGAACTAATCATGATGTTACATTTACTTTTTTCTTTGTACCGTTGTAGTGTCTCTTTCAATTTATCATAATCAGCTTTCACATCATTTATAGCAGGGGTCCCCAACCCTATGCCCGTGGGCACCATGGCGCCCGCAGACCATTTTACGTGTGCCCGCGCTATCCAAACACGATAAAAAATAATTTATCTGATACAAATAAATTTAATTTTTAAAATTTCTTATAAATTATTGTATTATATTGTAATCAAATATAGGGCATACTATACTTTTACAGCGTAAAAATATAAACGTTAATTATATGTTAAAATTTTATTTTTGAAATAAATATTTTTTTGTACATTATGTGTATTATTAACAATATGCATCTATAAATTTACATTGAAAAAATAAATGATGCCCACCATCTGGTTGAAAAAAATAACTGGTGCCCGCCACCTGGCTGGTATTATAGAATGTGCTCTTAAGTGCAAAAAGGTTGGGGACCTCTGATTTATAGCAACAACAGTTTCTTTTAATGAAGAATCCTCCATTTGAAGTGTCTTTATATTTTCTTTATCTTTCACTTCCAGTCTCTTTAATCTTTCTTCCAAGCTTAGCACTGTTTCTCATACATTATTTTGATAGGTTCTAATGGCTTCACGGACCATATTCTTGTCACTACAGACAACAACTTTTTTATAGACTCCAATGTTTCCTGGATTTGTTCATCAATTTGCTTTATCATTTCTTCCTTTAGAGTGATTTTATTATTTTCCATTCCTTGTAAGTTTTCTTTCATTTATTCTTTGATTTGAACATATTCCTCTTTCATTTCATTATGCATTTCTTTAATTTCTACATTTTTTTTTGATTTTTATCTATTTCATTATGCATTTTTTTAATTTTTATTAGCATTCTATCATTTTTTTCTTTATTTTGTTTATCTCTTCGATCATTTTCTTCTTTGTTTGTTTACCTCTTTCATTTGATTCATTACTGCTAGTGCAACGGCTGCTGACTTTTGCTCTTCTGGGGTCAGCTCAGTTGAATTTTCCATTTCAGTTACTGACTCAGCCTCCATTGCTTATACTTCTGATTCAGTCTCCAATGATTACACTGGTACTAGGTAATCCATATTTATTTGCTGTTCAGTGTTTTTTTTTCAAACAGATTAATATTACTCTTTATATAAATATTTGACAATTTTTCAATCTATTATTCTTTTATTTTTATTGTTCTATAAATTAATAGCAACATCAGTTCCACTGCAGCACAGTATTATCCAAATCTTCTCTCTTTCAATTTTAATCTTGCCTTTCAGTTTTCCGGTTTTTCAAAAAATATCTCTATTTTATACACACATATATATACCATACACCATTGTTTTCTTTATCAGAATAGTATATTCAATGCCATCACTTAGTTGGCACTCATTTATGTAACGGGAACTATTAGCAATTGAAGCAGAAGTAGAATATATAAGTAGAATGATATGAGACTAGTAGTTGATTAACTAAGACTCACTCCATCTAGTACCATACATTCTGAAGGGCATATACTAGAGAGCATGTTCTCAGAGCTATGGAGGGGGAGGGTTCTACAAGTTAGGTATGTGACATTAATTATCTGTATTCATTAACGTGTGTAGTATAAAATAAAAGCATTATAGCAATATGATAAGTAAGTATAAGTAATTTGTGTACTTTATGAAATGTCAAGATATTTTATTCTACACTTGCTTCAATATAGGCTAAAATAGCAGTAAACAACTTAGTAATTATTAATGAAAATAAATAAATAAATAATGAAATAAATTGATAGTATCTTCTTTCAAGATTTCTTTTTTAAATACTTTAACAAGAAAAAGATTATAATAAAAGTTTATGTCTATTTTTTTCTGTGACTTTATATAATGCATAGGTATAGGCAAAAAAAAAAAAAATTATTATTTATCTCTATACTGTTTTCTGGGAAATAACTGAACTCATATTATTGTTTATGAATAACCATGTAATTCATTCTGAGAACCATTTGAATTTTAAATATTTTATTCTTATATTTCATTCCTGAATAAAAGATAATGTCATTTTTGACAGTTTCAAATTTCAGTTTTTCACTATTTAGTTTTTTGAAACTTCAATATTTCTTCTTTTATTATTTGAATATTCAAAATATAACAAGATAAAGACATTAAGGCTTCTTGCTTCAGATTATCTTACCATTTAAAAGTCCTTCTTTCTTTGAATATGTTTATCCTTTTTCAACAAGCAATAAATACAGTAATGCTTAGTATTAGTATTTCATTTTTGCATAGAGTAACATTATCAGCAACTTATCTATAAGGTTTTAGCAGCTTCAAATAGTTGATAATAAAGATATTGGGCATTTTACTGAGGACAAGAAATGATGAGTTATTTGCTTTAGTCTAGCACTCCCTATTATGTAAGAATTCAAATATAAAATATATTTTTATTACTTGTGCTATGTTCTCGACTATGACCAGGCAGCCAGCAAACATGAATACATAGTTAACATTAACAGACAACAATATATATATATATATATATATAGTAGTATTAAAACAATTTATTAACAATTAAGCAGTTAAACCACTAAACATCACATTATCACATGGAGAGTTTTGCCTGTTTCAATTAAACAGTTACGAATCAAATCTATATCTTGTGCGAGCATACCTCATCAAGTTAAATAACGAACAAATGAATAAAATGTTCTATAGTTTAGGTAACAACAATGCACTTTACCTTCACTACACAGTCTATAGCCTTTTAAAAAACAAAACCTTCGGCGAGCTTCTTGGGGCATTTCATAAAATAATAATAAGACTGGTATGATCTGCTAAATGTCCTAATCGACTTGGTTACCTATAGGAGCTGAATTCCTGGGAATGAAGTCCACCAATGATAATCTTCACTACAACTTCAACTCATGGAATCAGCACAACAGGCAGCAAACCCAAAAGAGCACACAGTCCTTTTCCTCTAGTTTTTTATACCCCCCCTCTCTTCTTTTGTTTCTTATCTTTTCTAGAGTAATTTGGCTTTTACTTTAATTAGTTACACTTAACAATTAAATTAGTATTAGATTTAGTAATTTGTTATCTGCCTGTCAATCAAATGCAATTTCTCTTAACCTTTTAATTACACATACTAATTCCCCGTTTATCTTAAGAATTTATTAAGAATTTATTATCTATAATCTGTTTTAAGATTTACCTAATTAATATATATGTCTCTGTTCAAAACTTTTATTTTTAAAACTTGGTTTAATTAAACATTTCTTTAATCAATTTATTTTGCAGCACAACTCAATTTCTTAAATATAAATTGAATATTTTACAACTTTCTCTAAATTAAAGTAGTTACAAATTTACACTTCTCATATATTTTTAATTTGATAAAAAATTCATTTTATTTCCTCTTCGACTTTTAGCAAAAGAAATCTCATATTTTATCTCATTTACATATAAAAGCTTTTGCTATTTTATAAATTTTTGGAATCATCTCTATAATGAATTTAAAAACTATTTGTTTTGAAACAAAGGGAAAATTAACTAAATAAATATATCAACTCCTTTACATTTCATTTCTCCCTTCTTTATTTCAATCCTACATGTATGTATGTGCATTTATAAATATATGTAAATGAGTACATGCACCTTAGTTTTCTAAAGTATCTCTAACTTTGGCATTGCCAATATAATAGTAATATATTCCCTCCCATCAAGATAAGATAATGAGACTGAAATATTCCATTTCTCTTTTTAAATCACAACTTCATTAATTTTGTTATATAATTTTCTTGATACTTTTGTCTAATAAAACTTTGAAAATGAAAGATATTCTTGCTTTAATCACAAGCTTCTCATAGTTTGTTGGATTCAAATTCAGGTTTTGTATTTCTTTATGGAGGAAAAATAACATTGTATTTTTTATTATCTGAAATTATTAATTCTTTCAACTGATATAATGTCAACCGGTGAGCAAGCCATCCTTTATCTCCATTTAATATCAGCTTTCACATCTCCCAAAATAGGCCCTAAATGGAAATGAGGTTGGAAATCTTTTGTACTTCACTTCTGTTTTTTCTTCATTTTGGATAACATTAATTTTCTTATGCTGACATGAATTCTCCTTTCGTTTCTGTCTGCCTCTTTCTGTTCATTTTCTATATTTTATAGATATCTCACTTGCACCTGAACAAGAGATAAAGATGGTGATTGCTTCACAGGAACTTTTATTTGTGTTCCTGAATGACTTTTTGAGCATGGTCTCACTCCAGTTCTTCTATTATTTTTATAATTTCTTTATTTTTTGGCTGACATCTATAAGATTGGTAGCTTGGATTATAATCAAAACTTCATATTACTAATGGATGCATTATTTTTCTTAAATGGTGGTTCAGTTATCATAGAAAACTTACTTTCTTTGATTGTGGTAGTCATATCTACAGCATTCAAGAAATCTGCTACCTCTTCATTAGTATTTCTGTCAATACTAATAACCATCTGTTAAATCCTGAAAAGTAAGTTGTGTCTTATTATCCTCATAATTTGACTTTCAGTGATTCTACATGCAGATAGTATTCATAATCTAGTGACTTGCTTTCTGAAGAATTGTATTTATGTCTAATGCCTTTTATCTGAAATTTCTTTTGCATGATCTGATACTTTATAACTTCCTGCCTTTCTTCTGACCAAAAGTTGCTTAAGATTTATATTTTAAATTCCAGATAAGTAGTTTGTTTGCTTGTCAGCAAATTTCACCACTCCTTAGCCGATTCATTTAGATTGTTATATGCAATGGCTACTTGCTCTTTTTTAATCAATGAATTTACCTCAATATAGCTCTCGAGACTATCTAGATGTTCAGTTGGCATCTCTCCTGTATTGCCTCTAAATGTTTCTATCTTCAAACATTGATTAATGTTTTTATTATTTTCATTAAGTCCATGTTGGCCTTCTTGCTTTTTTTGAACCATCATATTCGTAGTGTTACATTTACTTTCCTCATTATACTGTTTTACAATCTCCTTCAGTTTATCATAATCAGTTTTTATGTCATTTATAGTGACAGCCACTTCTTTTAATGCAGAATCCTCCATTTGAAGATGTCTATCTGTTCTTCATCTTTCACTCCAGTCTCTTTAATCTTTCTCCCAAGTTTAGCACTGTTTCTTGTACATTATTTTGATAGATTCTAATAACTTCTTGGACCATATTCTCGACACTACAGACAACATCTTCTCTTTAGACTCCAATGTTTTCTGGACTTGTTCATCGATTTGATTAATTATCTCTTCCTTTAGAGTGATTATATTATTTTCCACTCCTTGTAAGTTTTCTTTCATTTCTTCTTTGATTTGAACATACACTCCTTTATTTATTATATATATAGCTCGCAACATACACTCCTTTCTTTATTATATATATAGTTTCGCAAATAAACTTTTAACAAGCTTTGCCAAATATCTCCAATCCCAGACTGGTTTCTGCTACTGGCTTTCTCAATGAGATGCTAGGATATTTAAGCATTAGATTAAAATACCAGGACAAGCCCAGCACTTTATCTAATGGATAACTATTAAGTAGAAAATCTGAAATTTTCAGACATTCATATGTCTTCCAATCCAGCCATCTAACTTAAATAGCCTTATGGGAGTTCACGTACACCATGTATTAATAAATTTAGCAATATAAAATTGCCAAAGCCTTAATAGCAAAAACTAAATTACAGAGAAATCAAATCATATGTCACATGACTTAATTTAACAAGCTTGTATTACAAATGTTATATATAGAGCTTGCAAATAAGTTTTTAACAAGCTTTGCAGAATATCCCCAACCCCAGACCAGTTTCTGCTACTGGATTCCTCAGTGAGGTGCTAGAATATTTAAGCAGAAAATGGTCCGAGGTTGGAAATATTCTGAAAAGCTTTGCAAGCTCTATATGTAACATTTGTAATACAAGCTTGTTAAATTAGGTCATGTGACATGATTTTATTTCTTTGTAATTTTTTTTTTTTGCTATTAAGGCTTTGGCGATATTATATTGCTAAAGTTATTAATATATGGTGTATCTGAACTTGGTTCAGTCCCATATTTAAGTTAGATAGCTGTATTGGAAGACATATGAATGCCTGAAAATTTCAGATTTTCTACTTAATAGTTATCCATTGGATAACGTGCTGGGCTTGTCCAGAGATTTTTAATCTAATTCTTGAATATACTGAGGAAGCCAGCAGCAGAAACTGCTCGGGGGTTGGGGATATTCTGCAAAGCTTGTTAAGAGCTTATTTGTGAGCTTTATATATATAACATTTGTAATACAAGCTTGTTAAATTAGGTCATGTGACATATGACTTTATTTCTTTGTAATTTTATTTTTTGCTATTAAGGCTTTGGTGATTTTACATTGCTACAGTTATTAATATATGGTATATCTGAACTTGGTTCAGTCCCATATGGCTATTTAAGTTAGATAGCTGTATTGGAAGACATATGAATGTCTGAAAATTTCAGATTTTCTACTTAATAGTTATCCATTAGATAAAATACTGGGCTTGTCCTGGTATTTTTAATCTAATGCTGAATATCCTAGCACCTCACTGATGATACCAGTAGCAGAAACCGGTCTGGTGTTGGGAATATTCTGCAAAGTTTGTTAAGAGCTTATTTGCGAGCTCTGTATATAACTTTTATAATACAAGCTTGTTAATTAGATCATGTGATATATGACTTGATTTCTTTGTAATACACTTCTTTCATTTCATTAAGCATTTTTTAAATTTCTATTCATTTTTCTTGGATTTTTATCCATTTTATTATGCATTTCTTTAATTTCTGCTAGCATTCTATCATTTTTTCTTTATTTTGTTTATCTCTTATTTTTTTCTTTGTTTTGTTTATCTCTTCTTTCATATTCATTACTGCTAGAAGCATTAATGAGTGTGCAACTGATGCTGACATTTGCTTTTCTGAGTCGGCACAATCAACTTTTCCACTTCAGTTATTGACTCAGCCTTCATTGGTTGTACTTCTGACTCAGTCTCCAGTGGTTGCACTCCTATGTTACTAAGTAAATCTATATTTATTTGCTGTTAACTGTTTTTTTTTTCAAACATATTAATATAGTCTGTATATAAATATTCTCTTTTTATTGTTCTATAAATTAATAGCGACATTAGTTTTACCCCAGTACACTATTATCCGATCTTCCCTCTTTCAACATTAATCTTGCCTTTTCATTTTCTGGTTTTAAAAAAAAAAAAAATTCTCTTCTCTGTTTTATACACATATATGTACCACAGATCATCATCTTCTTTATCAGAATAGAATATTTGATGCCACCATGTTGTTGGTGCTAATTTATGTAATGGTAACTATTATCAATAGAAGAAGAAGTAGGATATACAAGTAAAATGATAGACTAGTAGTTGATTAACTAAGACTCATTCTATATACAAATATTCATTTGCCTTTAGTACCATACATTCTGAATATCATGCCTTGGAGAGCATGATCTCAAAGTTATCAGGTGGGTGGGGGGTTCTACAAGTTGAGTGTGTGGCATTAATTATCTGTATTCATTAACTTGTGGTTTAAAATAAAAAAAATTATAGCAATACAATTATTAAGTGTAATTCATTTGTGTACTTTATGAAAATCAAGGTATTTTGTTCTATACTTACTTCAATATAGGCATAAAATAACAATAAACAACTTAGTAATAATGAAATAATTTATTAATGAAAAAAATAAATATATAATGAAATAAATTGATAGTATCTTCTTTAGAGATGTCTTTCTTGAATACTTTAACAAGAAAGAGATTGTAATAAAAGTTCAAGTCTTTTCTTTTCTCTGACTATATAATAATTTCTCAAATAGACATATGCAAAAAGGAAAACAATATTATTTATCTCTGTACTGTTTTCCTGGAAATAATTGAATTCATATTATTCTTTATGAATAACCATATAATTCATTTCATGAATTATTTGAAATTTAAATATTTTATTCTTCTATTTCATTCATGAATAAAATAATGTCATGTTTAACAGTTTCAAAGTTCAGTTTTTCACTCATTAATTTTTTGAAAGTTTAATATTTCTTCTTTCATTTATTTGACTATTCAAAAGTTAACAAGATAAAGTCATTAAAGCTTTTTGCTTTAGATTATCTTACCATTTGTTTAAAAGTCATTCTTCTTCTTTAGAATATCTTTATCCTTTTCAATATTATCCAACAAGCAATAAATAATACAATAATGCTTAATATTAGTATTTTATTTTTGCATAGAGTAACATTATTGGCAACTTATCTAAAAAGTTTTAGCTTCAAATAGTTGATAAGAAATTATATTAGACATTATACTGAGGACAATAACTAATGAACTATTTACTTTAGTCTAGAACTCTGCATTCCATAAGAATTCAAATATAAAGAAAATATTTTTATTACTTTTAGTAATAGTTACAAAAATGACACTTCTAGTGTATTTTTAACATGATAAAATTCATTTTATTTCTTCTTTGCCTTCTAGAAAAAGTGGGAAAGAGAAGAAAAAAAAATCTCATTTCAATATTTTCGACTTCATTTACATATAAAAACTTTTGCTGTCTTTGTAAATTTTTTGGGCTCATCTCCATAATGAATTTAAAGACTATTTGTTTTGAAACAAATGGAAAATTAACTAAATAATTATATCAACATGTGCATATTTCATTTCTTCCTTCTTTATTTTAATCCTACATGTATGTACATAATCATTAAAAAACCAGTTAACACTTGGACTATCCAATGTCATTGTCAAGACATCTTTTTAACAATAAAGGTGGAATTCCTCCTTTATTAATGGTCCAATATACTTATATAGACACTAAAGATTGCAACTTGATCATAGAGATTGGAATTAATGATATAAAGAAGTTTAAATAAACCTCTTTAAACAGGTAAATATAACCTATTCTGAATGCAGACTAATAAATAATCAATTATAACCATTACAAACTGCAATTATAAATTTCAAATTGCACCCAAAGTATTACTTAAATAATAAGTGTAATAATGCTCAAGGCTAAATGAATTTGTAAGTAATTATTAAAAAACCAGTCAACACTTAGACAATCCCAATATCAATAATAATCAATAATTTCAAACTTGTCACGGCAATCTTCTTTTTACATGTATATATATATATGCATGCGTAAATGAGTACACACACTTAGGTTTTTAAAAGTATCTCGATGTAACTTTGGCATTACCATTATAATAGTTACAATATATAAGAAGTGAGATTTTTATTATCATTGCATTTTTATATGTTTTTATTTTTTGGACTGTAAATCACATTAATGTATCTTTCTTTCAGATAAGCATTGATATTAAAAAGTAAGATATGGATTGAGTACTCACATCCACACAACATTGTATGTTTTGTGAATGTTGAAGTTTATCCTGGCTCAGACTTGATCTACATTCATATGCTATTTAATATTAAAAGTTCATAAGTGTATTGAATTTGAAATAATAATAATAATAATAATTTGATCTGCTTACACCATTTAATTACAGATTATTTGTAAATGAGAATTAAAGAAAACATTTGTTTATTTTTAAAGAATGAATGGCCATGATATGCTGAACATGTGAAATCTAATAGGTATTAATCATCTTGAATCTCAAGTGTTACATGTTGGAATCTGCCAAACAACTCTGAATCATGATTCTAATGCATATCTTCATTTATGAAAAAGTGTCAGTAGCTATGGAAAAGAAAAACTACAGCTGAAATTATTTAATTGGTGAAATGATGACCCCAGTAATAAAAAAAAACAACTAGAATCTGAAGCATTTAAATGGGAAATGCTGGGGAAAAAAGAAAGCTATAAATGTTTGTAAAAAACTCTTAAAATAATATCTTTCAAGCAGCAGATGATATAATGCCATAGATCCTCAATAATTAATATTTTCAACTACAAAAAATATATTAGTCTTAAATTTTATATTTTAATATTGTATTGTTATAGATAGAAATATTTAAGCTTTCTTTCTACAATAAATCCTAGAAAGAGTGTTAACTCGGAGTTAGGTCTTCTTTCTACAATAAAAACTAGAGTGTTAACTCAGCTGCCGGCTAACACTGTGGCTTTTTCCTATGCTAAAAGCAGAGGAAACTGTCGTAGTTGTTTGTGTTACGCACTATATCGTAATACTGGGTTATGTATTTTATATAACAGTATCGTACGAGGGTGTGTTAAGTTGATTGTGTCAAAATTATTTAAATTTTCATTGGGGTCTTTTTTTTTTCATATGAATTGATATACTGTTACCTTTTAACAGTTTTAACAATGTCATGATTGTTCTTCATAAAGCTGTAAGCCTCCTAAATTCTCTATTAGGGTGGGGTAGCGCAATATTTTGATGATCATGCTTTAAGTCACGTTTTAGCAAGTAATTTTCCAAGACCAAGAATATGGCTAATTCGAACACAGAAAACTTGAAAATATGGGAATTCCCAGACATGGAACCCGGCGCTGTAACATTTCTACAGAAGAAAAACATCCTGCTGAAAGAAAAGAGATGTTTGTGCGGCGAATATACGCGACTTGAGGGCCATAAACATCTTTGGACTTTCATTTGTAAGTCTCGTTCTTGCCGACAGAAATGTTCACTTCATAAAAGGCAGTTTGTTTGAGGGATTCCAAATGACCTTTGTCAAATGTAAAATAAAAATAACTTAAATTTTTATTTAAACATACACCCCTTCTCCCAATAATTGTGGTCAATCAAATGTAAAATAAAAGTAACATAAAGTATTATTTAAACATACACAAAAACAACACACTCCTCCTACTAATTATTGTCAATCAAATGTAAACCAATAAAAGTAACATAAATTATTATTTAAACATAACCCAAATTACTATTTGAACATAAACCAAAAAAGACCCTCTTGTCAATAAAAATTAAATAGCAACTATTATTGTCCCATTGTCAAAAATATTATTTGGGAAAAATAATTTATAAACAAAAGAAAGTAAAATTTGTTGTCAATCAAATGTAAAATAAAAGTAACTTAAATTTTTATTCAAACATACACAAAAAAAAAATCCCCTTTACCCAATAATTGTTGTCAGTCAAATGTAAAATAAAAGTAATGTAAATTATTATATAAACATACACAAAAACACACCTTCCACTAATTATTGTCAATCAAATGTAAACCTATAAAAGTAACGTAAATTATTATTTAAACATAACCCAAATTACTATTTGAACATACACTAAAAAAGACCCTCTTGTCAATAAAAATTAAAAAGCAACTATTATTATCCCATTGTCAAAAATATTATTTGGGAAAAATAATTTATAAATGAAAAAGTAAAATTTGTTGTCATTCAAATGTAAAATAAAAGTATCTTAAATTTTTATTTAAACATGCACAAAAAAAAACCCCTTCTCCCAATAATTGTTGACAATCAAATGTAAAATAAAAGTAACATAAATTATTATTTAATCATACACAAAAACACCCCTCTCACTAATTGTTGTCAATCAAATGTAAACCTATAAAAGTAACGTAAATTATTATTTAAAGATACATAAAAAAACCCCGTTCTCGCTTGAATTTTGTCAATCAAATTTTAAACAACAGTAATACTATTTAAAAAAACCCAAATTACTATTTGAATATACACCAAAAAAGACCCTCTTGTCAATAAAAATTAAAAAAACAATTATTATTATCCCATTGTCAAAAATATTATTTGAGAAAAATAATACCAATTTACCAATTTATAAACGAAATAAAGTAAAATTTGTAAAAAAAAAAAAGTCAATATTAATAGAGAATCAGTCCGGGAATCTTATATTAATGTGTTTTTGGTTAGCATTAACACTATCAGGCAGCTGACATCATGTAGTCAAAAAAGTTAGTAAAGCTATCTAAATGTTACAAAATGAGATTTTATATAATAGAATCAAATTTAAAATTAAAAGTATATTGATAGAGATACATATATAATTTTAGAGAACATTACATTAATTTTAAATTTAAATAATTTACTTTAAATATAAAAAAGAGAGAAGAAAAGTTTAATTCATCAGTAAAAGAAAAAAATAAAAATTTATTTTTAAGAGTTTTAATAAATGTTTAAATTTGAATTAAAATTAAGCAGAATGTATTCAATTAAGGTTTATAAAGTTATTAAATTTAGAAAATCAGAACTAAATTAAGCAGAATGTATTTAATTAAGGTTTATAAAGTTATTAAATTTAGAAAATCAGAACTAAATTTATATGTTACATTATCAAAATACCATAATTATAATCTTGTTATGTGTAATATGTAATTATATTTTGCTGCACACATTGTTTATTTTCTTCATTAGTTTTCAGAAATATAAATTTGATACAATAGTTTTCCTGTAATTAAGAGATTAATATTATCTTGGTTAGAAACTTTATTTATAAATAGTTTAGTAAAATAAATTAATTCATCCTATTTTTCTTGTTCATCTTTATTGTCTTAACTATGTGACAGAAAGTATCTAGAAGCTATTATGAGACAATTACAGATTTCCTTAAATGAAACAAGAAGTTTTTAAATAGGCAAAACTCACTATATATATTGCCACACACAGCAAGCTAGAGTAATCAATGGATGCCAGAAGGCTTGTGCATAAAATTCCCATCTAGTGCCTACTCATTCAATATCCCCAGACTAGTTTCTGGCTTATGGCCTTTGTCAGTGAGGAGCCTTGGATATGAGAGCACTGCATCTAGATCTTAGGATCTAATGCAACCCTCCAGCCACCATCTTTTATCTCCATTTAACTATAAAACTATGAGTCTTAAACTGAAAACACCTTAATGTTTTCAATCCAAGCCCATTAGCTTACATAGTCATATGGGTCTGAACCCAGTTCAGTACCCATACATTTTAGTGTCTTTGGTTCTTTAATAACCATAGCCAGAAACTAGTCTGGGGATATTGGATGAGTAGGCACTAGATGGGGATTTATGCACAAGCCTTGCTGGTGTGACAATATATATAGTGAGTTTTGCCTGTTTTAACAACAGTTATACACAAGCATAAGAGGTGGTCATGTGATGTTTATTGGCTTAAAACCAATCCTGCCTAATAGGATAGTGGTGACTATGGTTATTAAAGAACCAAAGACACCAAAATGTATGGCTACTGACCTATATGACTAGGTAAGCTAATGGGCTTGGATTGAAAACATTAAGGTGTTTTCAGTTTAAGACTCATAGTCTTGTAGTCGAATGGAGACAAAAGGTTGTTGCTGGAGGGTTGCATTAGATCCTAAGATCTAAATGCAGTGCTCTCAGATCCAAGGCACCTCACTGACGAATGCCATAGACCAGAAACTAGTCTGGGGATATTGGATAGTAGGCACTAGATGGGGATTTTATGCACAAAGTCTTCTGGCATCCCTTGATTACTCTAGCTTGCTGTGTGTCGCAATATATATAGTGAGTTTTGCCTGTTTTAACAACAGTTATACACAAGCATAAGAGGAGGTGGTCATGTGATGTTTATTGGCTTAAGTTTTTAAATCTCTTGCTAGATTGTCCTAGTCTTCCAACCTGGGCACAGAGCTGACTTCAGTAAGAATCATTTTAGGAGCAGCTAACCAACTAATCAGCACAAAACTAAACTTCCAAAATTTGTTCAAAACACTGTGGAAATAAAAACAATATTATCTAAAAGAGAAATCTCAGAAATTACTTTCAAAGATTCAAGCAGCATAATCCATGAAGCAAGTTATCAAGGATAGGTCTTAGCAATTGTGTAATAGTGGAAATGCTACTAAAAATGTGACAAAGTCAACTGCAATTGAAGTAATTTGGAAGACAGTTTTAATAAGGCTGGCAGAAATGAAAAGTATCTAAAGAAGAAGATACAAACTATGTATGAAAACTTATACAAGATGTATTAAGAACTCAACTCAGAAATTCAAGCAAGAAAGTTAAAACTAAAAAAGATGAAAGAAGCTAAACAAATTCAAGAAAAAGTAAACAAAAATCACATAGAAGTAAGCACAGAATTAGAAAGTAGTCAGAATAAATTCAGAGATAGAGTTGGCATTGAAAGAAGGGCTCCAAACAGTGAGGATTCAGGGTTTTGGAAATAGTAATCCACACAACTGCAGAACATTTATAATAAAGTACAAAGTAAAGGTGGTATAAGAGTAATGTGATGTGATGTATTATGGCTTCTCCTTAAACGAAGTCAAGAATATCTCAGCAATTATGCCCAGATAAACCTGTTAGCCACTTTCTTTTACATTGCCCACTCTAAATTTACCCATAATCTGTTCTATCCCATTTCCACAACATAATTTTTGTCTACTCTATAACCTTTATATCTAAATCCCCCTTATCTTTTCCCAAACCCAGCATAAAAACCAATAATTCACTTTCTGTATAATCACTCTTTTTATATTTATTTTTCCACAACTTTATTATATGTACCCTTTCTGTTTTCAAACATTTACATTCAATTAACAAATTCCTAATATTTTCAATTCCTTCCTTACATAATTTACAAAATAAATCACCCATATTTTTCCATTTACATGTATATTCTTTTGTAGCTAAAGATCCCGTTCGAGCCTTAAACAATAAACTACTTTCCTCACTATTATCATATATTAACTCACACCTAATATTCTGTTTATTTCTATATATATTTAAACTCTTTTTACTCTCCAAATTCTTTATACAGTAGTGCCATCAAGTGCAAGCTGTCAGAATCAATACATGCAAAAAAGTTTGTGCATAAATCTCTATCTAGTGCCTACTCATTCAATAACTTCAGACTAGTTTCTAGCTTATGGCTTTCTTAGTGAGGAGCCTTGGATTTGAGAGCAATGCACTTAGATCTTAGAATCTAATGCAACCCTCCAGTAGCCAACGTTTACCTATTTGGTTAACTGTAAAGCTAGGAACCCAGGATGAAAACACTACAATGTTTCCAATCCCTCCAACAGCCTTACCTATTTGGTTAACTATAAAACTAGAAACCTCAAGATGAAAACACTATGTTTTCAACCCAAGCCCATTTGCTTGTATAGTCATATACATCTGAGCTACTATGCAAGCACATGAGCTTGGTTTGGAAACATGGTGTTTTCATCTTGAGCTCCTAGTTTTAGTTAACCAAATAGATAAACAGTGGCTTTTAGAGAGTTGCATTAAATCCTAAGATTTAGGTGCACTGCTCTCAAATCCAAGGCTTCTCACTGATTAAAGCCACAAGCTAGAAACTAGTCTGGGGATGTTGAATGAGTAGGCACTAGATAGGGATTTATGCATACATCTTCCTGAATTCATTGATTATAAAGGCTTGCACTTGATGGCACTACTATATGGAGAGTGTGGTACTCTTATTAACAGAATATGTAAGTATATGAAATAGTGATCATCATCATCATCATCAACCATTATCAATCCACTGCAGGATGAAGGTCTCTCCAAGTTTAATCCATCTTCTCCGATCTTTAGCTTCTCTTCACAACACTCCTACACATTTTCTTATTTCATCCATCCATCTCACATGTGGTCTCTTTCTGGGTCTTTTACAATCTCTTGGAATCCAGTTTAAAATTTCAATTGTCCATCTATTATCATCTCTTCTAGCAATATGCCCAGCCCAACTCCATTTCAATCTTTTAATTTTTTCAATAAGGTCAGTAACACCTGTTTGTTGTCTTACCCATACATTGTGTTTTCGATCTCTTCTTGTTACTCCCAACATACATCTCTCCATACTCCTTTGAGTGGTCTGAAGTCTCTGTGTTGCTCTTCTATTAAGTGTCCAAGTCTCAGATCCATAAGTAAGAACTGGTAAAACACATTTGTTAAAAACCATCCTTTTCAAACACATAGGCATATTTCCTTTTAGTATCAAGTTATTTCTACCAAAAGCACTTCAACCAAGTTTAATTCTATGATTAATTTCCTCCATTATGTTTCCATCTGTATTAATAATCTGACCAAGGTATTTGTAACTGTTAACTTCTTCTAATTCTTCATAATCAATCTTTATTTTCATATTTTGAGCAAATCGATTAAACATTACTTTAGTCTTTTTAACATTTATCTTTAGTCCTACTTTTCTACTTTCATCTTCTAACTCCTGCAACATTTCCTGCAGCTCTATAAAAAAAAAAAATTATAGTGATCATATGATGTTTTAAAGCTGATATGTTTAAGGAAAATATCCAAATAATGCAAATAACAACAACTACAGATACATAGGAAAACACAAAGCAATAAAAAAAAAATTACACAAGCAAGTAAAGCTCCAACTAGTGAAGCAATTTAATGTTATAGAAAATAAAGTGAGCCAATTAATGTTGAAAAAAAATTATATTACTGATCTTGATAATGATGATGAGGATCATGAAACAAAGAAAACAGATATTAGATAAAAAATTTCAAAGCCACTGTAGGGAGTTAGATGCAGAAACTAGAAAGATCCATAAGGTTAGACACAATTGGGCCAGGCCAGTATTCAAATGACAATGTATGAAAACTCATTCTCTGTAAAAGGCCTAAAAGAACTTAATTTTTATCACCTTAATGAAAGGGAGAAGATTGTTATTGCAACATTAAACCAACCAAGGATTAATGAAATTTTCATATATATGAAAGGACAAATCTTTGGAGATTACTATTTTACATTTCTGCACAGCTTTTGGAATACATGGGAGTTTTCCAGAACAAGTATTTAATACAGGATAACACAGTACTAAATTTTTCCCACAAGCAAGTATTAATACTGATGTCCATTACTGCATTTCCACTGTATGAAAAACAAATAATTTGAATAATGATGCTTATAGTGATCCATTAGTTCATGATGAGAGAAAGTAAACTCAATTAAGGAATTGCAGAAAGCTGAATAGTATGTGTTCATGAGTAATTTATCATGAGAAACAGGAAGATAATATGAAGACTGAATAGCTAATTTTCACAACAACAGCAAGATGAGACAAATATATTAACTAATCTTTGGGAACAGGAAAAGTAAATAGAAAGAGAAAAATAGAAAAAACAAAAAACATTTTTATCATAGGCGGTTTTGAGGAGGCCCAAATAATTTAGAGAATAGTACTAGAATTAAACCATTTCAGAGCAGTCAGAGAAACTTTTGAAAAACTAAAAGATATAGCAGTTAGGCAGAAGTTAAGGAAATTTTATATATATTGTGCCAAGGATGATGGTGATCAAACCTAATCATAAGATTGTGATAGTTTGCTCATAAAATTATACATTTATAAATGTACATATAATTTTCTTTTTGTTATTATTATTATTATTTTTTTGGTATGTTTTGTTTAAATAGCTGACCACAAATGTTGATGTCCCAAGTGTGGTTTAATAAATAGATCTTAAAAGGGTTATATATATATACGTATATAATTAAAAAAGCAAGTCATATATAACGTGACATTACTTTTAATGAGCTTGTAGTTACAAAAATGCACATAGAGAGCGCACCAATAGCTCAAACAAGCTCGTAATTAACAAGTGCGGTTATGAGAGATTTTAAAAATTTCTCATAACCGCACTTGTTAATTACGAGTTTGTTTGAGCTATTGGTACGCTCTCTATGTGCATATACGTATATATATATGAATCAAAGTTAGTATTGAACAGTAATTTTATGCTAGCTGTAGGGCAAGCACAATATATAAATAGGACAGAGGATTAGACAAACAAAAATAAGACAGAAAATTCATGGAGAAATTTAGTTTATTAGACACCAATAAAACAAAATTTCAATATATATGTGAATAAATCTGTGTGGGCAAATAAGTATGGAAAAATTACATAATCACAAACTATATATATTTAAATATTTTTATCATAAATTAATTATTTAAATAAACTCAATTTTTGGTTTTAAGTTTAATAGGATTAACTATATTAATCATTTTGTAGTATGAAAAAGTTTAATCTTTAAGAGATAAAATCTTATATATGTTTTATCAGTAGCTAGAGAGAAGAAAGATGATAAAGATTGAATGTCAAACTATATTAAGCCACATATCAGTATAGTCAAATGTAATGGTAAATGATTAAATATTATATAGTCTGAATCTTCACCTTTGGTTAGTTAAATTCAACTATTATACATTATTTAATATATAGAGAGTAATACTATTTTATTCTAAACTCATAAGAGAAATATCCATGAAGTTGAGATATGAAGGGGAATTTCATCATATCTCATTTGCACTCTGTTACCAGTTTTTTTTAATAAGTGATGTTCCTATTTCAATTTAACTCAGAAAGATAAAAATGAACTTTTATTTATTACATAAATAATTTTAAAAAAAATTCCTTAGAAAGGAATATTTTTAAGAACAGCATAAGGTAATTTATAAAAATATAATTACATGTATTACTTCTATGGTTTTTATTCTATTTATCTATATATGGTATTTGCATATTCTACTTTCATTAATAGCAGAAGACAAATAGATTAAAGCCCTTTCTGGAAGAACTTTAACAAGAAACTAATCTGGGATACTACCATTTAAGATCATATAATTTACTCAGACAATAGATGATTGGAGTAAAATAAATAAAATGAAATATTGTTTCTAGAAATATGCATTCAATATTAACCCAAAAAGGTCATGATGTTTTCATTATATATTATTATAAACGTTTCTTGGAGTATGACAAAATTTTATGTAAGAATTTATCATAGTGATTATCATTAATTTGTACTCAATATTTTGATTTTCAATCAATTATTCCTGACTATAAAAAAAATTCGAAACTTTTTTAAAAATAATTGTAATTTTTTAAAATCGTGGCTGTTTTGTAATATTGATGATGTCATAGAATAATGAATTCATTAAAACTAATCATCTGAGAATAAAATGGTAACAATTATGCTAAAAAAATTAAACAGTACAAAGTTTATTTATTATATAGTATACAATATTATGTTTCATTATAGAATGAAAAATATGATTAGTTTTCATCCCCATATCCTTCCAAAACAATCACTACTTTAATTTATGTCATATACAAAGTAAAGATTTTCATTGTTAATTGCTACAAAAGCACAAAAAATGCAGGTTTTATTCACTATAATATATAATCAAAAACATACTGTGATCACATACAATAACAAAGTGCATTAATAATAAACATTAAAATGTGTTCTTTAGCTAAAATATATTCACCCAATCTTGAATGAAAAATTTTATGAAACTAATTCTACCCACAGGAGAAATATAATTATCATAATTGTAAGTTATTCTGGGTAAAAAAAATAAAATAAAATTATTTTGTGTATTATGCAGTTAATAATCAACTTTATATGATCAAAGATTATTAAATATAAGTTAAAAATAACATTTAAGCAATTTTAAATCAGTAATCTTGTAATTTATTTTTGAAATATTTAAGATAGTAATGCTTTTATCACACATAAAAAATACAGCATTAGTAACAAAAAAAGATTTAATTTATATTATTAAATCTACAGCAATCAACTGCATTAAATGTTATTATTTATTTTTTTTTGACTGCACACAATAGCAATCTTTTGCTTTAAAAAAGTTTTATTGATTAGATATTACAAAATAAAAAACTTTGCTAATAGAACATAAAATGCACCAAAAATAAATTTTAAAATGTACATTGTGTGTTACCCCCACCGCTATGCTTTATTTTAATGAATTGCAATTTAGAGAAAATTCTCAAACTATGTAAGAAGCAAAATAGCAGACTGCCTATCAAAAAATTTTCAATTTAAAAAAAAAATTATAGCTGCTGTAATGTTTTTATGCAGTTTTTTTACTCATAGATTAGTACTTATTATTGTTATTAATATGCTTAGTAAAATGTTAATTCATTAATTATCACTTTTATCATTTTTGTGCTTTATTTTTTTTAAATACTTTTATATATGTTAAATTTAAAAGTAATTAATTAATTTTTACTTCATGGGAGCTTATTATATTTGCTCTTTTTTATGTTAGATTTTTGATTTATGAGGCAATTCTGTGTATTTATATTTAATTAGTTTGTAAAATACTGCTTAATACTGAAACACTTTCAATTTTAAGCACTTTAAAAAAAATTTTTATTCTATATATCTTAACAAATTTGCTGTGTAAAATTTTGATCAAGGTAATTGATATATAAATGCCTTCATAACATAGCTGTTAGTGCTGCCTTATCCATGAACTGGGAAAGTTTAGTGTGGGACAAAAGAACCATGGAATTTTTTTTGGAAACAAGCAGATTTGCACTTCTTTTTTTTTAAGTTGTTATCGCTTAGCTACTCTAGCTAGCCGTACAGTTGTCAATAGCTTAAGGGTTAGATTAATCTGGATTAGTTCGATGAGTGTTAATATATTGACCAAACATAAAAAAAATAAGATAATGATATAGATTTTACCATTATGTATTTTGATTTATAATTTATTTTTGATTTATATTAATTTACTTTATAAACATGTTAACTTATAACATTTTTTTTTTTTTTTTTAGATTTCTCCTGGAGAGACAGCTTTAGCTTTTTATACAGCCACAAATCCTACTGATAAACCTATTGTTGGAATATCTACATATAATGTAATTCCTTTTGAGGCTGGACCATATTTCAATAAAATCCAGGTATATAAGTACAATGTTATTTATTTGACATAAGCAAAGGAATGAAAGGACATTCCATTTAAAAATTAGTAAAAATATGTTTTGCAATGGTATTTCTAGGTAACTATCAATTATTAATGATAACCCTAAACTATCTCTAGTTTAATAAATGATTAGTAATAATCATTATGGGTTTATCAAAAAGTTGATAACGTAAAAATTGGGAGTTGAGTAAATTGAAGATTCAAAATAAAAATGAGACAATTTGCTGTACATAAATGATTTCCATGTAATAAAGATATATATGAGAGATGATGACCTGTCCCAACTGATGAGTTCTGATTCAGCATGAATTGCATCTTGGGGGTTATTTGTCTTTTATTGTATCTTTATATGAAATTATTTATGAAATAAAAAAAAAAAAGAATGGAGAAATATGGAAGTTGTCTATCTATAAAAAAAGATATTAAGCATGGAAGAGGAGAAACGTAAATAGCCATGTGTGCGCTGAAAATCAGATATATTAATTTTTAACTTGGATTAAAGTTTATATCTGTGCTAGAGAAAATCTCTAGTTTAATAAATGATTAGTAATAATCATTACATGTTTATCAAAAAGTTGGGAATTGAGTAAATTGACACTTGAAAATAAAAATGAGACAATTTGCTCTACATAAATGATCTTCATGTAATAAAGATATATATGAGAGATGATGACCTGGTCCAACTGATGATTGCTGTTCAGCACGAAATGCATCTTGGGGGTTATTTGTCTTTTATTGTATCTTTATTTGTATGAAATTATTTATGAAATAAAAAAGAATGGAGAAATTGGAAGTTGTCTATCTATAAAAATCCTAAACTACGTGTTTTAATAGCCAACAATAGCTTATTTTGTCTTGAGTTTACTTAGAAAATGAAGGGTTTTTTTCCTTTCTAACTCAAGTTCTTATATGTTTTTAAACTCAGGCAGTATTTGAATTTAGAAGAATGACATTTTTTGATATCCTGAAAATATCGATCCATCTCTTACTGATACCAAGGTATATTAAATTAATTATTTTCATGGATTAATTATAATGTAGACAAAGAAATAAGAGTATATTTCATGTAGTATCCAAACAAAAATGTGTTTTTCAGTGGTGTTGCTA
This sequence comes from Epiperipatus broadwayi, assembly GCA_028023455.1. NCBI lineage: Eukaryota > Metazoa > Onychophora > Udeonychophora > Euonychophora > Peripatidae > Epiperipatus > Epiperipatus broadwayi. The sequence continues at coordinate 84,753 of JAQFVV010000570.1, read as the reverse complement.
GGTGATTATCAATTGCTATTGATAGATCTAAGTTAAACTACTTGTTTTTCTAGCTAAGAATAGCTTTTTTGTCTTGAGTTTAATTAGAAACATAAGAAGGCCTTTTTTAAAATTTCTAATCAAGTTCTTATATGGATTTAAACTTGGACAGATAGTTTTATAAGTATGAAAACAAGAATCACAACTTCACTTGTAATTATGCAAATTTAGTTTTATAAGTATGAAAACAAGAATTATAACTTCACTTGTAATTATGCAAATATTAATTCATCCATCCCCCAAGAGCTATATATTGAAACTGTACATATATACAGTCATATATTTGTGGGTTTCACCATTCATTGTGTACAATCCATAGACCATAAATCCAAACACAGTGAATGTATATTAAAAGAAATGGTTATAGATAGACATACGTATATAATATTAAATAAATTGTAAATAAAATTTATTAAAAAAATAGGCAATATAGAAATTATAGAAAAGCTTAAAATAAATTATTTTACTTGTATAAGAAAAAAATATTGCATCGGCAAATAAAGAAGTTGCTAATGCACATAATCCATTAAAACAAGAATTTAATCTAAGAATTCATCAAAATAAAAATTTAAGTTAAGAATGTGAATTGTTTGTGTAACAATACAGACAAAAATGTAATATATTTTGAGAACTGAAACAATAAAGCCATTAGTAGACACTAATTAATGTAATTGCGATAAAAGGAAGTTAAAAAGGTATAAATAGAGTTTTTCTTTTGTTTAGGAATATAGTAGTTAAAAAAAAAAAGAAGTTAGTTGTTACCTTCTTATGTAAAAACAATTAGACTGAGTGAAATGTATTTTATACCAAATATATTTGAATAGAGAATTTGTCTCCACTCTCCCATCAGTCCTTGGACTGGGGTCTGAATAATGTAATTCAGCTGAAGAATCCAAGAAGTATGCCTGACTAATACCTGCTTTTTGCTACTGAAAGGAAGAGAACATAGACATGAATGCCCTAAATGGGAACTGCCACAGCCATCAGAAATTGGTGACTGCACCGCAATACCTCCAAGATGGTTTCATAATTCATTGCCTGGACAAACCCACTCTATCTACACACACACATCTAAGTTACTGGTAACTTTATATATGTGTAATTTTATCTATCGGTATTATTTAACTTTATAACTATTATTTGAACTTTATATTTGTAATTATATCCATATGGCATTATTTAAACTTTTGTTTGAAATTATATCTATTCTATATTATTTAAACTTTTATATTTGAAATCATATCTATGCTTAGTATTTAAACTTTTATCTTTGAAATTATATCTACATTGTAGTATTTAAACATATTTGCTAATTACGCCTCAGGTGAATTTAAGGAGGCTTAAGTTACATATAATGGCGATTATTAATGGCATTTTTTCATGTCTGTAGTTATGTATTAACAGATCGTCAGTATACGTATTGATTTACATGATCTATTTTTTTTTTTTGAAAGAAAATTGTTTTTCTTTTATTATAATGTGGAATATATATATATTAGGAGAAGCTGGGAGGTAGCTAAATGAGTAAACTTTACTTTTATTTTGCCTCACTCGTATAATAAATGCAGAGTATTTTAAAATGGTTACAAAAGTTATTTAACTTAGAAATGACCCTTACCCACCTTCTCCCTCGGTTGTCGTTTTATTACTAAAGTTTTTTTTTAAGAAGAGAGAGCAAGAATGCATTAAGATAGAATTAATTAACGTTAGATTTAATTGTATATCTAATAAGAAGGACATTTCTGTCATATACAGGTGTCTATGATTTTGTTTAATCTATTTATTTTATGTTTAAAAAGTACTCGCTAGTATTATTCTCAATACGCATTTTAATTCAATCTAAGGGTTGTGAATATATGTCTGTAAGGGACGCAGCATAAATAAGCATTCATTACTATTTTGTTATGTAACATAGAGGGTACAGTATAAACCATTTATATCAATAATCTATGTAATATTCATTAAATCTATGGGCAGAAACTAGCTAAATAATAATTCTTGATAAATACATCAGTAATAATAATAATTGCTTATATAATACCTGCATAGGAGAGTGTTTAATAGTTTGATAAAAGAGGGGATATTCAATTGGTTGAAAGCTTAGATCCCCAAAAATCAGATGAGTAAAAATAAATGGACACAAGCTATCAAAACTTTTTTCCTGAACCCGGGTCACAATGCGGTGAACAGCTTCCTTTCTCTATCAATAGATTAGAGGCGAAGTGGCTATCCAGAGTTATGTTGGCATTATAATGAAGTTATCATATTTCGAGACCCGCTCTTAAAATATATAAATTTAATCACCATGTACCACAATGTTTTTCTATTTTATTTTATTTATGCCTTTCTTAATATGATCAATGCATTACTCATTAATTTGGAAACATCCGTTGGGGAGTTTATATCTATAAATTTACATATAAATAAGGCTATGTTTTCAAATTTGGCCTATGGTTCATTTAGCTAGTTTAAGCAGGCTAATTTCACCCCGTTCTTGCCCCATAGAACATTCTTATCACTGAGTCTCTACTAAATAAAAATGACCTGGATAATTGACAGTGCGTATCAGTGTTTTATTTTTGTTTCCATTACAAGGATCAGTTGATCTTAGATATATCTGCAGATACTTTCTTTTAGAAAGAATTTTATTTAATCCTTAATGACAATTATTATATTAATAAACTATAATTCATCATTATAACAAAATTGTAGTTTTTGTAATACTTATATATCTAAACTTGATTATCATATGTGAGGATTCTTTTAGAGTCTCATTTCTACCTGACCCCCGGGCTACATTAAGAAAATTAACTCTCATGAGGTCAAGGGAGTAAGTCATTTGATTGTGAACTGGAGTAGGCAAGGTTTGAACCCCCTCTGTTTATATTTCTAGGTTAGATTAAAGCAGCTATACTTTCTGACCATTACAATATGTTAAATATTTTCATGAATTAATTATGATACAATCAAAGGAATAAGAGGACATTTTACGTAGAAACTAGAGAAAATTTGGTATTATTAGATAACTATCAATTACGATTGACAGACTTATATTAGCTATTTGTATTAATTACCAATAGTAGCATTATTAATTAGTCCATGAAAATATTTAACATATACATAAAGTATGGGATTTGTGTGTGTATATATATATATATACCAATTAGAATTACAGTTAACATATATATATATTACTAGTTATGGTAGTTTTGTTTTTAATAATTGCTATTTTAGATGCTTTAATTATTAACTAAATGTGGATGAATGCAGGGTTTTCTGTAAGAATATTTGACCAGGCTTGGTGGTAATTATAAATATATAAGGGATAAAGGCTTCATGTATTGAACAGAATGAGTGCTTCTGTAGAATTCACTAAAAAGTTCAAAAGCTTTAACTAAAATTCAAATTTTAAAATTCACTAAAATATGTACATATTTCAACCTCACAAAATCTATCCAACAAGTTGCATATGCAATCGTGTGATAAGAACAATAAATACATTAGTGTATATAAACTATTTTGCCAAATGTAAAAAAAAATCTCTAAACTGTTTTGCTAAATATAAAAAAAAGAATGAATTATTCAATCTCATTATTTTTTGTATTGAATTTCTGTTGGCTTTCAATTTTTTTTACTAATAGTTGAATTGTTTTTATATAAGGCAAATAATGAATTTGACCATCACATTATTTGTTGATTATAATAAGTTCAAACAATGCTAAAATGTAATTTAAAGTTAAAACCTAAGAATGTTATTTGGAAGATAAAAATATCTTGATGATGTTTTTTCTATACTTAAAGTAGTTACAGTCTGATTTACAGATAAGAAAGTTCCAGATTTTTCTAAATGTAGGTAATATATATATATATTAGCTATTATGTAAATATTGTTGTGGCAAGTAAAATAAAAAACATTATAAAAAAAGATTATGTAGTGGGCTTCTGTTCCTAAAAAGTTACACTTCGTCACTGATATATATTGTAACCTTTTGATTGGTTAGCTGTATTTAAAGTAGGATATAAAACATAACCAAAATTTTAAAATTTAAAGAGTATATAATAGTAGTACTGTTAATTTTTGATATATAATATGTATAAATAGCTTAATGTATAGGGTTAAAGATGGAATTCTGTGGAGGTAGTTAATACACATCTTTTATTTATAGTTATTTTATATTACAAACAGTCATATATAATTTTATTATAATAGTCTTTAACCAATACAAGTAGACTTCCAATGTTCCTATATAAATTTATAATTACAATAGTAATAAATCAAATCTCAATTTATTTAAATGACTGATCTTTTAAAAGGTGAATGTGTAAGATGTGCAGAATTCTAGTAAATAAGAATAATAATTATTTATTATAAGATAATAATTTATTTTAAAATTATAATAATAATAATATCTAGATATAAATATTATTATTTAATATCTTATTTAAAATGATTAATATTACAATCTATTAAAATTATAATTATATTTTAAATTTAAGTTTAAAAGTTATTTAATTTAGTAAGTTTTTAAATATTTATTATTTTTAAATAATGTAGATAAAAAGCTAATTATGTAAAAAATTGTGGTTGATTTTGAGTTATTAACCAATAAAATTGATATAATTAGTGGTCTGATGTCATACTGTCTACAGTATATATAATAGTAACAGACATACTTGTGAGGGAGAAATTTGTTAAAAGTAAGAGTGAACACCTGTTTCACTAAATTCTTCAAAAATATAAAATTTTTACTATATTTTATTTTTTAAGTAAGTGACAGTGATTAAATAACAAGCTGAATAGTGATATCATATATTTTAAGAATGGTATATAAAAACAGTGGAGTAAATAAACCTTTATTTCTTCTCAATTATCTAATTACAGTCTTGGATATCAAATCGTAATTATAATGACAACTAATGGAATTATAAAGAAACAGTTAAGTTTATTATCATTTGATAAAACAATGGAAGAGGATAGATTGTAATTACCTAGAAAGTGCAGCTATTATTGCATAAGAGAACAATTAGTTATCTCTACAAGATTTATTAATTTCATTATTAAGTTATATATTTAGAGGAATTTTTATATAATACAAAGCTATAAATATCAACTTATAAAATTAATTTATAGAACTTTAAAGTAGTAACTTAGTGATAAGTTATAAAACTTGTTGAAACAATTTTTTTTAAACTAAAATAACTTATATTATAGTTAAATTTACAAATTAGAAAGAATATTTATTATATGATTAATTAGTTATTAAACAGTTTACTATGAGAACAAATATTTATGAAGTTTTTATATGAGATGAAAGACTTATAAAGAAGTATTTTTTTTATCTTAGCAAATAAAATTAACTTTTAATAAGACAAATGCTAAAAAGGATAAAGAACTATCAAGAGAATTTTTTGATCTTTTATAATGACTAATTATTATAGAAATGACATATATTATATTATTATAGACATGAATAAATTTATCTGTGTGTATTTCAAATATATGAAACTACTAAGTACAAATAATTAAGGAGAAGTAGAAGTTTGCTTATAAACTGACTTCATATATGCCAAAGTTTAATATTGGAGAATATTAATAAAATCATATTTAACTATTTTAATATTATTATAGTGTTCCAGAATATTAATGTGCATTTTATTTTTAAAATATGTCAAGATATCATTACAACAAGCTCAAAAACTTTTATCAAGTTATTGTTTATGATCATTTTTATCTTAAAATGTTTTACTTGAAATTATGTTTTGCTAGCAAGAGGTGAGGAGAATTAACCCATGAGGAAACTTTAATCATCATTTGTTACCATGGTGATGCTGGACAAGGAGTTTGAATAAATTCTTTTTTTTTAAAAAAAAATTATGTAATTTCTGGTTTTATTATTAATGTTTTTACATACAATACATAAGATTGTATGGTAAGATTATAAATAATTTAAATCATTTTATATGTAATTAATGTTTAGGATTAAGATGATTTATTAGTATTTTATTGTACATTCAATTTAAAAGAATGAAGAATATGCATATAGATATAATATGGTATACGTGAATTATAGAATAAAAGTATGTGTGGTTAATGTGGTAATTTAAATTCTTATAGTATGTATGAGAATTAAAAATCTGACTGGGGTAATGTTTTAAATGAATTCATTAATTATAGTAATGTTTATTTAATGATTGTATTAAATGAGGATGATGAATCAAGAAATGGGATTCTATTGAAATAAATATAAGTATATCATAAAAGTGTAATGTGATATATGAAATGGAATGAATGTCAAAGTGGAAAAATGATTTATGATCTCAATTTTTGTAATGGGAAAAGTATAATATTGACATTTGTCATAAAGTTATTTGTTTTGTAATTTGATCTAGAATGTTTATCACTGAATACATAATGGAAGGTAAGGTTATACTATTAGAAAAGAGGAAGTTATTAGACGTAGGTGCTGAAGATATACTGTGTGGAAAGGTTAAGTTAAAATTCCAAGATAGGATAAAATATCATCCTGAAAAACTGATGAGATTTTAGTGGGTTTAATCAGGGTGATACTCATATTATTCTTATAAGTAGATGAGAGAATTTTACAATGAAACATGAATGTTATATTCCATAAGAGCTTGATAAATAAGCCAGGATATATTGGGGTAGAATCATTAAGGTAAAGTGACTACCTTCCAAATTATAACATTTCATAAAGAGTGGACCTCCATTCCTATATTTTGGTACAATAATTTAATATTAGTTTCTTATTCACAAAGCGTTATCTATATTTACTCAACTTGTATGGTAAAACATGGACAATATAACAAAGTATTTGCATTTTTTTTATCATGTAATAAATTTTCTTTGGATTTAAGTTTCGATTGTATTTCAACAAGATTATTTTGCTGCTTGGTAAAATATTCTACTGCAGATTAATCCATACAAGATTTTGAAGCTAAAATCTTTATAAATAAAACTGATGCCATTATTGAAATTATCAAATGGAAGATAATTTTAATATTCAATTTTTAATAATTAGAAATGTTTAGAAGCTTAGCTTGAAAATAGAAAAGGATGTAAAATTGAAAATATTTATTATAGGATTAATTGCTTATTGTCATTATTAGGTGTGGATTATATATAAGGGTCTTGATGTTTGCAGTGCTAATTTTAGACATATTATGTCAAACTGTTCAAAAGGCAAAAAATGTGTCAATTCTTGGGCAAAATATTTGTCAGCTCTTTGGTATGACAAATGTGAAAAATTTCCAAACCTTCAGAAATAGATAATGAAAACTCCCTACAATACTCAAATACAGATCAAATCTTTATTATTTGTTAATAATAATGATGATAATTTTTTTATGTAAGTCTCCAGTCTTGACAAAGATCATGTGAATATTTTCAAAGAAGATTAGTATGACTTTCTACAGATAATTATATTCTCATTTAATACTTGTGGTAGAAAAATTCGTTTTTGAACTCATTGAACAATAATGAGAATAGCCTGATAAAATTGTCTATATATGATAAAAACCATATCTCTAAACAAAATTTAATAGTTTTCTCTATTGTGTTTGCTTGTAAACTATTTGCATTTTTTAAATTTATAATTATGAAAATGTTAGATTAAAATATAGAATGTTAGCTACTAACTCAATTCCTATAATATCGATAAAACTGAGCTATGCCCTGATTCTTCTATTTCAGCACTGAAGATATCACTTGCCCATATATAAATCACAGTATGATTTTCAATGTTAGAGTTCTACTTATAGATAAGTTAAGTTTCAAGTTAATGTAGTTAAGACTATTAATTATAAAGTATTTTGACCTCAAGATATTTGCCCTGATCATATTGAGGAAGTGAAATAATTTTATATCATGGTTCTTGCCACAGTAAGAATTATGGTTTTTAACTTAAGTTGTAATGAATTTTTTTAAAAAACAAACAAATATGCAAACAAAACACTTAAGAGAATATAAATCAAGAATAAGTGATCATTATAAAAACATATATGAACACAATAATAAAAAAAATTGGAAAATAAATATTTGAACTTCTTTGATTATTACAATTCAATATTTAAAAATCATCAAAAGTAAAAAAAAGAAACATTTTTTAATGAAAATTTTATTTCTCAACAAAAATTAATACTTTTTTTTTAAATATCAAATTTTTCAAGCAGAAATAAAGACTTTATTTTGATGAAGCTGCCATAGGTAGAACAAAATGTCTATAGTCTATATATAGTAGTAATATTTTGCAATTTTTCATTTTTAATGCATTATTATTAAAGTAAAAAATTTTATTCATCTATAAGAAAAGTTTTTTTTTTGCATTTGTACATTTTTATTCCAAATATAATATATTCAAAACTATTTTATTATATTCCTTTTTTTTTTAGTGCTTTTGTTTTGAAGAGCAACGTCTAAATCCTCATGAAAAAGTGGATATGCCAGTTTTCTTTTACATAGATCCTGAATTTGCAGATGATCCTAAAATGGAAGAAGTTAATACATTAACATTATCATATACATTTTTTGAAGCTAAAGAAGGAATGGATTTAAGTTTTCTTTCTCAAAATAGAATATTTTAAAATGGAAGGAGTTGATATAATAACATTATTGGATGTATTTTTGCATCTTTTGAAGAAAAAGGATTTAGTCATTTTTTCCCTGTAAAAAAACTTTTTCTGTATAAAAATTAGAAACATTTTTTAAAAGTATGCTAAAATGTTTTATCATTTCAAAAAAAAAAGTATTAAAAGCAAAATAAAACAAAATTAATGTATATATGAAGTAGATATAAACATTACTAACGTTTTATAAAGAACTGCAAATAAAACATTTGATTTGTAATATGTTTGTTTAAATTAGGTCATGTGACATCTGACTATTTATTTATAAACATTACTAAATATCACAATGAATTAATTACCCAACAAAACATCTTCAATATTAACATAATAATATTTTTAAAAATTTGACTTATATAAGCAATTGCTAGATGGTTAAAATTTTTAACAGAATATATGTTAGTAAGAAAATATAAAAATAATAGAAATTACATTTAAAAAATGTTAATTAATTCATGATAAATATTAATGTCTTGTCTATAAGTCCGCTTTAAAAAAAGATATTGCAATTATATTAATAATTTTCAAATAGGAATTATGATTTATGTCATAAGTGTAGATATATAAAATTTTAAAAAGGAAAAAAAAAATTGGCAAAGTCAAAAATAAAAATGAATATCTGTCTATGTTTAAACTTTGTATTAAATATTTTCTTTATATATAAGGTATTTAAATTAGGTATAAATCCAAAAAGAAGAAAAATTGTTTCAAATATTTTATCAAATGTATAGTTTTTAGTAAATTTGTCATTTTAATTAAAATGAATATATAAACAACTTTACATTAGGAAATAAAACAGTTTATTAAATGAATTATTGAGATTGGAAAATAAAATAACTGCATAAAACTATTCAGAGCAAAACATTTTGTTTAGCAGGAAAATATAAAAGACAGAACAAAAGCTAAAATGAAAGGACAACTAAGCTAAACAGTCCTGTGGCAAACTAAATCCATGCAAAGTTAGAAACAAAAAATATGAACTAGCTGCTCCATTTCTGGAAGGGTAGCTATCCTATCAATACTAAATCAAATTTAAATTGAATTGAGTGCTAAAAATTTAAGGCCTCAAAAATAAATATATCCATGAACTTCTAAGAACATTTTCAAATTTGTGCAAGTAAATCGGTCATTTTAAAATTTATAACCAAGTTAATTTAAATCCACCATTATAATATTTGAATAGAAGAACAATTAACTTCTAATAATAATAACAAATTTTTAATATTATCACGTATATGCATGGAATTAACATGTATCATAAAAATGAAATCAATAAGTTCTCAAATTACAAATATATTATATATATATATATCAAGGGCTTTGAGTGTTCCAACCTCAGATTTTCAATATGGATGACTGAGGAGTTGGAGGGTGGTGAAGATTGAAGCATATCCATTAACGTTTGAAGATTTGCTATCTTAATATAAACAGCACTAATTGTATTCATGTGTAGGAAAGTGATGATCTGCACCAACTAATGAAGGCTGGTTCAGCACAGAATGATGCACTGGAGAAATCTTTTGGCAGGATATGATTATATACTCCAATATCAAAAAGGCAAAGAAATAGCACATGCAGATGCGCTGTCACGAATGCCAGATAAACGAGAAAATTAGTACAGAGGTTGAAATAAATTATATAGATGTCTTAAACTCAGACATACTGGACAAATGCCAATCAGGGCTACCAGAGATTGAAGCAATGGATTAAAAATGGATGGCCAGATTCGAGGCCTGAATACGTTGACCTGAGTTTTTGGGCAAATAGAAATAAACTATCCATTTGTAAAGGCTGCGTATTAATGGGTGATCAAGTTGTGATTCCTATGGAGCAGAGACAAGTTTTAAGTTCACCGTATGAAGGACACCCAGGAATGGTACTGGAAAAAGCACTGGCTCATAGCTGCATATGGTGGCCAAAAATATCAAGAGACATCGAGCAAAATATTAAAAAAATGTGCACCACGTCAGAGACAGATGAATATGCCAACGAAAGATTACAACTCATGGCCAAAGGCAACAACAATGGCTTGGCAAAGTCTCCACATATACCATGCTGGCCCAATAAACAGGAAGTACTATTGGTGATTATCGATACATATTCAAAGTGAACAGAGTGTAGAATAGTGAAAGATGTTAGTGCCAATGAAACCGGTAAGATACTAAGTTCAATATTCACCTGCCATGGACTTCCAGAAACAATTGTGCCTGACAAGTGGAATGGCATTTACGGCTAAAGAAACTGAAGGATATTTTCAGAAGAATGGTATCAAACACATACGGATACCAGCTTACTACCCTGAATCGAATGAACTCACTGAAAAGGTGGTACAGAATATAAAGAAAGCCTTAAGAAAACTAGATATCAATGACGCAATGCTACAACAACACTAAACACCATCGACCACTATGAGAGGTCACCAGTGGAATTACTAATGGACAGGAAATTGCACATTAAATTATCATTACTGCTTCCAAACCCACCAAAAAAATGGATAGCGCAAAGGGAGATGGAGTTTGTGTCAGGGATATGCTATGGAAAAAATGGGTAGAAGGGATAATTACAAGGCTGTTATCCCAGCACATAGTAATTATCCAGTTACAAGATGGCACAACATATAGAAGACACATAAACCATCTTGGACATTGCGTGGTAGACTGCAAATGTTGACACATTCCAAGTGAAGTAGGATTGCAGGACCAAGAGAAATTGGATATAGAGCAACAAACAAACAAGAAGAGACAACACCTGATGATAATGAAATAGACGCAATCCCTATGCCAAAGCCAGACGAAGGAACAACGGATATAAGCCGCCCAAAAAGGAAGATACAAAAGCCATACAAATTGAGGACTGTCTAAAAAAGAGAAGCTAGTTCTGGAGTAAGGGGAGGAGTGTTATATATGTATATAGAGTAATAACAATTGATAACTATTATAGATTGTCAAGCTGATTAACTAAAACAACTAGCATATATAGAACAAAACAAGTCAGTGGAACCCGGATCTAACAGATACAGGTTACCAACTACTGCAGAAATAGAAAGAAAATGAGACCAAGATGCAACAGGTATGAAAACAAAAGTTAAAAGGCTCTCAAAGTCTTTCCTGCTAGTGTTGGTGGGTATATGTTCAAGAGAACAATAGCCCAGGTAATCGGTGTCTGTAGGCAATCCAGCCGACTAGGACCTTAATCATCATACTGATCTTTTATTTTACAATGCCCAACTGGGTTCTTCATGGATAATAAATTTATGCCTGTCGCAGGTAGAGTGAACTTTACTTATAAACTTTTAACTTTTGGTACATGGGGAGCATTAGGATATTAAGATCCCCAACTGTTGTAGTTAGTTCTCCATATTATATTGTACATTAGCTATTTTATGTATATTAAACTTATATTCCATACCTGGTCTCTGTTTACTAAACCAAAGTTAACATTGCTGATCACCGGTAAAAGCCGGGACACATCAGATGGTATCACCAGTTAATGCTCAAACAATCACTGGAATACCTTGAGAGTAGCCAAGATATGGGAGTCAATAAATTGATACGCTAATATTTAGCTAGACCTTCATGAATCCAGTAAGGCTCAAAAGGGAGTAGGAAGAAAGTCAGCAAATAAACCCATATACCATCTGTGACAGAAGCACATTACCGTTTAAGTCTTAACCATAGGGCCATCAAAGCTAAGTCTACTCAAAATCACTAAAGATATGTAGCAGTTAAGAAATATGTTTAGAAATCCATCCAACTAAAAAAAACATTACATTAAAGACATACTAATGCACTTATCAGTGTTAAAATTTGAATACCAATTAAAATTTTAACCCTGTAAGGCAAGATTGTAAGGGGACATTCAAACATTACCCACCTGCAATAATCTACACCATACTAAGCCTGACCAGTCAATTATTAAATGACCATTATCCTTCAAACATATATATGCGAAACATCACGATCAGTAAGTCATTATTTTTTTTCCATTTTAAAGAAAGTTTCAAGTTGTTATTCTGTGTGACTGACTAAACATCCTGTATGAATGGTTATTGTTATCATAATCACTGCTAGTTTTAAAGAGGGGACTTGATACCCAAAGAGACAGTAAATCATGACATACTGCCATAGATTAAGATCGCCAAATGAAAGCCATGGAATAGGATTGCTTAACTGGGTAATCATCAAATTAATCATAAATTATATTGTTAAATTGAATAAATATTTAGAGCAGGTAGTGAATGACCATGCTACATGAGGTCAAAGGTTAGGGGATAATCATATGTGAATCAAATGGGGATGATCTGATCTATCCTAATGTCAAACTGATTTGTTAGGAAAGGTAAATCACCCATAATAAAATAATAATATATTTTACTTAATTAGAATGTGTATGTTTACCATTTATCTATTTTTCCATTAGCCGTGCCATATCATTTACTCAACTTTCCATTATCCATGCCATTTCATTTATCCAACTTTACATTATACATGCCATACCACACACCTAACTCAGAGATGCTTATTAGGATTGTGCATATAACTGCAGAGTTTGAATACTGAAGAGTAACAGGAATATGAGAACCCATGATATCAATGACATAAAGAACAATTATATGGTAATATGCATTAGAGTTGAAGTCAGCATATATAAATGTGATACATTTAGAATTAGCAAACTTGGACTCAAACTCATTCCATGGTCTCAAGGTATAAATAAAACAAGTGATACAAATAGCTATTTTGTTATATTCCAATCCAATTAATCAATTATTGGTGCTAGACATTGTTCAATTGCATTGTTAGGAGAATCTGGCCTTATACATAATACACTGCTCTGTTAGAAATAGCGCAGCCATTTGTTGGATGCATGAACTCAGATTGTTGTCATATCCAATCCATCATAAATGTCATCCAAATCTGTGGAACTGTTAAACAAGAGCCTAGGATAGTTCATTCCATTGCACAATCTCATTTCCATTTCAAATGGTGGCTGTTGGGGAAAGGTCATTTCCGCTACTATACTCTGAATTAGTTATTTAGAGTTTGTTTAATGCCATTTATTGTTAATGCTTACATAGGAGTAGATTGATTCTAGCATTAAAAGGGATAGGTTCAAATATAAAAGAAAACAGAAAAGGGGGAGAAAGAAGAAAAACAAATGTATTTTTTGATTTCAAATAATTAGGTAAGTTGTGGCTGTTAAAGCGTGAGGGGGTGCACTCTTGATTTCATCATGGATGGAGGGGTTTTGGCTGCTGGATTGGGTGTGTGGGGTATTGCATACTGTATGAAGGCTCATCTCAGATGTGGCTTTGATCTAGTGTTGTAACCCATATATTTTTTCATGCAGCAGATGAAATCTGCCATGAGTCAGCCTATAATGCAGAAGAGGAGCATGGCATTCCAATATTGTCCCACTAATAAGGCTGCAGAAATGGGCAGCATCTTGGCTTTAATCCTCAAACTCAGCCAAGAGTAAATCTTCCCCACTCCCAAAACTTGGAAGTAGCAGGGTGATAAAGATTTTATAGGGGTCATGTGTGGCCAAATTTAAGCCTGAGAGGAGTTGGTCATATATTGTGCATAGCACATTGTGGAGGCCTGTTTGGTGGCCAAACTTATGTATCGTCAGGTCATCCATTTCTTTTTGCTTCAATCTGCCAGTTGCAGACAAAATTTCTATAAATGCTAGTGGTCTAGATAAGGAGTCCTAGATAGGTGGGCAGGGCTTCAATAGTTTCAGAAAGTAAAGATTTGTCATTAGGGGGAAGTTTTTTTTGTTATTTAAGTTCAAGCCATCAAAATATATAGATTGAGTTTGAAAGCTTCCTGCCAGGGGGTATTGTAACTGGAACCAAAATCGAACCCTGTCACAAGAAAAATATTCTCATGTAGGCTTGCAGACACGGTAGCTCGTTTGTTTAAAAAAATCATATAAGCATTTTACCCACCATGGTTTAGGGACTTGCACATTGCTTTTTTATGAAATATGTATATATAATATTAAAGGGAAAATGCAAAATAGGTCTACATATTTTATCAGTCTACCCATGATCCTATTCTAAGAATTTAAGTGAGAACAGATTAACCTGAGCTTTGAGTAGGTATATTTATGAGCATAGAACAAGTCCTATCTCAAGCACCAATCTTACCAATTAATAAAAATATATCCCTCGAAAATAAATGAAAGAGTTCAAGTGGACCCTTTTTTGGATACCTTATCCAGACTAGCTCAGTCCTAAGGTCAGAGACAATGTCTATTGGGAGAATGAAGCCAAGATTATCTTACAAAGAAACATATACCTTTATAATTTTCCTATCTGCCCTACAAATCTTATTTTATTTCTTTTAGAAATATACGGTCATGAATATCGGTAAGCTTTTAAAATACTAACCCAAAAGTCATAAGAATCTTGTAATTCAAATAAATACACAAGTTATAGTTTAAATTCCAAGATTTATTAATACACGTATATATTAATATTTCAAACATATGATTCATTCATTCCGATACATAAATATAATATCAATATACACCATGAAAAAATGCAACTATATGTCAGTAGTATTTATTAAATGATTTAATCTATTTCTATAATTACTTTCTTTAAGTTGGGACAAAGCACATATTTCTTAATTTATTATACGTTCACTTAATATATAGAGAGAAAGTCAAAGTTACCTCACTTGAGAGTGAATGTTCACATGTTTAAGGCTAATGATCTCTAAGCTTAGAGTATTACAATGGCGATAGTCCTAGCGATAATTGTTGATCTGGAAGGTGATGAAAGATTCCATAACATTTTCACATAAGATAATCCATCCTAGAGGGTAGGTAGGTGATTCTAAAATTGGTTGCATGAAAGTTCATGCTGTTGGGAGTTCCGTGATCATTTCACTTGTTTAAAATAAATGGCTAAAATCTCCATAAATGTCAGGCAGGTCACAAAATTGCTGTACACTGGGCCGGTATAACGAATCCACATGATTCTTTTACCCCAGCATTTTGATGTAGTCCATTCTTATTAATTTTTATTAATTAATAAAATGACTGAAATCTACTTTCCGAATCAAAATCAAAAAAATAGTTTTCTTTTATCTCTCTTTTACCTCACTTTTTTCCATCCATATGCTGATGAACATTATCTCAGGAATGCTTTTAATATGATCAGGTTTCCATTATTCCAAAATACTTAGTGGCCAATTCTTGGAATTCTGACAAGTGTCACCAACAGAAATTGCCTGTGGCATAACTTTCAATTCCTTTTATTACTTTCCAGCCTTATATTTTAATTTGCTTTCATTAAGAAATGTGTGCTACTAATGACATTATTTAAATAACTATAACTTACAATATTAATAAACAACAGAAATATAAAAATACAACTCTGCACTTAACTGCTTCTCTTCATCTGCACATACAAATCTGTTAGTAATTAATTCTATGCAACATCAGAACAACATGTGTAATAAATATACATTGTAACACTACTGAGCAGTACTCATTAAAATTGTTTACAATTATTAAAAAATAAAAATCTTATAAAACAATGTAAAGTTTAAAATTGATAAATAATAAAACTATTGCAGAATAATTTGTCCATAAATGAGTAAAAACATCTCATTTGAAAAGAAATTTATAAAAGTCTAAAGAGTTTATTATTATTAGTTTAAACAAAATGTACTTTGCTAAAAAAAAAGATATCTATAAAAGTTAGGGAAGTGGAAGGGGAGGGGGAATTAACTTAGAAAATTCTAAAGTAGTTGAATTGCAAGTAATTAAGAATTAAAAGTATGACAGTTTAAACTATAAATCTTTTATATAAAAAATCTCTTCATTCAATTTAAAGAAAAAAGTCTCCATTATTTGAAAGAAAAAAATGTACATGCGTAAATAACGAATGATTGTAAAAATAAAGAAGTATAGTAGAATGTATGGATGTTGATAAAATGATATGAAAGTTAAAAAACAGACTCAGCAATGGCTACTAATAAAAATAATCCACAGACAACAAATTAGCAATGGTTACCAACTGAAACAGGATCAAAATCTTATCAAAAGAATGTAATCAAAAACAGTGGATGAATTCCAACAATGTAGCCGGAGGATATAAAAACTAATTAACAAAATGACAATAAGTCATCATATAAATAATCAATCAGTTCAGTCAATCAATCAGTTACAATCAGTATCATGTATCCAGAATCTTTTCCAGGACAATGCAGTGCTAATAGTCATTGGAAAGCATATGGCCTTGCTCCAGCCCGAGTCTGATGAAACAAGCAGCCTGCCTGATAAAAGTGATGCCTGCATAACAACTTGAAAACCACCAGGGATTTATAACTGTCTTAAAGAATAGTGACATGAAATAGTAAGCATAGGAACATCCACAAAAACAAATCCAACCGATTGGAAAATTTTCACATGAAGCAACCACCAGCAAGAAGTCAACGTCCAAAATGCTATAGGTAATGAATAACTTTTCTTATTTAATTTCTGATAATAATGTAGCCATTGTGAACCTTGAAGCCTTCCAGAGTCAGTTAATAAATGAACTTTATAACCATATACAATGAACTATTAGTGAATATGTTGTGAATGCTTGTAATTATTCTAATAATGAATTATATTGCTATTGTATATCTTACTATAATATGTGTGCCTGAGGTTATTATGAATCATTGTTTATATTTAATTAAGAAAATTTAGAAGTAGTTTAAGTTATAATAATTAGTACTTATTTAAAAATAAATTATCTTTAAACTTAATGCTTGTCCATCAATTCTTTTACCACTAATTAAAACAATTATGCATTATTAGGTGCTGAATTAGTTTGCCAATCATTCAAAGTGTGTTATTTATCTTTGGGTAACTGACTGGCACCCGGAGTTGACTCCGAAATAAAAAGGTGCTTTGAATGATAGGTGTTGAATTCTGTAGCCGAGAAGACATCTGTGGCCCGGAAATGTAACTGTAGTTATATATCTAATATATATAGCTCAGCTTGGATACAGGTACTCTTAGGATACTCTCTTCTCTGCCTAAGGAGCCAATATGGAGCAATACTTAAATTTCATTGGTGCAGATTGGATTAATAAATGTGTCATATTTTTGTAGAAAAGTTTTACAATAATGTTTCACAAGTTTATATTTCATAATGTAGATTATATTATATTTAAAGAGTCAAAAGTAGATATAGATTTTGTTTCATCCCTCAAGTGATTGATAAAACACCCCACCTGGTTCAATATGGTATATGTTCACGCTTTCACTCACATTGGTTCGAATGTATATCTATAAATTTTCTCGCACCTATTAATTCAATCCGTAATAACAACGTAATAAACACTCTTTTGTAATCATTATTGCCTTTTACTTCATTTAGTACCCATATTCGAACCCAGCTACTGTTACAATATATATAATTTGTTTTTTTTTAATGATTTTTCTTTAATTCAAATGAAAATTGAAAAAGAAAAAGAAATTTTTTTTTTTCTATAAAAGAAATGGATGGTTAGCAATGTATTTTAATTTGCATTATTTGTTTTGAAATATTATTTTTTTTAAAAAAAGAAAAATATTACACATGAACTCCTTTTAGGTAAAACCTGCTAAAATGGTTTCTTTTGTAAAAATATTTAGAAAAGCAAGAAGGGAAACCAGATTGGATATCAGATTAAAAAAGTCGAACATTTTAGTTTTTTAATTAGTAAATGGTGGGAGATAAGTGAATTAAAAATGATAGAACATTCTATGTTATCTTAAAGTAATATAAATACAAAAAATCGGTGAATTAATTAATAGTTTTGCGGAGTTTTAGAAGGTACCAGAGAGCAGCGGAGAAGAAAACGTGTTAGATATGCAAGAGTGAAGCATTGGAGGTTAATTAGGATGGCAAATCAATCAGTTGTCTGTGGAAAAATCAATATTTCCTTGGAGTGTTGAAATTGTTAATGAGAAATATAATTGAAAGACGCTGAAAAAAGAATACATGCATGCCAGTATGATGATGTGGTGATATAACCATAAATGTGCTCAGCTATTCTCACTGCCTATGAAAGTAAATGTGCTACTGATCTTGTCATGTACAAAAAGCTGAAGTGTGCATCTGATCCAATCTTCCCTCAAATTCGGAGAAATTATTTTTAATTCTTCAAAAACTGAAAACAGAGACATTATTTGGACAATTCATATGGCCATATCTTTGTGTAGTAAGCTTACATTTTATATTTATCTAAATAGCATGAGTTCTCAGGAACTAAAGTAGTATTTATGTTTTTCTTGATTTAAAGTGTATTCTATATTATAATCTGTATATATATATTTTCTGTTTTTTAATTCTCATAAAACTGTTGAATTATTTTCCCAATGATAGCCTTTGACCATTAAAACATATGTAGTTTCATTAAAGTAATGAGTATTTATTTTTTAAATCTCATTAAGTGCATTTTCTTAGTAATATATCTGAGTGGTTCAATTGAAGTAGATACCCTGTTATTAACATATATCTGTCGATATAGGTACCACCTGCCCTATGATTGAGCTAGTTAGGGGTGGATTCTTTTATTACAATAAGATAAATTTTCCATTTAACCCTTCAGGATAATTCTTGCTTAGATAATAGGATTGATGCTTGGTTACATACGATGTCCATAAATATGCTGCTAGAATAAATATTAATTGGGAATATTGAAATACTATTGTTGGGCATATATATATATTTATGGAAGATAAGTTTTAAAACAACTCATCTATAGGACAATGGTGACTAGACAGTCATCCTGATAAAGTTGTTAAGTTAGTGTAAAACTAATCAAATATAAACTAATCGATGATCACTTCCTGTATTAAGTTTATTAAGAACATTACAATCCTGAAATATGTATTTTCTATTAATCAAAATATAATCCAATTCTGCTGTACCTTCATTTGGATGTTTCCATGTCCATTTCCCTTTAACATTTTTCTCAAAAAAAGAATTCATAATATAAAGTTTTTCTTTTTCTGCAAACTCCACAAGTCTATGTCCTCTCTCATTTCTATTACCATAACCAAAATTACCTACAGCACTTTCATTTGTTTACTAATTCTAGCATTAAAGTATAACAATTTTAAAATGTTGTTTACTCTGATCAAAAGCCTTTTGTACATCCATATAAAAATCTACTACTTCATCGCTATGAGAACTTGTTGGGGCATAAATCTGAATTATCTGCATTAGGTATCTGCTATTAAGTTGTATAAGTAATCTTGCCACTCTGTCTGATACACCATCAATCTCCACAAGGTTGTTCTTTCACTTTTCATTTATAATGAATCCTACTCCACGTGTATTTCCAATATTTGTACCTTTATAATACAGTACATGTCCACTTTTTAAATCAATTGTCGCTTCACCTTTTCTTCTAACTTCACAAAGTCCAATAATGTCCCATTTAATATTAGACAGTTCTTCTAATTCTTGCAATCTTCCTTCACTTGAAAGTGATCTGCAGTTTGTAAGTACCTAAATAAAAAGTCGTCATCAAATGGCAGCCTGGGTCCGCAATCGGGATTCTTAGCACCTTCCGCCTTTGACTACCAACTGCTGCATTAGTTGGGTGACTTTACAGCCTCCTGGGAATAGGGGCCATGATTTATTTTTGTCTGTCATAATTGTATATATTGGAAAAATATTTATCATTTACACAAACATTCATTCTGCCTTATCAGGCAACTGAGAAGAAAGACCATGGTGTTTATCTTAAACTCAGAGGTAAAAAGCTAATTAACTCACCAAGCTGTTTAATGCATGTTTGTGAGCAGCCCATCCATGTTTGTATGCTATATGAATAATCACATAGTAATAACAGCTGCAATGACAAGAACGTATGGAGTGGACATTAGGAATTTGCCCTGCTCGGTTCCTTTAAGGTGTCTAAGAGGAATCAAAGGGTCTCCTTTCAGTTAATAGCAAATTCCTTTCTGCAGCTAGTGCATATGTAATGATATAAATATTAGAAAAGTTTTATTTTAATAATTTTGATTTACAATTATTAAGGCAAGAATTGCAAATAATATGGTAAAAAGAAATGTTCATGGAAATAATAAAGTGGTTCTGGGAATAAATTCAAATCAAGCAACCTTCAATTTAAGGCTAAAGCAATAAAAGTTGTAAGTAATGGTACCTCTTGTCTTCTGCTAAAGATATAGTCACAACATCCCAGAAATTCTTCTTATCTGCTTAAAATTAAACCCAACTTTATGTTTGCCTTAGGATTTATTGCAATGATAATTAGATTTAATTAAGCTATAATCTGTAATATTCAAAATATTTAGTTAGGGATTTGAACACAGCTTATATAATTAAATGTGGCAGGGCCAATTATTATTTCTAAATTCAAAATTTGTTTGATTTAATGTCCATGCTGTGTTTCTTTGCAATTCAACAGTAATTATATTAAATTTGATGCTTGTTCAACTCAGATTTCCCATCAGAAGATTTCAAAATTAGGACATAAATTGAAATCCTTGCCAAACATGTAGTAAGATGTCATCATAAATGGATGTCTATTTTGTTGATAATTATAAAAATCTTGAAATATCCTGCATCAATTACTTCAAATCAGACATTATCTGTGAATCATCATTATAAAATAGTATTTCAATCAAAAGTTTGAAAATGATAAGCAAATTAGATATTCAAAATAATATTTAATAGGTTGATTTATAAATTCAGAATTTGTTCTAATATTAAATATATGCATTGATTATGACTATTAATATTAGCAATTATTCTTTTCTTTAAATAAACACATTTTATATCTCAACCCATAGCACGGACACATACTTGATATAAGAAGTACATATACACATTACTGCATTTTCTTCAACTTTAAATATATTATATATTTTTTATTTTAATAGTTTAGACTTTTTATTTGTAATATTTATATCACAGCTGATCAAATTATACATGTATATCATCATCTGCCATTACACACACACACACACAAATGAGGGTATTACACATTGTGCATGGCCAAACATTAGTGCACCAAATGTAATGTGAAGTACATCCAAATAAAAATGATAATGATTTGATGAAGTATGGAAATCACAAGATCAGTAATAATCAACATAATTATACATTTATAGCCATATATTGGCATGCCATAATATAATGTAATTATGGTAAGAGTATTTGAGAAAAAATGAAAATTCATAAAGTCATTTGTTGGGTATCAAAATGTAACTTTTAAGAACACTCTTGGCCAGAGGCTTAAGATTTGATCTTTATCTCTATGGCTTACTTTATCTAATACTTATTGAAGTTAATATTCAAGTAATGCCCTTATAAAAGTTAAAGAGTGACTATCAATTATTTACAATTTCATGGATTAGTTCTGAATTATTAAATACAGTAGTATCTTGTGAGATCTAATACTGATAGCTAGAATCTTCTTGGTTCATAAACCAGGACTTAATCACAGCACTTAGAATATGATTCTTAAGATATTAATAGCTAAGCAAATTCATGTGCATGTACTGTATAGATATAGAATGCATAAGAGAATAAAAAATACAAAAACTAGTTACTAATAATTAAAAACAAACAATAAAATATAACAAGTCAACAATAAGACAACAGTTAAAAAAATATCAATTCACCCATACATATAGTATAAAAAAGAGAATCATTACATAGCAATCTAGATATTACATTTCTAGAGTAATTAATAAAGTATAAGTATATTTATTTTATATTTCTGAAGCATTCATTGACTTTAAGCTATGATGAAAAGATATAATAAACATAAACTAATTAAATGCACTGAGCCAGCTTTGGCAAAACACTGCTAAAATTATAGTGCTGAATAAAGTATGTAATACAGGTGGGCTTATATAATTGACATGATGTAATATGTATACGATGCACAATAAAGAAATAAGACAATTAGATATTTCATTTTTTAGACAATAGAAGACATGAATCCTTTTGATGAGGGAGTGTGTGCAATTGACCAAATCTTTATATTTTCTTTTCCAATTCTCACATATTTGCATGAGATTCACCGTAATAAACAGAGCTGTAGAAAGAGGTACTACATGCAATTTTATAGACCACCTTTCCTGCAACTCATTATGGTGAATCTCATGCAAATAAATTCACAAGTCACTCATCATGCATATTTGTACAATGCAAAATAAAACAATATAGATCGATATTTCTTGATCATGAATGCAACATGGGTCACACATTTTCTCCATCCAAGGTTAGAATAATTTTCTCTGAAAGAGATATAGGAAAATAAAATACAAAGAGAGTTGGGCAATTGGAAAGGATCCACATTGCATCAACAAAAAGGATTCATGTGTTCCATTGCCTGAAAAATGGAATATCTAATTTCATTATTGTGCCTCATTTACATATTACATCACATCAAATTATATAAGCACACCCATTCTGCATAACTTTTCTCAAAACTATGATTCTGGCAGGGTTTTATCGAAAGGTGGCTCAGTACATTTAATTAGTTTATGTTTATTATATCTTTTCATCAGACCTCTTAAGTCAATCAATGCTTTGGAGTTATGTAGTTTTAAGAAAAGAGTAAATATTTAGAGAATTATGCATTACTTTAATAAATTTCCAAATCAGTTTTCTGACACAGACTTTGTACTATGATTTTTTTATGTGGATTCTACACAATTCCCTTCCCAGAATTAAAAATTATATTTTATAATATTCATTCTATAGAATTGCTAAGAATCACCTTCAAAATACACACACTTTATAACAATTGGTTATGTAGAGTAAGACTATCATTATATTTTGACCACCAACTGCCCTCGTATTTAATTCAAGTTACACCCTCTAAATGTATTTAAATATGTTCAACTGTTATTTCATGTTCCATTACAAATATTAACCCAACTATGAAGTAAGATGATCAGGCCTTTGTGACCAATATCATTATATAAGCTTATAATATTTCAAGACCACGCACTTGTTTCACAGATAAAACATTATGCCAGAACATTTTAATGTTAGTGTACATTGTTTTAAAATTTAAATATTAGGTGTTGAATGTTATAATGTGTTAGTTTAAATTGTTGTTTCCACTCTATTTTCATTTACTCAATATATTCCATTTTTCTTGAAGATATTTCTATATACAGTAGCATCAACTTTTACTTTTTTGTTAAGAAGGTACAACTGTTCATTATATGAGACATATTCATAATATAATTAGTTTATTTCTTGAAATCTGCATAATAGAAAAAATTAAAAACAGTTTATATACATTCTTTAATAATTTAAACTTAGCTAGATATGATTCAATAATAATCTAATATTTCTGACCATTGATATCTATTTTAAGAATTTTTATTTTTCATGGCTAATTATAATTTTGAGATCTATCTACTGTTAAAACTGAATCTGATAATCTGTGATCTTTATTTGAAACAAATGATACACAATTATCAAATTAAACATTATTTTTCTGATTAGTCTTTACTATTATATATTAGTATAAAATTTATAATTATTTATCATATAAAATCTAATGAATAATTACCAGTTTTACACATCACTTAGAAAAGATTTAAAATGTCATATTTGAATCATTAACAATATATCAAATAATATTATAATTTATACAAAATATTTGATTAATATCCATTCAGATTTATTTTACATATTTAAGATTTAAGTAATTTAAATTTAAAAATTACATTGTTAAAAGAAAAAAAGGTTATTTAGTCAATTTTAGTCTAAATAATAACTAATTTCAATTTGAATAAAGAATAATTGAAAATAGTTTATTATAAATGTTTTTTTCTAAGAGGCTATGCATATATATATAAATTTCAAATACTAATATTTTCTAATTGATCACAGGCATTTGCTGACTCTTGGAAGAAGAGGAAATGTCTTGCGAAGACCCATGCATTTCTCTTTATCTATATATAGAGAATTGGCTTTAGTAGCTAAATCATGTTCTAAATGAGTTTTATTTTGTCGAAGTTTTTGAAGATTTTCTTCTGCTTCTTGTAATACACTATATAGATTTTTAACTGATGCTTTAATATTTTTCACTTCTTGTACTAATGAATTCTGGGCAAAATCTCGACATAATTCCATATTCAAACGATGGCCACGAATTTCTAAACGAGTTTCCGCCAGCTGCAGAGCCGCATTTTTATCTGCAATTGCTTTCTTCAATAGTTCTATATTTTTCTCCATATCAAAAATCTCTTGGAGAGCCTACAAAATGTTAAAATATGTATTAAATATTTACAAAAAAAAAAAAAATGTAGGTATTGCAAAATTCTATATAGATCTATATTATATATTGTAAAAAGTTAATAAATAATTCTGTAATAATAGATCACCTCAAATTTAAAAGTAGTGATATTGTTTTAATAACTCATTTTATAACTATTTACACTTCAGAAATTGAAATTTTAACTATTGACAGATGAAAAATGAAATCTCTTTCCAAAAAATAAAAACAAAGAGGCAGCTGGTCTGTTTCTCTTCATATTTATAGAATACTAAAGTATTCATTACATATTTGAAAGTAAATTCCTTTTAAGTTTATGATTGTATCTATAAAATATAAACATCTATGAGAAACAGAACTGCCTTTAATTTCATATTTTTATCTGCTAGAGGAAAAGCAGCAGAAAATTTTTTTGTCAATTAATGAATTTGATTACCTTAAAAATTTCCCATGAACAATAGATATCAAATAAATATTTGTGATTTGAGGTAAAGATTTTAACTAAAATCCAATTTCATTACTGGAGAAAAAATGTCATTAGGTCAATTTTTGTTACAAACTTCGAAATGATGATTTGACATCCATCTAGACATTATAAAGTATATCACAAAGGGACTGACAAGTAAAATTGGGAATAAATTACAAAAGGTATATTTAGTAAATACATACCAAAGGTATACAAAAGTAAAAAATAAAACAAAAACAATTTACTTATAATGAGGTAGGGAGAGAAACCAAGCTCTATGTAGCATCAACAAAAACTGGAGGGGCAAGTGCCCTGTCTCTGTTTTTAATTTTAGAGATTTTGTTATAAAACAGTGATTGTAATTTTTTTGCATATATGGTTGATGCAAAAATGATATCTTAGGAACCAAAGAGTAAATATAGAGTAGTAGGCCTAATTGAAAAAGAAGCCCCATTTCACTGGAACAAAAATGATGAGTTGTTTCTTCAGATTTATCATAAAGAATGTCAATGCTAACATGCACCATTTTCTGTGATATAAAAGTGATTAGTAGGTAGAGCTTCTAAATTGATTTTGATATGAAAATCAAGGTATTTTGGTTCTATGTACCAAAATTTAATTTTTTTGATTATCTGTTTATTCATGATATTAAGGAGCAATAGGGACCATTGAGGTTGACTAGTATGAATCATGTTGTAAGCTTCTCAAAACAGTATTTTCTTAAAGAAGGTGTGATGACTTAAATTAATAAAAGCTACAATGGATTTGATTATAGATTGAAAGAAATTAACTTTACTAGGTTGAAGTGCATCAGTAGGGCAAATTTTATAGCATTAGGGTAAGCAGAGACAAATCTAAAAACAGTATTAAATGACTTCTGAAAGTAAAAGCTAGTGAGTGAATAAAGGGAAAGGTCGTCCATAGAATGCTCAAAAATCTTCAGCATCATAAATACTTTTTGTTTTAATCCTCTTTACTAACCAACTTTCACATGTATAAAAAATGAGAAAAAACTTCCCAGTTCAAATAATTCTAATCTTTTTTTGTTTTGTTTTTTTAAAAAAAAATGTTTCCATCCAAAAACCTTTGCAACTCTACTCAGTGATAATCTCAATAAGGAAACAACTATGAAACCTTCAATACTAATTTTGAAATCAATTGCTGAGCTTGTCATCATTATCTTTATCTTCTTTCTATTTATTGTTAATTTTAATCTTTATCATAGATCTTTGAATTAATGTAAGTACCAAAGTGTTCTCTATTTTTAGGTTCAAGTAAGATATCAGCATATCTAAGTTTATAAATGTCTCTTCTATCAATTCCAAATCCATACTGGTTTCATTTAAACTAGTTTTCCTCAATATATATATATTGTATACAAGTGGAATAAGCACGGTTTAATTATGCATCCAGTATTAAAACAATCTACTTCAACACTGTGTACTTTCTAATCTCATGCAATGATTTCTAACAAAAATAATGAAATATTCTGATAAATTCACTTTTTTAATAATATCATTTAAGTCAAAGAGCTTTGTTCTGGTAATCTCTAGTCCTTTATTTAATCAATATGCATCAGGAATGATATTTCTAGTTCCTTGACTTTTTTTGTAACCAGCTTCTACAACTAGCAATTGTTTTTCATCGCAAGATGTTAATAGACAATGACCAATAAAAAATATATACTGTAAACAATTATATCTGTTAAAAAATTATTAAATTATATATATAAACCATTAGTAACCAGTTAACACACAATCCCAATATCAATAACAATCTCAAGCTGTTACCAAGGCAACCTCTTTTAACAATATATAAAATAATACTTTCTACACTATTAAGACTCGATTCTTAAATGTAGCAACCCAATTAATTTCTTCTATTATTGAGTAATTTTTCCTACAAGTTTTCTGATGCAATTCCACTAATTATAATGGTCTTACTTTTTGTCAATGATAACAAAGGTAATCTGAGCCATTTTTCATTACTGAAAATTCTTTGAAGTAGGTAACAATAAACCAATATTTAAATAGCCCACTGTAGAACCAAGGCCTTACCAGAAGTCCCACAAAGAGAAAGAGTGAATACTTAAATAACACTTTCAGGCAACATTGGATATCAAACTAAATTGGCTATAAACTATTAAATTCTAGATCTGACTGAATCTAAAAAAAAAAATCCTGTTTTATCCATTGTGGATTCAAACTAAGAGCATAGGCATAGAGGCAGATGCCCTACTATTATACTATGAATCTTATATATGATGTAGAAAATCTCATCTAAAGTTTGGTGGATGAACTTTATGATATAGTTTTTCTATGCATTCCTTCAATCTCTAATAATCATAATATTACTTTAGTTATAATCTGTCCTACTCATGACTGAAATTTTCCTTTGAGCTCAATAATTTTCTGAAACTTAACTTTTTTCCCCCAAGATTGTCTTTGCAAATATTGTTTTCCTTTCTTAATGCTATTTAGATTTTTTATTCAGATTATTTAATTTAAAAAGCTTAAAAGTCTTACTTTGGCTTTTTGTGCTTTTCTTTGAAATTATTAGAATATTTTCTGACAATCGTAAAGATTTTCCTAAATTTTTTTCCACATTTCTTTTTGAATTATTTTTTATTTCAATCTACAATTCATATGGTTCATTATCAATTATATCTAAAATCTGAAATTTATTTCTAATGTTATTTTTAAATGGAATAGATAAATTATCTAGGTTATATTTAGGATATAAGTCAAACTTGTAATTCTTTTTAAATTTTGCCAAAATTGACTCATAAATTTTTTTTTTTTCTGTTCCACAATCTTCTTCTGGCCATGGTTTTGGTATTAACATGAAAATCTTTCATCACTAGGTATCAAGAATATAATCAATTTCATTCTTCTGAACTTTATTTAATAATATTCATGTGTATAGGCAGCATTTTTAAATAATTAAAAATAATTTATAAGAAAAAATAATTGAAATAAATTCTTCTACTCTCAAGTTCATATTGGCTAATAACATTTCCTTTCTTTTTTATTTTTAATTTTCTATTTGCATCCCATCACAAAAATGTTTAATTTCCTTATCATTTTCTTGAAGAGTAGATGCATAGATATGAATTATAGTTGTGTTGATAGATTGTCCACACAAATTGAACTGGCATTAATTGATTATTCGGAATATTTTATTTAATGATTTTTTTCTTCTTTTTTGCAAAATCATTACTAAAAATGAAAATCATGCTGTTTCTTTGATGTATTCAACTGTATTATTAGACAATATATTTGCATGATCTAAAATCTACTAATGCAGTCGACCTTACTTCATTATCTATTAAGATAGTATGTAAATGATCTATTGCTATCTTTACCACATCTTTATTTTCTTTTGTGGTTTCCATATTTCAGATTCTAATGGTGATTATTTTCTTCAGCTTTAGAATGCTTCTCCTGCATAGTAATACTAATAATTAACAAACATTCAAATGGTTTTAATCTAACTGCATCATACAAGCCAAATGAGAAACATATTTAGTTCTTCCTCAATAACATATTAAGTGCCTTTAAAGATGAAAGACTCACTTTTCAGCATTATATTTTCAATCTCTTTTTATTCCCATTTTATTTAATATTCATAATTTTCAAAACAATATGAATGGTAGATTAAGATTATTTTCTCCTAGATAATTTGAGATAATGAAAAACAAACAGTTGATACAACTATATTCAACTATCACTAACATTATTCTATATTACTGTTAGCCAATGGAGATATTAGAAATGAAACCTTAAAAAGCATAAACAAATAAAAAGAAAAGAGTGCAAGGCAAAATAAAAATAAAGATAAATAATAAAAAATAAATTATGAAGGTTATTAATGGAGGAAAGGTCAAACTCATTTCACATAGCATAATCAAATAGATAAAAAAAATTATAACTAGCTATGGAATTTTGGGTTGCTAAAGTTGTCTGAGTACACATTAAACTTTATATATAAGCTAGTTTTAGAAAATATAGGCATTATTACTGATTTATGCTAAATAATTGAAAAGCCAGAAAATAACTGAAAAAAAGCTTCAAGTTTTATGATTTGATTCTTAGAAACATCTAAATAAATTTGAAAATCAAATAAATTATTTTATCTATAATATTGCTGTGTGTTTTTTAATTTAAAAAAAAAATGAAGATAATTATCTAAAATAAAAGATTTATAAATTTGTATAATAAATACATTTAAATAGAAAACTTTCTGATGATTTTATTGTAAACTTGAAATAATCAGATTACTATATTTCAATAGTGAATTTAACAATGACTGATACAAAACAATAATTTTAATGAGTGATGTAATAAATCGGAGATTCTCATTGAGAATGATTTTGTATGTATGTAATTCTCCTCTAAACTGAGAAATAATAAAACATTTATTGTTATGCTATACATCAAATTCTTAACTATGAAAAAAGTGATACATATTCAAAAATATATTACCTTAGCTAAATAATCATTAGTTTTCATTTTAGCATCATTAATTTCTTCAATTCTTTTTGCAAAAGATGTATTAGTCTTGTTCCAGATTTGCCAAATATCACCTAGGGTTGAATTGACAACACTGTCAATTTCATTTTTTAATTTCTGAGTAGCAGCTCTTTCTGACTGAGCACGAAGAATATTATCATTAGTAAACTTTGCCCAAGTCTCAGGAACTGTGATTCTAAAAAAAAAAAAAACCAACCCCACAATATGTAATATTCTAAGATAAACAATATGGAAATCAATGTCAATAATATTCCGATAACCCAATAATCTAATCTTTGAATATAACTTACATAAACAAAATCATTTAAAAAAAACAAATACTAGTTTGATTTTCATTTATTTCTACAATGATAATTTCTCTATCTCCATTCTAGAACCAAACTATATAAACAATGAATAAACAACAAACACTAGATGGTATTGTATACAAACTTTTGTAACTGTTATTTGTTTAATTAGTATGAAGGTATTAACTTATTCTCTGGTATGTGCCATTAATTCACATTGCATTCATCCAATGAATATCTTATACTTCTAATTCAAAGACCTTAAAAAAATAAAGCCAATTATATTCAGAAACAAATCATAAATGTCTGATTTTACAGCTATCCTGTATCCACTGATTTATTCAATGCTTATGTAATTTGGTTTTAAGATGGAGTCAGAGATATTATCACTGTCTATTTAAAAATGCAAGCTAGGAAATTCAAACGATAGTATTGTTAAATTGTTGATCATTACCAATTGAATCAAATTAATTTTTTTTTTTTACATGCACACATGTATGTATTTGGAATGTTAAGTTCTCTACATGAAGGCAAGTTAAGTAAGTTGAAATACTTATTGCAAGTGATATTAACTGACCATACAATAATAAATTGTAAGATACTTTATTAAGAAATAACTTACTTGTCAAACAAAATATTATATGACCCTTCTTCTCTGAACATACTAAATTAATATAACACATGGCTTCTCTAATTTAAAATCAGAAACCTCTCCTGTTATTTTGTATTTTCTATAATTTCTTGAATTTAAAATATATTTAAATTTCTATCCCATTTCTACTAGCATATACAAAATTTAAAATAATAATCTAAACAACTAGGCTGTTCTATCAAAAATAATAATCAGTACAAATTTTATCTGCATATCTATGAGAGTCTTCCTGATTTCTCCATTTTTTCATTTTAAGTCAATGCTAATGCCTAGTTTCCAAACAATAAAGATTATCATACTAGGCTGATTTATGAGATTATTTATAATTGGCATGTAAGCAACTTCTTTAATCTTTTTTCACTTTCCATCCAGCACTCTCACATTTTCCCAAATTGAACATATATTCATTGGTATATGCATAAGCTGCTATTCTAAAGATTCTGTATTTGCTCTTTAATTATTATTTGGTTATTATTTTGCCAGTTGAGCGTTTTTTTATTATTATGAAATAGCTAATTTAATTGATATATGTTCTTCCATATTCACGTGATATTTTATAGATGTAATTAATTATTTTTCAGTTATTTCAAAGTTTAAGTTTTGTAGAGAATAGAATTTTTTGCAGAGTGCTTTGGCAGCGGAAAGCTGTTCTGATATTATGTTGTTTTCAGATTTCCTTTAGTTTATCTGTTGTCACTAAAATGTATGATTACATTATAATATCTATCATTGGTTTTTTTTTTAATGTTTTTTTTGTTTTCATTATCTATTTAAAATTTTCTTAATGATAGTTGATTGATAATTATTCTGTATGGGAATTAGTTTTGTTAGAATTTTTTTTTTCCAAGTCTCTGGATACTGAACAAAATTTTTTTGCTTTACTCTATAGTAATTGTATAACTCAATTTTTTTATGGTTTTGTTATAATTGAATTATATGTTGAGTATTTTCTTGTGAAAATGTATGGGGAAAAAGTTTCTGTAAACAATAGTTTTAATTATTTCACAAGGGAATCTTGCCAACCAGAATATCTAAGAATATCAATTTTTACTTTTGTTCTAATTCTATTAAGAATTTAACTGAAGAAAATATTTTTATTGATGTGTTTCCCTAATGTTGTAAAAGTATTTCCCCATGTAGTTATATAGTGGGGATGAAGTAGACTTTATAGTGATATCAAGTTCCTCTACATAAATGGTTGTTAATCAGGGATGACAGTAGTGAATCCATATCAATATCTTGATTTAGTTGAAAGAATTCTGTGTTGCATCAAAAATTTCTTATTACGAAGAGAGTTGAGTTCTATTATACCAGCAATAAGTACATTTATGAATAAACTTTCCACATCAAAACTTATCAAGCTGTCAATTTTTTTCTATAGTGGAAGTTCCTGGAATCCCTGACAATAGACTATCTTATAAGAAAAAAAAAAAAATAAGAATTTTAAGAAATTTTGATATGATAAATTTTAAAAACTAACAGTGGTTCTAATGAAACATAAGATCATTATAAAATGCAAATTTACTAAAAGTAAGGAAGTCTATAATTAATTAAAGCTGTGTCAATTAAGTAATCACTGTAATTATTGGTTACTCCATAGAATAAAACAGACAATTTTAATAAAAGATGTAATTTCTTATTCCTGCTAAAGATAACTTCAGCAGAAAAAAATCACACTGTCATTAATGACAAAATAGAAGCAAGAGATACATATTTTCTAAAGTGAGAAAGAACACCCTAGTGAACATTATTATTTTTATGAGTTTTGGATGAACTGGGTATATGTAAGTCATAAATGGCAAAACTTACAAATCTTAGTCTAAATTTTCTATATAAAATATACATATTTAACTACCATTATCACATGCTTTATTAATGGTTTGATTTAAAATATGTATGTAATTATATATTTTACTTTATTAATCAATAATATATAGGGTATATGAGCACAGACTTTCACAAGACCCACTACTCTCCTCACTATCTCATAACACTGATACACTTGAACACAACATGTTATGAGATAGTGAGGAGAGTGGTGGGTCTTGTGAAAGTCTGTGCTCATATACCCTATATATTACATATATAGACACAGGTATATAATAAAGCCTGTGTGTTTCATTTATTAATCAGTGTAAAGTGAATTATATATTGTACATTAAACATTTTGAAATTCAATTTAATTTATGGAATTATTTCCTTATCAAATTTTGCTTGCCCATCTAGCAATATTAGGTTTTAACTGTATCCAATTTTGTTATTACAAGTTTCAGATGGATAAAGTAGTTGGTACAGTCAACATTAGTCTAAATTCTACTATTAACAAATAAGTAGTTGGCACAGTTACAATCAATTCCATTTTAACAAACTCTATTGTAACAGTTTGACAAAGTGAGTGTTATGCTGGATCCAGAACTTTCAATAATAAAAGTAGTTGGCATGTGTGACAAAATTCTGAGTCAGCAATTAGACATTTGAGACAATATGAGTTAACATTGAAATCCAGAATCTGCATGCTATATACTCAATACATAAAAAAATTTTTTCTCATGGACAAAATAGAAAAAAATAAAACAAAGATATCAATATTATTATATTTTGCAAGATAGAAAGCAAACACAATCACAACTGTCATATATTTCATAAATTAAATAATCATTTTATTCTTTTATCTTCAAGGCATTTAATTAGGATGCAATTTAGAAAAAGATGCCAGGGCCATTCACTTATGAAACTGGATAAAATATTGCATTTATGATGCCTTTTCTTAATTACTTTTTGAATAACGTCTTTAGAATATGATAGATAAGATTAAAGCATTAGCCAGTAACTGAAAAAGATGTCCCATATAAAGAAGCAATCAAAAGTGATATAGCTCACTAAATTATTCTAGGTGTGTCTAAAAAATGTCAGAATTAGCATGTCATTGAAAGTC
Source organism: Epiperipatus broadwayi (assembly GCA_028023455.1). Taxonomy (NCBI): domain Eukaryota; kingdom Metazoa; phylum Onychophora; class Udeonychophora; order Euonychophora; family Peripatidae; genus Epiperipatus; species Epiperipatus broadwayi. Next base: position 50,931 of record JAQFVV010000570.1, on the reverse strand, counting down.
ATAGACTAGCTATTTAAAAAAAACAAAAAAAATGACTGCAAAGAAAGTGGTATATCTAAATTTAATAAAAAGGAAATTAAAATTGTAAGTTCACTCCAATCAATATATTAATTGCAAGCTAAAAGTTTAATTTACAATTTAATGTTATAAGTCAAAAGGAGAAATAAATAAATCTCACTTTACATGACCAGTCACATGATCAAAGAAGGATCAAAAATAAAACATTTGTAGACAAGGCATCACTGAGAAAAAATGTTGGCAGTTCAAATCTGTGGAAAAACCATAACTATGAAGATTGATAGTGACTCAGGGTGTCATCAAATATTAAGAAATAACTGGAATTACATAACATTAAAGAACACAAAAAGCTCCATACCTTCACAAAGGATTTCTAAGGTCATTGAACAGGAATGGGAATGAAATAAAAATTTTTGGAAAAGTAACTGAATCATTAAAACAAATAACAAAACTAGAGATTTATCATATTGTATCTTTAAGGAGAAATTAATTCTATAATAGAAATTTTTTTTTTGCCCAATTAAGTATTATTGAAGTAAAATAATTTGATGCATACTGGATATAAGAATTCAGTTTTCTAATATTGTATCTAATATCAATAGAATGATTTGTAATTCAAAGACACAAAAACATCATTTATTAAGAAAGTAATTTTACTATATACATGCTAATTTGTTTTATTATTTTCATGTGTTTTTTTGCTCGACATAATTAAAATTTGAATTTATTTTGTTTCTGTTTTAATTAACTCTCATATTTACTTATTTAATTTATTTATTATTAATATCAATATACCCTATAAAATAACCAAAGTGTTCCATCATAGAAAAAGTTTGGAACATACTGCTATCACGAGTGACACTTACTAATGTATAAGAAATATTGCTGATTTCATAACCAGAATCCTATACAAGTTTATCAGAGCAGTGTAGTAATCACTCTCAAACTTAGCAACAAACATGATTCTCTCTATACTTTTCCTCTTTTTTAAAAAGTCATACATACAATATAAAGAATATATATGTGAATGAATAAAGATATGTCAAAAATATTAAATTATAATACCATGAAAAATGGAAACAACAGAAATCCATTATGCAATCTTTTTTTGGAAAAAATACATAAAAAAAAATATCAATATATGATAGCAAACACAAAAAAGCTTTTTTCAGTACATAATTTTAGGCCCTTTTCAATGTTAAATGTTATCCATCCATTACATGATGTGATGCACTGTGGCTTTTCCTTTTTCAGAGTCAGAAATATCTCAGCCACAATGCCCAAAAAAACCAATTAGCCATCTTACTTTCCCTTTCCATTCCCCACCCTAAGGTTCCTGCATATTCTTCACTATCTTGTTCCATCCCATTTCCACAACATAATCTTAGTCAGCTCTATAGCCTTTATATCTAAATCCTCTTTATCTTTTCCCAAACTCAGCATAATAACCAAGAACCCATTTTCTGTATAATCACTTTGTTTATGTTTATTCTTCCACAACTTCATTATTTGTAGCCTTTCTGCTTTCAGGCATTTACATTCAATTAACAAATGCCTAATATTTTCTATGCCTTCCTTACATAACTTACAGACTAACTTACCTATATTTTTCCATTTATGTGTATATTCACTTGTTGCTAAAATCTGTTCACTTAAACAGTGAAGTAGTTTCCTTGCTATTATCATAAATATTTTGTTTACTTCTATATATATTTAAACTCATTTTGCTTTTTATACTAGTTCTCTCTCTCTCCAACTCCCTATTTTTTATTAATGCATCTATTCTTCTATCCCATTCCTTGCCACTATAACACTCAACAATTCTTCTAACACAATCATCTTACTTTTTATATAAGTATACTGATATAAATTTTTTATCCAAATCTTCTGCATACCATACTACCTTTCTCACCCATCTTGTTGCCTGTCTTTTATCCATAACCCAATTAAATACTATTTGGCCATTCTCTTATTATCCATAAATTGCAATCTACCGAACATTTTCATTTGCATCTCTCATATAAAGTCTCGACTATCCCATTTCTCCTTGAATTGCCTCTTTTATCATCCAGCCATCTGCATCTAATGCATATCTTCCTACTTCTCTTCATACTTTTTCTAAGTAATCAACACCCCTTTACTAACACATCATTACCATAGGTTAACCCTGCTATTGCCACTCCCATACAATTCTAGCTACATCATATTTAATATATGAAAACTATTAAGTTCTTTATCAGAACCTTTCTTTTCTTTGCTTCATTTATCAATTTTTTTTTCCCATTCATCCAAGCAATTTCTCTGATTACTTAAGATAATTTCCAAATAGTTATACCTATTCATCCCATTTTACTTTATATCCTCCAATAAAAATTCTTTCTCTTCTCTTTCTCCAGTATTTATCATCATTACTTTTCATTTTTCTTCACTAAATTTAGTCCCCATCTCTTTATCCATTCTTGTGCATGTCTTCAGTATAACTTCCATATCTTATCTACTTTCTGTGCACAAGAACATATTATCTGCAAATAAAAGACCCGATAATATTTATATTCCCTTGCCACCTACTAATTGTATCTCTACCCCTCTTCCTAGTCTTTCTATTGCTTTCTTCATTTCTCTCAAATATAAAAAAACAAAACAAAATAGGTGGCCTAGGGCATCCTTATCTTAATCCTACCTTATTTTTAATTTTAACTAATTCTATATTTCCTAATTGATATGTATAGTAATTATTTTCATACAATCTCTTAATAAGATCCCTAGTAATTATTTTCATACAATCTCTTAATAAGATCCCCTAAAGCTCCATTCATTTCCAAATTTACTAAACTTATCCATAATCTATTTCTATTTATTCTATCATATGCCTTCTCTATATCTATAAAAACCATATATAACTATCTGTATTCCTACTCATATCTACAAGCTGTGTGACTACAAATAAACTATCTCTATGCCTATTTAATCAAAAACCTCCTTGCATTTCTCCCATTATATTCCATCCATTTTGTGATCCTTCCAGCCACCATATATGTGAAAACTTTATATTACACTGATATTACCGCTATTAGTCTATAATCATTATTACTCTTCCCTTTAAATAGTAACCTTACTCTTGTATTATTCCAACTATCTGAAAATTCTCTCTTCTGTGCCATCTTATTAAAACATGATAATAGGTTTAATTTTGCCCTATTTCCTAAATTCATTACCCTCTCTGCTGCCCATCCATCTAAACCTCTTGCCTTTCCACTTTTCAATTTCTTCCTTGCCTCATTCAATTCATTTTCAGTAAACCTAATATTTCTATTACTATATGCTTTCATGTTTGTTATCACACTATCCTTCATATCTAACATCTTTTCTATATCCATTATATACTTATTTAAGATTGTCTCTAATTCTTCTCTAGCGCTACACCCTATTGCCTTATCATCTAATAATACTATTTCTCTCTCCCATACATGCATACAGATTGACATCTATTCTTTTATAATAGAAATAAAAACAAATTATGAATAAAAATAAAATTATGAAACATCAATCTAAATTGTTAAAAATTCAAAAAAGCTGAAATAAAAGAATTATATAACTTAACAAATAAACAGTCATAAAAGGAAAGTGGATTATACATCTTTAAAAAAAAGTACTTTATATAATTTTATATAAACTACCTTATTATAAAATTTTCCATTCATTTTTAATTGATATGTTGTTAAATAAATTTACTGAAATTTTATAAATATAGTATTCATGCAATTATCTATATTATGTTTAATATAAAACCTTCAAATTACATATAAGTCTAAAAAGAAGAGAAATATATTTAACAAATTATATTAGGCATAATATGGATAATTGTATGAATACAAACTTCAATAAATTTAATAAGTAACTAGTCAATTAAAATGGAATAAAAAATTATATAAGATAGGATATATAAAATTGTACAAGGTATCTTTTTTTCCTAGTCTGTGTATATGTTATATAATTAAGTTATTTCAACCTTTATTGAATTTCTAACAATCTAGATTGCTGTATCATAATATAATTTTATTCATATTTTATTTTGTTATTATTGTTTGTTTTCATGTCACTCTGTATGCAATACTATGTCAACAGTTAAAACAAATAATGTTTAGTACTGAAAAGGGCATAAAGTTCAGTAAAGACAAGGTACTTATATTTAAAATATTACATATTCACCTGCATTCTGCCCATCCCGCTTCTATGTATTTAAATGAACATATTAAGCCATTATACTTGAGGAGTCAGAGTGACTTAAAGTCAACATGGGTATGACAATAATATTGAGATCAACAAGAGCTTTGAGCATTCCATCATCAGATTTTCAATAATATGGATGGCTGAAGAGTTGGAGAGTGGAGAAGATTGAAGCCTCTCCATTAAAGTTTGAAGATTTGCTATCCCAATACAAATAAGCCCTGATTATATATAGGTGTGGCAGATGATCTGAACCAACTGATAAGTACTAGTTCAGCATAAAATTTATATAATGGAGATCATTTATCTTTTTCACATGTGTGTAATCATGTGTGCCAGAGTGGATAGCTGTAGGGAGCTTGAAAATCTGAATTCAAATTCCTTCAATATACATATATTTTGTAATCACTGTTGCACATTGATATTATTTTTGTATAAATTATAATAATAATTGATTTAATCAAATAAATATATATATATTAATTTATTACATATTTATTTGTATACATTACAATATTTATAATTATATAATGTCCCACACAAATAACATTTTTTCTTTCTAAAGTTTTAATAAAATTATAATCCCTTTCAATAAATCTTTTCCCACAAAACAAATAATATGACAAATAATAATAAATTTAAAAATATATTCCCTCCCCTCCAATTGTTTTTAAAAGTTAAAATTGCCAGCATTTTTCTAAAAAATATTTTAAACACACACAAATGTATACAGAACTCAACATTAATATCCATAAATAAATAGAAAATTTATTTTGCTAGCAAAAGGACTTAATAAATTATAATTATTGCATTACTTCTTTTGTTTTTTTGTTATATGGATACATACACTTAATATTTTATTAACACTATTTTTAGTAACTGTGAATTTCATTTTTGCCTTTTACTTGCACAACTGCTCAATTGCTAATTTTTTTTTGTTTGGATGCAATAATCCTACATAAAGACATATATTTAAGGTTAAGTTCTTACTTTTTGCTAAGTATATATATACACAAAATAAGTAGTATTTATTAAAACGTTCGCATATCTGTAAAAGTAAAGTTAAATCTAAAAAGCACTTAGCTAATTAAATAGTCTTGAATAAAAGATTAGCAATACTGATAAATAATCAGTATTAGCATAGAGATTAATCCAAGATAAAATAAAGAAAGCCATTGCAACTCTGAATGTTTAGTTCTGGATCAGATTTAATGATAATGGAAACATATTGCTAAAAATACACAATCGGAGTGTTAACTGCCTTATCTGATCAGGGATCGAATATAGGAACTCCAGATATGGACCACCACATGGGCAGCAGATGGCCAATCTAAAACACCGAGGAGTGTATGAAAAAGAACCGGAACAGAACTGAGAGAGTACACTTACTAGGTGAAACTTTTGAGGGGCAGATGTGCCATTCCATGGGTGCTCCAGTCACCCCTCCTGGTAATGCGGTATGCAGACAATTTGGATAAAGAATTTTTATTGGTATACTTCTACAAGAGTTGGCATGATTGTGTTAGGAGGATTGTTGAGTGTTATAGTGGTAAGGAATGGGATAGAAGAATAGATGCATTAATAAAGAATAGGGAGTTGGAGAACTAGTATGGAGAGTAAAAGGAATTTAAATACATATAGAAGTAAATGGAACATTGGGTGCGAATAATTTATGATAATAACAAGGAAAGTAGTTTACTGTTTAAGGTTCAAACAGGATCTTTAGCAACAAGGGAATATACACATAAATAGAAAAATATAGGTGATTTAGTTTGCAAGTTGTGTGAGGAAGGCATAGAAAATATTAGGCATCTGTTGATTCAATGTAAATGCTTGAAAGTAGAAAGGGTACAAATAATAAAGTTATGAAAAGCTAAATATAAACAAAGTGATTATACAGAAAGTGGATTATTGGTTTTTATGCTGGATTTGGAAACAGATAAGGGGGACTTAGATTGAAAATATTATTGTGTTTTCAATTTCACTCTCATAGTTTTGTAGTTAAGTAGAGATATAAGGTGGCTGCTGGAGGGTTGCATTAAATCCTAAGATGTAGGTGCAGTGCTCTCAGATCCAAGGCTTCTCACTGACGAAGGCCACAAACCAGAAACTAGTTTGGGGATATTGGATGAGTAGGTACTAGATGGGGATTTTATGCACAAGCCTTCTGGTATACATTGATTACTCTGGTTGGCACAGGGTGGCACTAGTGTATGGAGAGTTTTGACTGTTTAATAACAGTTATGTGCTAGCTTAAGAGATGGTGATCATGTAATGTTTAGTGGTTTAACACCAATTCTGCCTAAAATTACTATGTCTTAGCTCACTAATCCCTGGAGTAAGAATAACAATTTAGTATGGAATCTAATTTTTTGAAGACACAGACCACAGTGACTCATATTTCAATTTTATGCAATTTAATATATATACAATTCAATACACAAGCATATACACAAATATTAAATACGCTATTCAAAATTAATATAATCTGACCGCAGTCCTTTCACTTACTAAATAAATTCACTAATAATAGAAAATAGAAATGTTAAAGGCAATATTTTTATCTTTATTACTATCCTTTAAGCTTGAAACTCTTAAGATATTTAAAATAATAATAAAATTGGAATGAATTGTTATGATCCTAGTCAGCATATTGACCTTCAGGAATAAGATGTTCCTCACAGGTTTCTTCTGTTGCTTCACACTTATGTCTCAGTTGCCTTGAAGATGATGAAGAGCATACCCCCCCCCCCCATTTAATACTTTGTTCTTTTTTTCCTGGACTAATTAAACCTATGGAGAAAATCTGGTGATAGGTGTATTATCAGTTTAATTTGACCTTTGCAAATTTAATTAATATTTTAACTATTCTCCATTATCTGACATTTATTTTTCCTTCTGATAATAATTACTGTTACACAATACATTTTAATTAAATATTTTTTATCACAATAATTCAATTAATCTTATTCCGGCTATTTATTATTTATCTATTTTATTTTCTTTCTATATCCTCATAATAATGTCAAAAGTGTTTAACATGTCTTTTCAACCTCCTCCCCCTCCAATCTGTAATTTTAATATTTTTACATTCTTCAATATCACTTTCACTATTTCGCCAATTGTCCATTTACAATTAAATAAGTCGCGTTCCACATTTTATCTCCTACTAGGAACTTGTCCCAATTTTGAATTTTATCATTTTTACAAGTAGTTGATACTAGGTTTGTTAACCGAGTTTGAGGAGTCCTAGATTTTTTTACGATACCCAATTTGCTATACTCGCACTACCAGTATTTAAAGTTCTCGAATTTAACAAGTTATTATTCACATTTACATGAATACCACTGATTGGAAACAATTTCTTCCTAACAATAGACTGAAATTTTTATTTATTATGTAAAATGTCAGCTATTTCACACTAGATATTACTTTAACAGGCACTACCACTTTCTCTCGATATCAATTTTATTGCAATTTATGCCTATAACTATCATACCTATTTTGAAGTATTATCTTCCTTTTACATTTTCTGCTAATTTTAATCCAATCTCCGCAAGATATCATTGATAGACTGGCTCCACTGTCCACTTCCATTTTTACAGTTTGCCACAAATAACTGCTTCTAAAAATATGTGATCCATTTCTCTGTCATTCAGCTTCTTTATATTAATATTCTCATAATTTAAATTTCCTTCAGGTTTACAGTCTGTTTTTATGAAATTAGTAGTTCTACTGTCCTAAAAATGAGAGGCAGCTACTAAATGATTTTTTTTACCACAGTTTCTACAATTTTTATTTCTATGTTTATATTTATTTTTAAAATGTTCAGGTTTGCCACACAATAGTACTTTTGCTCTTTTCTATCACTACAGGCCTCTGTAATAAGTTTAATTACTACTTTTTGATTTATTAGCAAAATTTTTCATGACTCTTGTGGCCGTATAAACTCCAAAGCATTATTTTGTAAAGCATCTTGTAAGATACATTTCTCCACAGCTCTTTTATAACTTAGATCAGCAATATTTTTTGAAAAATTCTCATCTTCTATGCTGTATAGGAGTTGTTCCAATAATACATTATTTATTTCCAGATCTAAAATCACAGTGTTTAGTTAGCTTCCTTAGAGCTAACTCATAGTCCATGTATTTTTCATATGAAAGTTGTTTTCGGTTTCTCAATCTCAGTCATGCTACTCATTTTGATACTCTTGGAGCAACATTTAAAATTTCTACCATTTCATTATATGGAAGTTCCTCTGGATGTTTGGTATTAGTAAGTCTATTTGCAAGCTGTATAATGTCTTGACCTGTAAAATCAAGAAGAGTCAACATTTTGAGATGCTCATCTTCCACTTTATTTATAAACATATAGTATTCCATGTGTTCTACATTACTTTTCCACAAGTCCATTTTGGTTATATCGAATTCATGGATTGCAAAACTCAGTGCCACCATATTTTATTATACACAGTAGAAGTTATCCTGTGTTGAATCCTATAGCAATCCTGTTAAATCTTGTCATTATTGCACTAACTGCTATGTCCTGAGGATCTCTAAAGACCAGTCAGGGAACTAAATAAATAAACAATATAGTTTGAAATGTATATATAGCAAGATTTATTTAATAACAATAATAATGTGATAAAAACAGCATAAAAAAGTAATAGTCCATTTATATTCATACGCTATTTATAGACATTTTTCATATCAGGAGTAATCCAGTTATTATATTTGTGCTTTCAAATCAAATGTCTCTTGAAACACAAATGAGCATATATAATTTCCATATAGAATAAACTATTAAAGTTTGCAGTCTTGGTGCTTGTATCGGCACACACAATTTATACGTTATATATTAATGATCTCCATTGCCAACTTATCTCTTGCTAATTGGTTAAGCCTCAGTTAATTATTGTTTGCTGATAATAATCTTTTCAATTCATGAACACATATTGCTTCTCACTTGCTGCATTAACATTTTAGACAAGTCAATCTACTAATCTATCATGGAATATTCTTTACTGCATATCTGTTATCACTTCAAATCAATATTAACTTTAATCTAGCCTAACCATTTTAGTTGCTTCCTCCCTCTTCACTTACAACATGGGTAATCTTATATACAATCTAATTTATATGCAATTAGCTTTATTTGCATACAAATTCTATTCTAATTTAATCTATAATTTTGGGACAATTTCTCAAATGAATTTCTAGAATAATTTTCTCCAATAAAGGAAATGTTATTAAAATGAAGAAATCCATACATATTTACAAATATAAATAATATTTTACTTAATATATGGTTTTATATGTGCAGACATTTCCGTGTCTGAGAGATTCTGATTTAAAAATAAGGAATGGATTTTGAAAACTAAAAGAACTTTCTTTTTAACAAGAAGGTGCTAATTAAATGCAAGAGTTATATCAGAGGTGTTATTTAAAATTGATCTAGTTTGGTGGTCCTAATAAAATAATAATCTAAGTATAAAAATTTATAATATCAGATTATATATATAATATAGTTTTTAATAGTGGAATAACATCAGATAAAAAATTAAATAATAGTGTAAATATTTTATTATTGCAGAAATATAATTTTTTAATAGAAAACTTGAATAAGTTTATGCATGAGATATTTTCAATAGGTTTTCAAACAAAAAACTATTTTTAATGAATTACTGACTTGCTGGTTAAAGTTGATCTAAATATTGATTCAGAAAAAATAATGGAGACAAGTCAGTTGCCAGGTTCACTTTACTCCTTATCAGAAGTGAAGCATTCTAGAGCAGTGTTCTTCAACCTTTGATCCGCGGCCCAGCACTGGGCCGCGGAACTTTTCTGCAGGTCCGTGTGCTAGACGGGCAGTAAAAAGTTTGTAATAATAAATAATAAGAGTTTAAACTTTTAATTAATATAGCCAATTTTTATTTATTTTTTCATCTCATTTTTACCCAATTAAAAAAAAAAGAAAACAGAAGGAAAAACAAAATCTAATCAATCATTTATAAATTAATTTGCTTTTCTAGTTATCACAGATGTTTATGGGGGGGGGGGGGGGGTAGAATTAAATTTTTTATTACTTTTCTAAAAAAATAAAAAATAAAGTTTTTTATTATATAAACTCTGTATATATATAACTTTATCTTATATATTTAACATTGTTGTTTTGATCAGTTATAACAATTATGCTTATCTTTAAGAAAATTTATCTATAGACTTCTGCCGATCTGCTAAATCTTATCCTTATTTTTGCTGGTCCGCGAAACCTTATCCTTATTTTTACCGGTCCGCAGGTGTGAAAAGGTTGAAGACCACTGTTCTAGAGAATCATATTCTGGATGTACATAATATTTTTTAATAACCAGATAAGTAACTTATCTATTATATAATTACTTATATAATCTCAGAGCTGACTCAAGAAGGAGGGAAAGGGAGCAGTGTAATGTTTTCATGGGTATGTGTGCTTGGTGGTTCTTTTGAATATGAAAAAAACACTTAGATAATTAAAAAAATTATTATCTTATTTGCAGATATCTCCTATTTCTACTATCAATTTTGTAGGATTGTTCAAAAAATAATATGAAACTTTTGAAAGAAAAATTTCAAATTTACTAAATAAATATTTTTGTTTTAAGATATTAATTAATTATTGTTTCAAAAATTATATTTTTAAACATTAATTTGTTTTATTTTAGCATGTTTTTTTTTTTTTATAGTAATAAATGAATAAAACACATAACACTAAACTCGTTAAATGACTAAAGCCATGTTTTAAAGTTTTTCTCATGAAAGCAGTGGGTAAAAATGCCTTTTAATTTACAAATTTTATTTCATAGAATGGAAGGGGGGTGGTGAATTTACATTGTATGAAGGCACTTCTTATTCATATGGCAGTGCTGGAAACAGATATGTCGCCATATATATAATATATATTTAACAAAATCATTCTCAGTTTTTTCTATTAAATAAAACCTTTAGTATCTTTTTGGAAAGTGAATACATAGATATATCTGCAGATAAGGGCATGTTGTGTGTCTTTATCTAAATTATTTTATGTAATGAAAAAATGCACTTATGCTACAATAACTTACGTGTTATCTATTTCTTCAACACCATTATAAAATCCTAGGCCTTGTGAAGTTGGGGTCAGTTGAAAGGCATGATTATCTAATCCTTGAGCAACAAATTTATCTCCCTGATCTTTCTCCAATTCATGCTGAGCTGCTCTATTTAAGCTATAAAAATTATAAATTACACAAATAAGACTTATTTTATAACATACAAAATACATTCAAAAAATTATTTTCACTTATTGCAAATATGTTCTATACCTAAAAGCTTGTGGGTTGAGCATTTACTATCGTGAAATTTGAATTTAAGCAAAATTTGGAGATTCTTCAAGTTCCAAGAAAGTTTAAGATTTTTTCTTTCAAGTAGCCAACCTATAGCCAATTCATTTAGATACTCAATCATTGCTTTCAAAAAACATCAATGAAAATCACAGACCTTTATCACCAAATATTTAATTAACCTGATGATTTTGTCTTTTCCTTTAGTGTTTCTTTGTAGAGGAATGCTGGAGAGCTTTAGCTGCTATGCAGTAGGCTAATTAAAACCTATTTTCATAAATGATTTATACTAATTAAAACGCAAAATTTTAAATGCAATTCAATAATTTTTGTGTGTGCACATAGCACCAATAAAAAAAATCACAGTACGTATATTTTGATTAAAATTTATATAAACTGCTAATATAATAAGTTGTTGGATGTTTAACTCAGGCTACTGGTAAGGTTCTGTAAATAGTACATCATGAATGACTTTCATGGGTGTTAATAACCAATAAGCAGTGCCAAAACCAGAGCATCTCCTGCTGTTTTGTAAAATATTGGGTTATCAAAAATAAAATATTGTTTCCAACCATACAGAACAGTCTGTTTAATCCCTGTGCTTTATCTCTCATTCTATTCATTTTCTTTTTACTTTACTATCTTTCAGTCATTTAGATTAGCATATGGTCCATTCATCATGTGCTCTCATACTATCAGACATTTTTTGAACTATCTATACATGGAATTGTTTGTGTAAGCACATTTCTATTCTTCATTTATATGCATAGTAATTCTATTTCCATTAAAGAATGTTCCATAAGATTTTGAATTTATGATAGAGAAATAGAAAGACCAGTCAATATATTTTTTTGGTTTGATGAATAAAATAATATTGAATCTATTCTAAGGGCAAATCTATGATTGATTGGGCAGATAAAAATGAATTTTATGGTAAAGTGAGCATGTGTTTATAAGAAAGATAAATCTCATTTACATTGTAAAGATTATCTCAGAAACATTCTAAAGAGGTAATATATTAATCACTTTCATTAGAAAGATATGCTTAGAGATAGAATACAGTGAAGAGCTATGATTATGAAAGACTTTGAAATCTCAAGAGAAACAGTCCATAATTAACAACTACTATCTGTTAACTTGTCACTATTACTTTTCTCACTACTGAGGGTTTTTGCAGAATTTACAATTAAAAAAAAGAGATTAAAATTAGAATTGCTGCACATGTATTTAAAAATAAAAATGTGATTGCACAAATACATTAATTCCATTGTTATTATAAAAGCAGAAAGACAGGCAGATTTTTGGCATCCAATATAAATGACTATAGAAAGTAATGTAAAAAAAAAAAAAAAATGAGATAGAAAGATGACAAAAAAGATTGCTTGAGTCAGAAATATTTTCCAATCTTTAATATACTTATACCATATCTTTTTATGAGGAAAAAAAACAATATTTTTTAGTCAGATACTGTTTTGAATTAACTTACATGCCATCATCTGACAAGTTCATTAGTCTCAGTTCAATTTCTTTACAATGTGAAATTAAATCAGATAATAATAAATAAAAATATTTTAAAATGATAAAAAACTTTTCATTGAGAAATATTTTTTAAGTTAACACAAGAGATTTTAACTGAACTTTTAACATAATTATTGTTTACAATTTTAGTTTTATATTATAAGTACTTTCTTAAAAAAAAAAACCTCATTTCATCTAGGATTATTCAGCCTTCATGAATGATAAAAAATTCACCTCTTTTTCAATATTTTTATTTAAGAATCAATACTATTCCAACCCTGCTTTCCAAAATGACCAAAGAATCTTCCTTTTTACTATTTCTAAGAGTTTAGAGATCTCAGAATCTAGTAGTTTAAGAAAATACAAAGAATCTAAGGTAGAGAATTTAGAATAATCAGACCTTAACAATTAAATCATCTTCTTTAATTAAATATATATATTTAAAAAAGTCAACCAAATTTTAAAGTAAAATGGAGAGTAGAAAAAGAACTGTCAAGTTTAAAAAAAAAAAAAGATTATAATTCACGTAATAGACATCTTTAATTATTTTATGAATCATGAATTTGTTATGTCAATATATTCACATAAATCTTATGTTAAGTAGCTTAAAAATGGAAGGAATACATTACAGTTTATGAAGTGTTAAATAGTGAGGTGCTATAACAATCAATGTCTAAATATCATCAATGATGATGAAATATTATCACCTACATACTCTGATGTCATTCAGGCAAATAACAATAACACATGTAAAATTCTTGTAGATTTATTGTATTTTGATTGAAATAATAAATATAATGATTGCTAAAAAAAAAGTTTACTATTAATAGAAAAGAGAAACTACAACTCAACTATGACAATCATAGCAAATTTCTAATATTTATTGATCATTGCAGTTGACATTATGAAGTGATAATTCATATGATACATAAACAAATATAGTCTTCTTATTAACAATCGTCAATTACCATGCTGAGTGAACTAATTTTTATCTCTAACATTAAGATAAAAAAAAATACCATGATCTTCTTTCTTAGATACCCAATAATTTTTAATTGTTAAATTTTCATGAATGATACAAAAAGAAAAAAAAACATTTCTTTTTCAATATTTTTATCTAAGAATCAATACCATTCCAGCATTGCTTTCTAAAATTGCCAACTTAATAGAAATATCAAATACTTATAATTATGGTTTATGTTCCAACTCATTTCCATTGTGATAAAGAAGTTAGAAGATTTTTATATAATTGTACAAAATCCTTTTGATTACAATAAACATTTTTTAAAATGTAGACATTTTAATATTAGAATTGGAAAATGATTTAAAGATGAAAGGAACTATGGGTAAATTTAATTATGAAAACAGAAATAATATGACAAATTTTTGAAATTTGCAAAGAAACTATATGTAAGTAAATTTAAAAAAAAAAATACAAAAAAGAAAGATACAATAAACTTGGGATTATATTTTACTAAAAGGAAATTATAAATTAAAGGTATTTTAATATTGTTTCATACACAGAGAAAAAATTTAAAACAATGAATATAACCTGTAATTCATTTTTGGTGCTAAGCATCAAAAGATGCAGAAAATGTATTAAAAATTATATTTGATGTTTTCAATATTTCTTCATGTATTAAATATTTTCAGTATTTCCTTTAATTTTTTAATTTCAAAGGCAGAGTTATCATAGTTTTTTAAAACAGAACATATATATTTAAAGATTGTACTGTGCTTAATAGATTCAACATAAAAAGTGTTCATTGATTAATAAGATGTAAAATACATGTTAATGCACAGCCAGAGATATAAAAACTATAATAACAAAACACTATTGGCAGGTAATATATCTCATCTTCAGAAATACTCCAATGAATTTAAATTAAAAATTTCATATTATTAATATATTATGAAGGTAACTAAAATATAAATGAGATCAATAACAAGATAATTAATACTCTATTAAGAACTGCTATATAAATAACTTATGCAAAAGAATAGCAATTTACTATAAATTTCCAACCAAGACAAAAAAATATAAAAATATTTTAAATGATCCACTTAGATGAACTGAATATCTGAAATTCTATAAAAGTGTGTGACACTTATATATAGAAAAAGAATTAAAAGACTAAAAAGATTAAACAATATTTTAATGTCAACAACAAAAAAGCTGACATTAAAATGTAATACATTAAATGCAATAATGTTATTGATTCTTACACGGAAAAAATTATTAAGAACATTAAATGAAATCTTAATACATTTTTGGTACCAAATGTTTTTCAAAGTCAAACATTGTACTTTAGAAAAAGCAGGTGAAGATTAGTGCTAAATACGCATATATTAGAAAAATCTGATCAAATGCGTACTTTTATTAAAACAGAAAAAGACGTGAAAATGTTAAAATTTAAATTAAGTATGTGCGTGTATAAACGCAATGGATATATAAAAATGCTATGAACTAATTAGGCGAAATTAAATTAAAGATCAGCAACTCTGATTAAATATCAAATATCCCTACAGCAAATTTAATTAAATGCCAATGAAAAATATGGAATGGATTCCTGATAAGAATTATGTGAAAAAAGAAAATTTTAATTAATTAAATATATAAAAATTTGTATTATATATTTATTAAACAAAAATGCAGATTGGGATATAATAACATTGGTTCTACCACGTGTTTCTGTGGGACTCCAACCAATTAGATTATTAAAATTAAAACTGAGAGTGGTGATCTTCACCAGAAAGAGAAGAGAAAATAATTAACTAGTTGAAGCTCTTGAAGAACAGATGTGTTTCTTCTTCTGGAAATTACTGTCAGCCTTGCCAATCTGGCCTCTCCGAGAATTATTCTCCGGACTTTAGTTAATACTCCGGGACTGCAGTACCAGTTCGCAGGACCCTTATAATTCAACTGTCATCAACCCATTGTAAAATATATATGTATAACTTCGTATGTTGAAGAGAGAAGAAAATTTCTAAATAACTACTTAAATATTATGGAGTATCGATAATTTTAATTGCCATGCCGCCTGTGATGGTATTAACGTCACTTCTTTTAATTTGAAACCCAGCTGTGCTGTAACTTGGTCACTGCTGGACATAGCAAATAGAAAATAAAAAGGATACTCAAGAGACAATAACAATCAAATCAAATATTAACTATGTTGTGAGAAAAACAATGAAATCTCTCAAACTAGACTAGCCTATAATCATTCTCCCTGCTGACAAAGACAATACTACAGATTTAATGGATATAAGGAATTATAATAACAAAATAAGAAAACTCCTCATAACAAGTCAATACAAAAAAAAAGTGTCAAGAATTCTATATTGGTACCAAAAAAAAGCTACTAAAAAAACAACACATATATTTTAATGGCCTTGCAAAAAATGAATTAATAACATATTTCAGGAAAAATTCACATCTCTCTGATTTATCTAAAATTCATAAAAACTATGCTCCATTAAGACTTATTGTAAGTTCTACATAATTCACTATGCCAGTCTTGTGGCATATAAAACAATCCTTTGTCAGATATTCTAAGCATTTTGTGGAGATAATGAAGAAAATATAAAAATAATAAAAACTAATATCTTAATAGGGTTGATGTGAAAGCTTATTAACTAATATATCTATAAATAATCAATCAAAACCAGATTGAAATAAAAAACTATTAATAACTATATTATAATATTTATGTAACCAGCTTTCTTTTCCATTGATACCTTCTCAAGATACTATATTATATTTAATAACAAATATATCTAATAATGAAATCTTGCTTATTGTAAAAAAAGGATTAAACAAAAATGGTAATCTACAAATCATAGCAACATTTCTTATTGATAATGTAATCGAATTGTTAACAGTCTGTTTAACAATTTACAATGATTATGAGTTTACTACTCGTCATTCTTAATTAACAAAATTTGCATGGCAAAACTTGTAACCACAGCCATAAATACTATTTCCATTTCTTTGAAAATTACAGCTTCACTATGTCGATGATACATTTGTTGCATGTTACGTGAAGCACTGAGCACTTAGCAACACTGTATTTCTAATTAATTCACAAAAAAATTAAAGGATCAAAAATTGTCATTCTTAGAAGTTTTTGTGATGAGACTATCTCATAATAAAAACCAAAGTATTCCTTTACAGAAAACTCATACATAAATACAAATGCTTAGTATATTCACTTAATCATAACAAAAATAAAAAAAGTGAAATTATACTACCACTGTGAAACAGAGGCAAAGATTTGTCAATGACTTGAAAAACATATTTAACATAGAATTAATTCTCATGATAAATCTTTAATTGACAACAAAAAGAAAAGATAAAAAAACAAGTGCCGTAATGTATCTATTTATACTATGAATGGCATACAAATTAATAAAATCTATAATCAATATCACAAAACATTCTCATTTAAATACGTTATTCAGAATTATTTTCAAGCAGACACATAATGAATCAATTAATAAATTTGCAAATACAATTTTATTTTTCATTTATCAATGCCCATTCATTCAGTATGATAAAAGAAGAATCCCTCTTTCATCTGATCTTTAACTGTATATAGTGTAAATAAATAAACATTGATATCTGAAAAGGTTGAAACATTATTATTAATCTTTTCAGATATTAAAGTTGATTTATTTACAATATATACAGTTGGAGGTCAAATAAAAGAGGAATTCTCTTTTTATCAGATGGAATAAATAGATATTGATAAATGAAAAAAAAATTGTATTTGCAAGTTTATTAAAATGATTCATTATGAGTCTGCTTAAAAATAATTCTGAGTAATGTATTTGAATGAGAATATTCTGTGATATAATTATATTCCTAAATGTTACATATTTAAGCAGTAGTAAAGTTATTTATGGGTTGTTGAAATTAGTAAAAAGTAATCAATATAATAACAGTTTTCTAAAACCTTGTCACTCAGTAAAAAATCCTAACCTCTACAAAACCTAAACTTGAAATGCTAAAAAATAGAAACTGCATCTATAAAATATCATGTTAATGTGAAATATATATTGGTAAAACTAAACAACCCATTGAAAAATGATTAAAAGGATATAAAACAATGATTAAAGAGGAAAAAAACCTCCTGATGTGTTTAAAATAGAAGACTATGCATACATCAGAGAAAAAAATAAAAAAATAAAAACTTAAAAAAAGCTGCTTACATGCTGATGATAGATAACTTCATAAATTAATTAGTGTGACAATCTATAATGTTGGCAATCACTTATTAACCTTGTCTTTAAAAGGAAAAAATTCAACTAACTATTGCGTTTTACAGAATAACCTAGTTTCTTAGAGCATCACATTAAATTTACAATTCATGAATCTAAAGACTGCTGGTTCAATCCTAATGTTAATTGTCATCAGTCTGCCCAACAACACCTGAAGAAGAGAGAAGATTAATTCCATTAAAATGTTGTGTTTCATACCAATTAATGGATTATTCATTCGTCTGTTATTAATAATTTTTCACTATTTATCTTTTTATTTTACAGCTAAAAATCATTAATAACAGAAGAATAAATAGAAAAATAATAGATATAGGATTTAAAAATGAAGAAGAATATTTTTCACAAATGAATTAATGTCAAACAGGGAAATATATAACAATAAACTCATAAGTATTTTATTAATTTAGGGTTAATAAAATTACAATTTCAATTTATAAGTAGTAATAATAAGAGAATTATGAAAAAATAATAAAAATAATGTATTTAAATTAATGGCTATTTATAAATTGTTACAGGAATACATGCTGTTACATTATTATAAGTAAAATTAGAAATTAAAAATAAAAAGTTCACAAATAAAAATTTCTTTTTTAAGAATTAAAAGTCATCTAAACTCGTATATGTAATATATATCTTGGGTTAAATTATGATTTATTGGAGGAAATAAACTGTAGTAAATTTACCTAGTCCATTCTCGGTCTCATTATTCAATCCAATCCTAATTATTGATTATATGTTTATAAAATCTATGCATTAATAAAGACTCCATTAAGTTAATTATACATTAGATGCTATCTATAATAGCAATGTTAATTATGAGTTTCATTGCTTCTCCCTGACCTATGTTGGTGAGAATAAAGGAGTATACTACGTCTAATTTCAAGGTGGTCATTCATAGGATCTTGAATCTTGGAGTACTGGCCTATGAGTTGAAGTGTAGTCGGACTCGGGATGTCACAATCCTAATCTGGTCAGCTTTGGTCTCTTTTGCTTGGACTCTGAATTCTGTTACATGAATGTACAAACTTGATCGTTATATAGTTGTTGTTTTTTTTAAAAAAACAACAAAATAAATGGGTCCCCTTTTTTTTCTAAACTTAACGTTTCCTTCTCCACCTCTGATGACAAATTTATATGAGGATGACTTATAGCTTATTCAAATCATCCTCGGGTGCAAGATTACATAAAAATCCATAAAAGATTTAATAATTAAAAAAAAAAACTTAAATTTTTACTATGCATTTACATATATATAATGACCTATTCAGTGCATGGAATTAATTGACGTGCCTCCTGATTTATTTATTTATTTTAAATACCCAGAAAAAATATTCTACATATATTATTATATTCAATTAGTTCAGGGTCATGGAGAATGATCGTAGTCCATGCTTGGGTGTTCAAACCCAGGAAAAAAAATACTCTACATGTCTTACAAAAATTTTGCGATAGGTCAGGGAAATTTTTTTTTACATATATATAACGAATGATCTCTCCAGGGAGTGGAATGATTAACAAATCCCTACATTTGGGCGTACAACCCGGGGGGGGGGGAAATCTTACACATGTACATTATTTTGGAAAAAGAAAAAAAATTGACTCAAAATCATTAATTTTGAACAAAAGAATTTTATATCTATATATTCAATAATCTCTTCAATAAGCACAAACCCAGGAAAAAAACAAACATGTAAATTACTTACAATTGTTGAAAAGTAATGTTTTATTAAAAAAAATGGTAAAAATTAATGAAAAATTAAAGCACTGAAAAATAACTGACAAATTAAATCATGCTGCACCAAAAAGGAAAAAATCCACTTTTTAAATCTCGCTGGTCACGATGAACAAAAAAACCTCATGGGTCAAAAAATCAAATCTCTCGGATTAGTCATGTCAGTCTTCGTTGCCATGACAATGTTCATGTATTCTTCCGACGATGCTTACCGGCAGAAATAATGTTGATCATCATGACATCATAGCAAGATAAATACTTGACTACCGAGATGTGCATAGATTTTATAAATACATAATCAATAATTAGAATTGGATTGAATAATGAGTCTGAGAATGGACTAGGTTAATTTACTACACTTTATTTCCTCCAATAAATCATAATTTAACCCAAGATATATACTACCTATACGAGTTTAGATTACTTTTAATTTTCAATTTTTAATTCTTAAAAAAGAAGTTTTTATTTGCAAACTTTTTATTTTTAATTTCTAATTTTACTTATAATAATGTAACAGCATGTATGCCTGTTACATATCAGTAAACTGGCTTTAAAAAAATACACAACAAAAAAAATATTTTACTTAGGTTTAGTAATTACAGTACATGATTAACGCCAATTTACAAAGACATTCGGTTAATAATTTTACAAAAAGAGATT
This sequence comes from Epiperipatus broadwayi, assembly GCA_028023455.1. NCBI lineage: Eukaryota > Metazoa > Onychophora > Udeonychophora > Euonychophora > Peripatidae > Epiperipatus > Epiperipatus broadwayi. The sequence goes on along the minus strand of JAQFVV010000570.1, from coordinate 30,142 downwards.
ACATACATGCAAAAAAAAATGTTGACTATCATTTTCCTATGAACCATCTACGTTTACACCTCCTCCCCCCAAGAGTTCCCTTTTCTCTATATTTCATTTTTAACATACGGCATGACAAGCAAATTATTTATTTAAGGAGGTTGTATTGGAGTAAATACATTTTATAATAATAAATATAACCGTTTCCTGAGGGATTTTTTTATTGGTTATTCTGTTCTTATTGTTTTTTTCTCATATCTGACGTTTAATTATAAATTTTTAAATGCCCAAGGGCTAGTTTACTTAAGACTAATTAAAAATAATCATTTCCATTTTTTAGCCTTTTACACAGTAGTAAGTAATTAAATTTTGTACATTCTTAAAGATATATTTGTTGAAAATTTAGTTTAAAATATTTTTTTTTTAATAAAGTTTTAATAATTTTCCATCTGTGCGATTTTATACATATACGAGTTTAGATGACTTTTAATTTTCAATTTTTAATTCTTAAAAAAAAAGTTTTTATTTGCGAACTTTTTATTTTTAATTTCTAATTTTACTTATAATAATGTAACAGCATGTATGCCTGTTATAAAATATATATACAGACAGCAATATAAATGTATAATCTATATTTATTTTATATTTCAATTTAATGTATATTTTATAATACCCAGAATATTTTATTTTATTTGGCTTTAATCCCATTTTATCACATTTAATTTATTTTAATTATATATTTTTTTTTATTTTAATTATATTATGTTTTGCTATATTTTATTATAATTTGCATTATTTTTTTTTTAAATTTTATTGAATATATTTTTATTATTTATATATAATTTTATTTATCATTATATCATAGCTCTGAGAAAGAATGCAAGACAGTCGAAAGTAAAGATTGTTTGTATATATATATACAGTAATTTTTTTTTTTTACCATAAAGTGTTTGAAATAAGGTCTAAAAATTTTACTTATATAAAATATTACAGTAAAATAAAATAGGTGGTTGGTTTACTGTCATTTGTGAATAATCTTTTATATTATACTTTCTTTTAAATATGGTCAAGACACATTTTAAAATATGAGATTTAACTGGGGAGGAAAGGAAGTAACTCCAGTATTATTAGTATTAAGATTAATGGTGGCTTAGAGAAAATTAATTATGTATAAAATTTGAAATATGTTATTAAAAATTTACTATGTGAAATATTTTATTTTATATGTTGGATTTACAAATTATAAAATAATTATAAAACATTACATATTATTTTAAAACAAGGTAAAAAGCAAAATGAAAGAGTGGAATTATTCCTAAAGAAATAAAAATATGTAATGGGATAACTGATAAAATAAAAGATTTATCTTATAAATATTCACTTTAAAAATTAATTAAAATTAAATTAAATAGATTTCTAAAGTAAAATTATTTAACATGAGTATATAAACACTGTGTGTAAATGCACATTTGGAAAGAAGGATTTGATTCATTAATTACACATCTTTAGAAATTAATATTAGGAGTTTTTAATTTTTGAAGTTATAGATATTTAGAATATGTAAACTATTTTTAATTCTATCATAGCATAGTTCAAAAATGAATAAATAATTATGCTTTATTGTGTGTAACATATGAAATTGAGATTAATCATAGTTGAGTAATAGCAGAATAATTTAAAAAGTTAAATACAGAGTTGTACATGTGCTTATGTTATAAAATAATGTTGATTATAATGTAGACATTTATCAGTGATGTTACTGAATATATTGAAACAGTAAGATTCGTATTCGAATCTTAAGTTTCACCTTTTTCTGTCGTCTCTCACTGACCGATCTATCCCGCCCAAATTTAAACTTTTTGGTATCGAATTGTGTAACAATATTAAAAATGTATAAATATATGTAGAATTCAGCATAAACACGCACACATTTCGATCTCAAATTAAAGGCAATAAATAGGGATAAAATAATATAATTTAGATTTCTTTTAGTTATATAATTTTGTATAATTTTAATCATTTATTTTGGATTATAAAGTTCGTATTTATTGCTTTGTTTAAATTTCATTTAATAATAATTCTAAAAATATCTGATGTAATATTTAATTAAAAGTTAAAATAATCTTATGTTCCCTTTTTGTTTTTGAAATTTAAAAGCATCGGTCAGTGATAGATAATAGATTAATTAAAGAAAAATTCCCCAAAATGTAATTAGGAAATGTAAAATGTAAACAATAGAACGGCAGCTTTCTTTAATTAAAAACCAACTAAATGCATTGATTATCCTCAGGGCAGATTAAGTAGAACCTAAAAATATCTTAACAAAAATGTGAAAGATCAAGATAAGAAAAGAGGCCATCTTAGACTTGCTGGAGACATTCACTTAAACTTTAGCTTTGCTCTCGATCACTGAGAGTCTCCAAAAATAATAAAAATAATTTGTTCCTGCCAAGGTATGACCGAGTAAAGCACCTAGATTATTCTCCATCGGAAGATGGCCTATCGGATGCTGAACTTTCATTGCCCGTCATAAATTCACCATGAAGATCTGCTGCCTGAAATGAATGAGAAAGCTGCTGCTGCCATGAAATTAAATGAATATCTAAATACAAGAAAGACTTGCCACTCGTGAACTTTTTGCTGCTAAATTAATGGAATCAGAAAACTTCTTATAAAACAGGTACCTGTCTGTGTTCAAACTCTAGAGTACTCTAATAATATGCTATAGCTTTTCTTCATACTACTTATCTAAATTATAAAATGTAAAACTACCATATGTATAACTAAAACTGAATAATTAATTTAATATGTAAATTTCTCTAATAATCTAGCTTACCTCACTGTCTTTCTTGGGTGCGTATTTCTCAAATCTACATTCTATCTATAGTTATTATTTACTTATTGCATGCTCATAATCATCTCAAATTTCAAAGTTTAAATCTATGATTGCTTAAAACAATGAATGCGTGTCCAATTTTCATTAATATTTACTTTCCTAAATAACTTTATTTTCATATAAATCGACATGCATTCAGTGCATCATTATTGTAATGCAGGGTCTACTACTTCGCAAATGGCTGGCATATTAGTTGTAATAACTCCCAGTTTATATATATATTTTGTATTTATTAAATTTAATGAATAATTCTAGAAAATCCCATTTCTTTGAGAGTCGCCAGAGTTCTTGAGTAAATGTTGGTAATGTAGGGCCAAGTCAGAAATCTATTTAAATCTCATCATAACCGTTTATACAGTATATCTGTGTTACGTTTTAGAGACGCGATGACCCATTCTGCCATGAAATTTCCGGATTCTTCAGGGTTGAAATGAACCCCAGTCGTCCTACACAAGCGGGCATAATGGGTGCTCCCGTAGGACTTGACAATGTCATGCAGCCAGCCGGCAAAACTGCGACACGGACCGCTTGTCCCTGGTTATGCTTATGTGACACCTTACTTCGTCGGGCCGATGGCAGAGACCAGCCCGACATCCTTATAAACTCATTCGCGGCATTGCAGTTTCAATATACTGCCATTCCATATCGCCTTTCTAAAGCGTACCACATGTTCCTTTACTTAGTTTTATTATTCTAAACATATCACTCCGCCTCTGCATTATCTGCATAATTCACTCTCAAATAAATGTTTGCCCTTAGTCATAAGATAAATATTTTAATTAAATAAATATATGCCTGCCGCTACTCTTAAATCTTACTTTAGACTCTTGCATTGCAAAGGTACAAATTCCCCAAGGCATGCATTAGAAATCCTTACTCGAGAATTTTAGGTAGCTAGATTATGCCTTCAAATAAATGTATTCCTTTAGTAAACATTACAGTATCGGAAATACCGCTACTGAAATCCTCAATATAAAATAATGTCTAAATAAATAAATGTATTCTTTAAAATAAAATCATGTCGCAAATCCCGCTACTGAAGCTGTTAGTCCATAAAATATTATTAGATTGTTTTATTAAAATGTATTAATAAATAATTTTAAACTATACGTTTGCAGTTACGTTTCATTTATTCGATACCCATTCTATATGATATTTCCTCGATTATGTAAATATGAATGTTTAATTAATATTAGTTTGGTTATTGGATAACTCGAGAATAAAATCATGAGTCTCTTGCATATCCCTGACCATCGTGCCTAAGGAAATATTTACTAATGTCGCATCAGATGCGTTGTTTCGTGGATTGTATTGTGGAACCGATAGACTATGTTCGAACTCAGTACCACGGGTGGCTTCGCTACTCGATGGTGCTGCTGTTCTGTATAGTGGTCGAATTCTGCACTATGTTTACGAGTCACACATTTTCTGACCGTTACAATATTTACTGTTAACCATGTCCACTCATGAATTGAGAAAATAATTTACTATGGTTTTATTTATATTTTTGTCATGAACACTTACCATGCTCTATATCATAAGCTTTAATGAGATTTATGAGATAATGAATTCATGAGTGTTCTAGTATTTAGAAAATTTATTAATATTTTGATGTTTGCAAAATCATAGCACTGTTATACATGCACAAGAAGACATTTTGAAATATTATTTTATATATCATAGCTTGAGTACTGAATAATCAAGATCATCAAGAATATTCATATATATATATGTTTTTATTATGTGCTGGACGAAAGCTTTTAATTTTGTCTATCCGTCTATTCTGATACGGAGGGCGCCACCAGACTACTACGTGTCTGGAAAATTTGTTTACTGTGATCAGAATAGATGATGATGATGGTTTGCGCCGACTAGACTCAGGGAGAAACAAGAGATCTTAAATTGTTTAGACAATTGAGACAAAAGCACAAAGACAAACGTCAGCCAAATTAAGTTTAAACATATTTAATAACATTTTATTCAGAGGAGAATAACTTATAAGAAAAGTTTATAATTTATTGACAAATATGATTAGCTCAGGCGTGTACCAGAAAGACTAAATGCAATGCTCTGGTAGATCAACTGATTCTCTAATAAACAAATTTAAAAGGGAGGAAGCAAATTTCATTCAGCAGAGGATTCACTTAACATTGGTTCTCACTTTCAGATATTCAAACAATACGTCCTTGAAATAGATCAAAGAAGCCAGTGCCGATGAGCTTTTCGAGATCTAAACATCGTCAGACCTCGAATGTCCTTATAACGGTAAGAACTGCACCTATTGCTATGTTTAAAATAACGGTGATTGATCCACCTCAAGAACAACCGAAAAATAAGATTGAAAGGAAGTAAAACAATTAAAACTGGTGAATCCCAGCCAAATGATTGGCGAAAATTACTTTAAAATTAATAATTAATGGTCTCAATAAGGGACAAGTAAATAATTATAAAAACAGTTACGTCTGCCCAGCATTTAAAGAAAATAAACTTACAAACAAATTCTGAGTACACGCTCTGATAAATTTAAAGCACACATAATAAATACAAACAGAAATTTATCAGAAAGTGCACATGAGTATGAAATATTAAAAGTTTAAATACTCTAGCAGAACGAAAGTATTGCTCACCTGTAATTTAAGAAAGGATAAATTTTATCTGCTGACGACTTATAAAATTACAAAGAAAAACACAATTCTAATTTCCACTTTTAGAGATATTAAAAAACGAAATCTCCACTTGCGGCAAATTAGACGATAAAGTCACCAGCCAAAAGATTTTCGGAGGTTTGCGAAAGCACAAACACAGTGTCTACAAATTAATTATTGAATACTAAATAATTACAGGTAAGCATTTAAAATGCACGACTGCTAAAGCATTTATAAAAAGTTTTAGGCATAAAAATATAAATATAAAACTCATTTGTCACTCTCCAATAAACAAAACTGAAAGCAAATTGGGAATCTTAAAACTAAGATTCCAAAACCTATTACAAAAATATAAGAAAACACAATAAAGATTAAATAAGAGTATAACTATTATTTAAGAATACATATTTATGATTAGATTGAGCGGAGATTTACTGAAAATTAATTTACCCTGGCAAGAATAAAAGGAAAATAGTTATCTTTCGGTAAAAGCAATGTTCACGTAGAGTGCGCACTTTTACTTAAGTTCATTTTCAGGTTCTTTGACCATGGCAAGGCAGATGTAACGAGGTTCCGGCTTCTTGTAGGTGTTTAAGGCATTACTGGAGCAAGTTTGGAAGTCAGGGATCTGTCTTTTGTTGAGTTAGCAAGCCATTCGGGTTTTGACAACACGTATAGAATTTTTCATCTTGTTGCAAGCAAAAGTATTTAATAACAGCTGATGTCCTTTAAGAATTTAAATGTCTGCGCTGATATAAACTTTCACTTTAGAAACAGCTTGTCTAGTTACGAATAATGAATTAACTCTCCAAATTTTCGGGGCTATTTATACATCACTCCATTTACCCACGAAACACCTTCCTTGTTGTTCAATTTCTACGCCTTAGGCAGGGCAAATATTAATCTCCCACTCAATCTATCTAAGAATTCTACCCAGGGATTATTGAAATGAAAGCAACTACATAAAAATCAAATCTCCGCACTTTAAAATAAAAGCCACAGGAATGTAATTAGCTAGGTTGCTTGTTTTTTTGTTAATTGATTTAAAGTAAAAACAAGCGGTATAAGAAAATTATTTTAAAATAAATAGATAACACTGAAATGAACCGTTTTACATATAAACGCTTGTGTATTTTGATACACGTATTCTTTTTTAAATAATAATAAAATTTAAACATTAAACGTTTAATGAAAATTAAAAGCTTAATAAATATTTTTGGTAATAACACCATTGAAACGGATTTCAATCAGGTTCAATTTAATGGATGTTGTTTGATAATATGATCATATTTATTTCTTGGTAATTTTATTAATTAATTTTAGCTGTGAAATATTTCAATTCTGGAATTTTTAATTTTGAACATAGTGTAATTTCTAATCAAGATGATAATTTTAAGTACTTGATTATTATGATTAAGAAAATTTAAAGTTATATGTACAAAAAACGTCAGTAGTCAGAGAATTTGTAATATTTTGAAAGAAAATTCATTTCCAAAAGCCAAGCAGTGTATTCAATCTTACAAATAAAAAAATTAAAAATTAATTAATAATTTTTAACAGTTGTTTATTGTTGAAATATTGTTAAAAACTTGAGAATATTTCAGCAAAACATCTGCTAAAAATTATTTTAATTAATAACACTGGTGCTTGTCTTATAGATAAAGACGCCGTTTGATGGCGCCGTGTTCACGCTAAAAAAAAAAAGAGAATTAGTAAAAGTATAAAAAAAAGAAAAGAAGCATGTAGAGAATATAAGTGTGCTATTAAGAATAAGGAAAGTGAAAAAGATATTAATGCTAAATGGGAAAAGTACTTAGAAAAGAAGAAGTTGGCTAAAATAGATATTTATAGAGAGATATTAATAAAAGTGGAAGAGATGGGAATAAAAAATTTTGGAATTATATTAAAAGGAGAAATGTGGGGGAGAGTTAGTATTACTAGACGATGAGGGAATAGAGTGTAGCTCTAGAGAAGATTTAGAGAGAATCTTAAATAGTTATGTAATGAATATAGAAAAGATGTTAGATGTGAATGATAGAGTGTTAGAAAATATGAAAGAATATAGTAATGGGAATATTAGTTTTTCAGAAAATGAACTAAATGAGGTAGAGAAGAAATTGAAAAGTGGGAAGGCAAGAGGTTTAGATGGATGGGCAGCAGAGATGGTAATGAATTTAGGATATAGGGCAAAAGTAAAGTTATTATCCTGTTTTAATAAAATGGCACAGGATAGAGTTTTCCCAAGTAGTTGGAGTAATACAAGAGTAAGGTTATTATTTAAAGGAAAGGGTAAGGATCATAGAAAGTTGAATAATTATAGACCGATAGCGGTAACATCAGTTTTATATAAAGTTTTCTCATATATGGTGGCTAGTAAAGTTGTAAAATGGATGGAAGGGAATAATGTAGTGGGGGAAATGCAACGAGGTTTTAGATTAGATAGGCATATAGGAGATAGTTTATTTGTAGTTACACAACTTATGGATATGAGTAGGAATGCAGGTAAACAGTTATATATGAGTTTTATAGATATAGAGAAGGCATATGATAGAGTAAATAGAAATAGATTATGGATAAGTTTAGCAAATTTGGGAATGGATGAAGCTTTAATAGATATTAAGAAATTATATGAAAATAATTATTATATATATCAATTAGAGAATATAGAATCAATTAAAGTTAAAAATGGTGTGGGACTAAGGCAAAGATGCCCTATGTCACCTATTTTGTTTGTGTTGTATTTGAGTGAAATGGAAAAAGCAATAGAAAGATTAGGAAGAGGGATAAAGATACCGTTAATAGGTAGTAAGGGAGTATATATTTTGTCAGGTCTTTTTTTTGCAGATGATATATTTTTGTGTGCAGAAAAAAGAGAAGATATGGAAGTTATGTTGAGGACATGTGCAAGGGTGGGTAAAGAGATGGGGATTAAATTTAGTGAAGAAAAATCAAATATAATGATGGTTAATACTGGGCAAAGAGAAGATGTAGAATTTTTATTGGGAGATATTAAGTGTGGTGAATAGATATAGTAGTTTTTTGGGAATTATTTTAAGTAATCAGAAAAATCATTTGGATGAATGGGAGAAAAAATTGATAAATAAAGCAAAGAAAAGAAAGGGATTGATAAAGAAATTAACAGTATTTTCATATAATAAATATGATGTAGCTAGAATTATATGGAAAGGAGTTGCAGTAGCAGGGTTAACATATGGTAATGATGCATTATATGTTAGTAAAAAGATATTAGATTACTTAGAAAAAGCTCAAAGGGAAGTAGGAAGACATGCATTGGATGCAGAAGTATGGACAGCAAGGGAGGCAATTCAAGGAGAAATGGGATGGTCAAGTTTTCATATGAGAGATGCAAAAAGTAAAATGAAAATGTTTGGTAGATTGCAGTTTATGGATAATAAAAGAATAGCTAAAATAGTATTTAATTGGGTTATGAGTAAAGAGCAGGTAACAAAATGGGTGAGAAAGGTAATGCGGTATGCAAAAGATTTGGATAAAGAATTTATATCAATATATTTATACAAAAGATGGGATGATTGTGTTAAGAGGATTATTGAGTGTTATAGTAGTAAGGAATGGGATAAAAGAATAAATTTATTAATAAAGACTAGGGGGTTAGAGAGATGGAGAAATAGTATGGAGAGTAAAAAGAGTTTAAATATATATAGAAATAAACAGAATATTAGGTGTGAGTTAATATATAATAGTTTGGATAGTAGTTTATTGTTTAAGGCTCGAACGGGATCTTTAGCTGCAAAAGAATATACATGTAAATGGAAAAATATGGGTGATTTATTTTGTAAATTATGTAAGGAAGGAATAGAAAATATTAGGCATTTGTTAATTGAATGTAAATGTTTGAAAACAGAAAGGGTACATATACTGAAGTTGTGGAAAAATAAATGTGAAAAGAGTGATTATACAGAAAGTGAATTATTGGTTTTTATGCTGGGTTTGGGAAAAGATAAGGGGGATTTAGATATAAAGGTTATAGAGTTGACAAAGATTATGTTGTGGAAATGGGATAGAACAAATTATGGGTAAATTTGGAGTGGGGAATGTAAAATAAAGTGGCTAACAGGTTTATCTGGGCATAATTGCTGAGATATTCTTGACTTCGTTTAAGGAGAAGCCATAATACATCACATCACATAAAATATGAACATTCCAGGGCCTTTGATTTTAATCATTTTGATGTGTTTTTTTTTGTAATGCGAAAATAAAAACAAAACAAAATCGTCTTTTTTAAATATTATTTTTTATTAACGTATATAAATTAAATGATAATAATAAATGTAAAATAAAATAAACAAATTACAATTTGATTCATGTTTTTTATTTTGCTTTATTAGAAAAATCAATTTTCTATCGGATATTTTTTTACTGGGGTTACGGCGTTACCGCTATTTTTACTTCATATAGAATGACAACAAAAAGTAAAAGTTGTTACGGTTAGGTTTAGTGTTCTGTTGTTTGTAATGCTAAAATAAAAAATATCAAAATCGTATTTTTGTAAATATTTTTTTTAGTAACATCTATAAAATAAATGATAACAATAAACGTAAACTATATTCAACAAAGTATAACCGTAGTCGGAGAAAAGGAAGAAATTAAAACTTTTTTAAACAACAACAAAAATGTCTTCTTTACTTATTAATCATGTTTATAATATATGATTTTTATAAAATTTATAAAAAAACAGTGCAAAATTGTACTTTTCTTACTGGATATTTTTGTGTTACCGCTCTTTTTTACTTCAAAAATATACACACGGTAGAATCTTATTTTTCTCGTGGAATGTTACGAACAGTCCGTTAGTTGAAGCGTTACCTAATTCCAACTCACTTTAGACATATATTTTGTCAACATTTTCCCAATTAAAACTTCAATACAGTTCGGTGTAAAAAGTCTGATAATTATTACTTTACAAAATCTGAACATTTCAATAATTTAGAATAATAAAAAATCCAAAGAAAACAACATTTCCATCCAGTTTAAAAAAAACACACCCTCTCAACAAGCCGTAACTATTTTAAAACTGTGCGAATTCGGAAAATGTATTTGCTGCGATGCGACATACATGCTGTAGTGCGACGCGACATAGCGGCCTGCGATCTGTAGCACAACAAAAAGTTGTATTCTAGAAAACGCGTGTTCGAACGTGTCGGCTGCGGTAAACGGCATTTTTATGTGTTTTAGCGCCAAAACAGCTTCTTTAGCTATAAGACTAGTACCATAACACTCAACTCTTGGTTGAAGAATCTATTATAATAAGAAAAATTAGGAAAGGTTGTGAGACTTTGTTTCCTTAAACATGTACATGTTTACTATAGCACTTTATCTCTATAAATAACAAAAAATTGCATTTAAAAAAAGGTTCCTCTTTTAGATGCAAAAAGTATTTACAGTTTTCACTGGTCATTATCTATAGTATCTACTGTGATTTTTCTTAAATAAAGTAGGACAGATATTTCCACATTCTTAAAAATATCTTACATATATATTATGAGTTGGCAATATTGCTAATGTCACAACAGAATCAAGTAAATAATTATTACTTAATGAATTTATGGTGTCGCATTCATTAAATTGCAATTAGTTTAATTATTTATTCAGAAAAAAAGAAATACTATAAACAGAATAGTCTGAGAAGTTCATTTAAAAACAGATGTCATGAATAAATAACTTTTGTGAAAACTGATATAAAAAAAAGAATGACCACTTGGAAAGTTAATAGATTTTTGATATATGAATTAGAAGGATAATGTAGTAAATAATCATCCAATGATGGAATGGTATATATAATTAAATCTTTTGTATATTTGTTAAATTTATATACTCTTTTATATGTTTCAAGTAATGGTTTCATTCAGTTTATAGATCAGAGAGGTTTATGGCTTTCTGAACTATGCTGGAAATAACTAACAAGATATAATGGCTATGAGATGAAAGAGAAAATGCATGAAGAAGAATTTGGAAAAGAAAACCATAACAAGATAGCAGTTTAGAATTTTTCTTAAAGTTTGCTAAAATAACATTATGGTTCTTATTATAAAATATACCATCTAAACCAGAAATAAATTTACATTTTTAGCAGAGATTAGGGTTTAAATTCACTCTCAATCATCTTCTAGATTCTTGAGAAATCTAGTGGCATCCAATCAAACTAAAATAATTACCAAACAAATGATGGATTAAAAATTAAAAATTGTAGCAACTTTCCTCCAGAATTTCAGGCACATGGTTCTGATTGTTACAATATATATTTCTATTAGAATTTATCTGTTTGAAATTCTCACTTCATGCTAACATCAAATGGCATGCAAGATGCAACTGTATCTTTTTCAAGTAATAATTCATTATCTTTATTCAGTTTTCACTACCAATTGTAGATATAAAAAATGAATCTGAGTATGTATAGAACTTTGTAACTACATTTATGCTCCAATGATGCTCTCTAGATTTTCATATGAATAGTTCAAGTGCAGTAATATGTTAGAAGTTCTAACAAAAAATATATTTTTGAATGATTTCTTGGTTTTACTAAAATACAATATTTTAAAAATATTCTGGATATAAGCTTCCTTTACTGCATTCATCAGTGATGCTCTCTAGCATCTCAAAAAACTAGCTCGTTCAATATTCTATAGCTGATATATGAATATAATAAGGAAATATATTTTGTGATGCTTCAAATGCAAATCTTGGTTAACTGCAGTCAAGGTCATAATGATTTTTCTGGCATTAAAAACTATTCTTAGATAGCTCAAGTGCAGATATTTGTTAATTGCAAGCATAGTGACAATATCCTTCCAGCATTTTGATTTCATTAGATTTATACTTTAACAAGTGTTATCTGGTTCTAGTGATATCAAAATTATAATTAAATATCTATTTGTTCTATCAATAATACTCTCAAGTGAAGTGCAATCATTAATCAGATAATTATACATGAACACATATAACATTCAAAAATAAAATCACTAATAACGTATCATCAAAATTCACATGAAATATGATTAACAATTCATAACTTATCTAAACAAAATATTTTCAAGCACTTAGCTTTTAACATTATTTTAAAATATCAAATATTATTGCATACTATGAATAATTCGGAGAATTTCTCGTAAAACATAATTTGATTCTCTAGATGTTTATAAACTGAGCCTATTTCTTTAAAGTCTCAGCAAAAATCTACTTGAAAAATAATTTCATCAATTTGATCATTAAGGTAGTCTTTACTTAGAGCATAATCATATGCACATATACCTTCTCATACATGTTATTTTGATAAAAATTTTAAAATCAGATTCATTTAAATCTCATGAGATCTTTAATAATCAATATATAATGTCTAAAAACATATTTAAAATTTGCATAATAAAATACTTTATCAATAATTTTATTTTTATAAATAGACATATACATTAATAATATTCCATAATTTATATATTTACCTCTTAATAATTTATCTTTCAGAGTTGTATTATAAATTAATATTTAAAGACAAACGAGCATATTTCTTTAATATAGGTTTTAAATTCCAAGTCCGGTACTATTATTACAAGAGCCATTTATTTTCATGCATTTCTTATTAAAAGGGGGCTTTATTTATCTTTACATTCAAAAACTACCACCAACATATATTATAAAATTTAAATAATAAAGTAAAATAAAATGTAATTGAAAAGTGAATCAATTTTAATTTTAGAAAAAAATTAAAGTTTATTTCCTCCCATTTCCTTGGATACAGGTTGCAACTGATTTCAGAGATGAAAATGGAAAATCTACTTGTAAATATGATTGTTCAACTTGTACTATATATTAGTGTTTTCTGTTCTTTTGGAACTTTTAAACACAGTTGTTATAAAGAGATCTATGTGGAGTTATTACTCACATATTATCTAGTTTTATTAATAATTTCAATATAACTTTGATAGATAACATTTCATTTTTTGGAGATCTTGCATATGAGAAATGATGAAAAATAGTCTAGTGGAATGACTAAAATATTAAACTTCATTTTCTTTTTACATATTTTGTTGGCAAGTTGTGATTTAAATTTTAAAAAAAGCTGGGCCATTAAAATCTAGTAAATTTCTAAAAAAATAATTTCTACAATTCACTTTTGGAATACAATAAAAAAAATTAACTTGCAAATTTGTATCAGTTATAATCAACAATTTTTAATTTATATAGAGAAATTGCAGGATTTCATTATTCTTTACAATCTAGATGTCCTATTATGAAATTTTTATTTTTGATTATTTTTACTTATTTCAAGATAATTGGTTAGACTTGATAAAACTTAATTTTATTGATAATGATATAAGTTAATATGTGTAAATTTATACAAATAAGTATGTGAATACTTTTTTAATATAAGTTATTTAATTTTTAAAATAAAAACATTTCAGATTTAGAATTAATTATACTATTTTAATGTTATAGGGCCTACTAAATCTACTCTCTTCATTTCTCTTTTTTTCTTTCACATATAAATTTTATATTGTGCTATATCTAGAATGTAAATAAAATAATGTATTTAGAATATAATAAATAATTATGCTAAAGTTAAAATAAATGTTAAATTATTACAAAGTAAAAATTAAAAAGTTATAAATATTAAAATTAAAATATGTTGCTAAGATAAGCATTCCCATATTAAAAAATATTTAACCAAAAGAATAGACAAGGATGCAGATTAACTAAAATGATAAACAATAGGGTTCTAGAACTTTCCATTGTTATAGTGTTCTACCTGGAATTGGACAGAAAAGGAGATAAAAGCTCATCTGTAAGAAAAATTGAGGTCTTCACTCACCCGGAGCTGGTGACATTTATCTGAAGGAACTACAAGGCTATGTGTTCAAGGACTATGGATGACCCAGTGAACTCTACCATTGAAGGTTCAAAAGTGGGCCTTATGGACTTTTTATATGCCACACAGCTTTATTATGTTTTTGTAAGCCCCTATGGTTGAGTGTATAATGCTAATCTATATAACATCATTAATTGTTAAGTTGTATATATTATGTATTGTTAATTTAACTTCTACAATTGTTGTCTTGTTGGCAATAAACATCAATTTATACTTATAAAAAATTCTTGTGTTATAATTATTTCTGCTTATTTGACTACCTTTGTCATGACTGCAATATTCATGGTGGCTATACACAGCATACACATATAAGAATCTTACTAATCTATCTATCTCTAGATAATAGTGAACTACTGCTAATTTACCTTAAACTAAGAAGATAAGCATGAAATAAACATTTTAATGCACATTTTTACAATTAGTACATACTTGGATAAAGATTTAGTTATTTATGAATTCCTTTGTATTTAATTGGAAAAAAAATTCTCAGAAAATGATATTAACAATACATTCAGACAATAGTGATATATATATATATATCTATTCTAGAAACAATAAAAAAATCAATCCATATTAGATGAAGTGCAATCAAATTTTTGTGGCTATATAAGAATAAAAAATAATTTTAGAAGAAATTTACTGTTATTACAGAAAATTTGGATACTAAAAAAAGAGATAAATATGAAATGATATTATGTAAAGATGAAATTATGCAACATTTACTCTTAGAATGTGAAATGTTAAAACAAAAGCAAACTGAACAGTATAGGGAATAAAGGAAATATAATAATAAGAGGAATAAAAGTGATAAATGACTTTTTTAGGGCTTTTATAATGAGAAATATGACAAAAGGACATTGGAACTAATTACACAGTTTTTATTAAATTGGTATATAAAGGGAGAGGGGGAGAATGTGTCAGTACTGGAAGAATGATTTGTAATAATAAACTGAAAAATAGCTTCTGAACCGTATATTTTGAATATTGCTAAATAATTAAGATTTTAAAAAAAAATCTTTTTATACATTACTATTATTTTTTAAAAAGACAGTAATATTTATTTATTGATTAAAATAAATTACTCACTAAACAGGGGCGGACTAAAGCCTAGGCAATCTATGCACGTGCCTAGGATCCGTAATTTTTGGGGCCCGAAAATTAGGTTTTTAATTTTTAAATTTTTATAATTAATTTTTATTTTTATTTAACAGAAAAACGTGATATTCATAATTATTGCTAAAACGTATCCAAATTATGCTGAATCGTTGATTGATAAAGTCGAAAAGTGTGGACCAGCGTTCCAGTGCTTTTGCATCCACGCCCACGAGTATCGATGTGTGTAAATACGACCGAGCCTCACGCCTATTGAGCCTTTACTATGCACATGTTTAAAAAGTCAAACGTAACTATTTAAAATCAGTGTCTCCTGAACGTATTGCATCTTATGTGAGTTGTAAACAAAGCAAAGCAAAACTCCATATAGTAGTGCCACCTGTGCTAAACAGAGTAATCAATGGATGCCAAAAGGCTTGTGCATAAAATCCCTATCTAATGCCTACTCATCCAATATCCCCAGACTAGTTTCTGGCTTGTGGCCTTTGTCAGTGAGGAGCTTTGGATCTGAGAGCACTGCATTGATTACTCTGTTTAGCACAGGTGGCACTACTATATGGAGTTTTGCTTTGCTTTGTTTATAAACAATTATGTGCTAGTATTGGAGATATGATCATGTTATGTGAGTTGTGATTGAAAATTATGCAATTAAGACTTAAGTACCTAGACTTGATTGCAAATAGATTGTTTTGGATTCATATTTCATAGTTAATATTTTCTGGAATTCCTAAAATAAAAATGTAAGTTTTTATAAAAGTATTACATTATTTAATTAAAATAATATATAATATAAAATACCACAAATTATGATTTTCTTTGTGATTGTGATATTGAGTAAAAATAAATTTAATTAAAGATTATTTTCTTTTTTTTTTAGTACTTGGTCTTTAAAATGAGTTCCTATAAACATTTAAGTGAAAGTGAAAAAAAAAAACGAAAAGCAGATCGAGATAAAGTGGCAAAACAAATGAAAAGATCATTGGACAAATTTTTAACTGTAGATGGAGAACAATTACAACAATCATCATTATTTTCACATATTTCATCTGCTCAAACTCCAGAAACATCATTTGTGTTTGAAACTATTCTGCAAAAAGACCAGCAGGAAAAACCAAGCAATTCCGTTTATGAAAATGAAACAAAAGGAGAAAATAAAAATTTTAAATCATCTCAAAGTAATGAAGAAACTTAAGAGTTTTGTAAACGATATTGCATTATGGCCAGAATACTTAACAGACGCCATGCGAGAGAATTATATAAAAAATCCACCAAAATCAATAAATGGATCTTTGGAATCATCTTCTATTCGATGCAATGAAGGTCAAAACAAATCACAAGAAAATTAACTATTGCCTCCTTCTTCAGAACAATTAATAGCGGGGGAAAAGTTAAAAGAGATTGGTTGGCTTATACTGAAACCAACAACTTATTGTACTGTTACGTTTGTAAATTATGTTCCAAGCAAACAACGCTAATGACAAAAGGGACGAATGATTGGAAAAATGTGCATAAAAAATTGTCAGAGCATGAAAACTCCAGTGACCACATTAACTCCATTTTAATTTTTATAACAAGATCTAAAATTATTGGACGTATTGACACTGAACTGGAAAAACAAATTATAAATGAAAAAAAATATTGGAGAGAAGTACTTAAACATGTGGTAGCAACAATCAAATTTATTTCTTCAAACTCTTTAGCATTTCGTGGTAAAAATGAAGTGTTTTTTGTTGAAAATAATGGTAATTATATAGGGGCTTTGGAATATTTATCCGAGTTCGATCCATTTTTGCAGGAACACATGAAAAAATATGCAAACTGCGGCACCGGTACTATGAACTATTTGTCGTCTACAATATGTGATGAATTTATTTCTATTATATCGAAAGATTTACAACTCACAATAGTGAACGAAATAAAGGAAGCCAAATTTTACTCTCTAATTATTGATTCAACACCTGATATATCTCACGTAGATCAGCTGACTGTCATTATTCGCTATGTTCTTCCAAGTGGTATAAAAAAAAGATTTTTGGGATTTCTACCTATATTTTCTCATACTGGTGAAAACTTGGAGAAAGTTATTTTAGAATTTTTAAATAATATAGATTTAGACATCACTAACTGTTGAGGACAGAGTTATGATAATGCGTTTAATATGTCGGGTAAATATAAGGGACTCCAATCCAGAATAAAACAACATATTTTTTCTGCCCATTTTATACCATGCACAAATCATTCATTAAATTTAATTGGAAATGCTGCTGCCGAAAGTTGCATGGAAATGACCACTTTTTTCAATATCGTTCAGGAATTGTACATATTTTTTTCAAGTACTACACATAGTTGGAATGCATTACAAAAATTTTGTAAGAGCAAACAATTGAGTATTAAACCTATTTGTGACACCAGGTGGTCTGCTCGTTCCGATGCTGTGAAAGCCTTAAAGGAAAATTTTGAAGAAATTAAACATTGTTTACGTCATTTTTCCTCAAACAAAGATGAAAAACCATTAACAAGGTCCGAAGCTGCCGATTTACATAAAAAACTTGATACATTTGAGTATGTACTGTTACTTATTATATGGGAAAAGATTTTAGAGAGAATAGATGCTTCAAACAAGACTCTTCAACAAAAAGACGAATCCCTAAATACAGCAGTTTTAATATATGATTCATTGATAGATTTCATACAAACTGTTAGAGATGATTTTAATAATTTAGAAAAAGAAGCAGAAAAAGTTAAAGATATTGCATATACTAATGATAAAATATGGAAGAAAATACGAAAACTATTTCATGATGAAATTCCAAAACATGAAATAAGATTCAGTGGCAAAGAACATTTTAAAGTTAATATTTTTTTTTGTTGTATGCGAGTCTTTAATTAGCAACATTAAAAAAAGAACTGAGGGTCAATAAATTCAAAACAATTTTTCATGATAGTGATTCTTCAATAGAGGAATTAAAATGTTATGAACAAGATTTAAACCTAGTAGAACTGAAAAATGAAGTATTACAATTTAAAACTTTTATAAGTAAAGAAAATATTTTTACGCCTGTATCCATGTGGTCATTTATTCAGGAAAATAATATTATTGCAACATTTCCTAATTTAAACATAATTCTGAGAATTTATTTAACCCTTCCAATAAGCAATGCAAGCGGTGAAAGATCATTCTCAGTAATGGCCAGAATAAAAAAATTTTTAAGATCCACATTAGGCCAACAAAAATTAAATAGTTTATCATTACTTTATATAGAAAAAGAGTTATTAAATAATTCTATTAATTATGACAAACTAATTGACGAGTTTGCAGAATTAAAAGTGAGAAAAAAGGCAATATAACTAATCAATCTGGGTATATTTGTTTAAGTATTATTGTTTGTTTTAATAAATTATGTTTATGTTTGTTTGTTTTGATAAATTATGTTTATTTAATTTTTGTACAAGTATATTATTTTTTTCCTTTTTTTTCTTGGAATCCGATAATTAAATAGAATTACATATTAATGCTTTAAAACCAAAATACCAAACGCAAAGTATGTATCATGACTGAAAAATAGGCCTGGAATTACAATGTTGCCTAGGGCCCGCTTTAGCCTTAGTCCGCCACTGTCACTAAATAATAAATAATATTTAAATTCCAATTACCTTATTTGTGCATCAATTCGACCTCTAGCTCTCTTTAAGCGATCTTGACATTCTCTTATTGTATCAACTTCCTAAATGATAATGTAAACAAATCATTATTAGTTAAATAATATTTATTATTAGTTATTTAATAATATAAATATATAATCAGACATTAAGATATATGCACTGCACTTATGCTTGATTAACAATTTAAAATTTGCAATTATATAAGTATTAAAAAAACAACAACTACTAAAGTGAAGTAAAGACATCATCTCCATTATTCTACAGAAATAATACTGAAGGAGAAGCTAATAAAGTTTTAGGTAATAATATTTACAATTTTGCTTCCTTGTTTATACCATCTTTGTATGATACCAACAAATAATTGAATGGATAGGTGAATTTTTTACGGGCTATCTACTTGAAAAAAAAACAACCTCTAAGCATATCTTCCTTAAAAAAATCTTTATAAAGTGTTTATTCACATAGCTGGAGACACCAACACCTTGTGATAGCTATACCTATTTTCCAATGAATCTCCTTTGGGATACGTATTATAATTTTCATAATACTTTTCAACCAATACTGCATCTCTTATATGAGCTTTCTGCTTATAGCATTTCCATACTTTCTACTGAAATGGCAAGCAAAATTGAAACTTATGGTATAAATATCAATAGAATGCAAAAAAAGTTTTAGTGCTCCATACTTTACCATATGTAAATTCAATCTCAGACCTTTAAATTTGATAACTAATTCCCACAAATAATACTGATAGAATCTAAACACATTCTTATAAACTAAAAATTTAAATATATAATATGTTGCAATTTTATTTACATATTACCACACAATTTAAAATATTCCATTTTTGCTCTAGTTTTTTTTTTTTTTAAATCTCAAAAATCAAACAACTAGTTGATTAATTTTAAGACAATGGCACTTTAATGGGATAATAATAATCAAAAAAGTACATGATTGTTCGTCTAATAGTGATTTCTGGATTCCACACATTTATTTTAAGTTCAATCTTAAAACCCAAATTGTGGTTGAAGACACTTTTTTTTTTTTGCTTTTTAGTGAAAGATAAATAAAAGCATTTACTATAAAATATTTTTTAATTCTATTTATGTTAAGTTTTAGTATTGGCACAGTAAATTAAAAAAGTCAAATCATATTGTACTTTAAATGAACTTGACTCTAATAGTTTATATATATCACTAGATATTTCTGCAAAATAGTTAATATGTATATCCCTTATTGTTTTCCTGAAGGTTTGTTATTATAGTATTTTAATTGTATTTATATATTGAACTATTTCCATAATCTAATATTAAGTATTGAATGTCTTTAGAAAATTAAACTTTATTTTAATTTTCCAATTACATTTAGTAATAGCATATAGATTAGTATATACACAATGTTTCCAGAAGTATTATTCTCCTCTCTTCTGCAGGTATTTCTGGCCTGACTAGTAACAGTACCTGCATAGGAATCAAATCTGGACCCTTAGATTCTTGAATATTAATTTTTAAGGGAATGCTCTAACCAATTGGGCCATTCTGTCAAGGCAATAATCAGTAGAAATTTCATATACTTATATATGAAATTCTTCCTGATTTCTCCACATTTTCCTGAGAGCAAAGTTGATTAGTGATTTCCATACATTAAGTATAATTAAACTAAGTTGATTTATAGGGTTATTTACCATTTTCATGTGAACAGTTTCTTTGAATTTTCTTCTTTGTACCTTTT
The DNA here is from genome assembly GCA_028023455.1 of Epiperipatus broadwayi. Classification (NCBI taxonomy): domain Eukaryota; kingdom Metazoa; phylum Onychophora; class Udeonychophora; order Euonychophora; family Peripatidae; genus Epiperipatus; species Epiperipatus broadwayi. The sequence goes on along the minus strand of JAQFVV010000570.1, from coordinate 9,216 downwards.
CATTTCTATCCAATATTTTTGCATTTTCTCAAGTGAACCAGAAACCCAAAACATGAAATTATTCTATCCCTAAGGAATAGAGCAAAAATCAGAAAGCAGCAACTTGAAAAAAGAAAAGCTATATAGAACAAATTCTTATGAAAAATGGTTATCCATCAATTGTTATTAAGAAAATCTTAAATAGACAACAAAAAGAATTATCAGAAGAAAAAAAATTATTGGTACTGTAATATACCAATACATACCAAAAATAGCAGACAAATTAAAGAAAATCTGCAATCAGTATAACATCAGAACAACTTTTCAAAGCCATAACATACGATGAAAAATTCTAACATTGACAAAGCCTATACTTGAAATGTTGAAAAAAAAACTGCATCTATGAAATATGTGAATGTGGAAGAATGTATATTGGTAAGACCAGTTGCTCCATTGAAAGGTGATTGCAAGAGAAGAAACTGATGATTAGAAGAGAGAAAACAAATGTGACTAAGATAGCAGACCATGTATGCACCAATGAGCATGGTTCTAAATAAGTAACTTAATTCCTGTATTACACATTCACAAGAGTCTGAGTGAGGATTCCTAATAGAAGTCAGAACATGCTTAATATTATGCTTTTTAACCCATTTTTCCATTGTTTTAGTTTGAATTTATTATTAACAGTTTACACACCACTTTTCACTTATACTGAGATGTATTAATTTTTTTCTATATATATTACTGATTGTATATAACTTATTATTCCAATTACACAAGCTTGATCTACTATACACAATTAAAATAGTACACTACTAGAGCTTATCTCTCATTATAGAACTATTCCATCTATTACATATATTATATCTACATTTTCTTCTGCCTCATCCCACCTTTTTTTAATATATATATTCATCTATCTTATATGTTACCTTGTTTATTACCCTGGTATCAATCTCTTTTTATTCAATTATATTCACTTTACTTTATTACTTATTGCAGTTCATATATATATAATTCATGTATAATATCTGACATATTCCTAAACAAACAAACAACAAAAAAAATAAATTATAAAATATCTGAATTAGAACCAAGTGGTATCTATTATATTCTATTTTCACCAAAGTCACTGAGGGGCATTTTTTTGATATAGTATTTCACCTACATATATATCAGGTCCTCCATCTTATTTCATGTCCTACACATTGCACACCAAAAATTACTATGCCAGGAATTTTATATTCATTCTCCACTTATCCGTATATGTCCATTACAGGACCACACATGGTACACATTAATTATAACATGTGTGCTATCCTCCATGTGGTATTATTTCAAGCCCAAAATACATATTGTGACAGTCAGATGATGTATGTTGATTTAACCCAGTTCGAATACTAGGCGAAAGTACCTCAAGGCCAACCATATGCGAGATATTAAATCAAGAATACTATGACCTCTGCCCTATTCGTCTAGTCTCGAAGCTATTATGAACCGAACAACACTATCTGAGCCACACATAAATTATTTTTCAACCAGCCACAAAGCTTAGCAACAGCGGTAGAGACATGGACGGGAAATCCTAAGGAGCTAAATAGTGAAATGTGCAAAAGTACTAAGGAATATGTGTTTTGCGTTATGCGTGCCTGGATCATTGAAAAGTAAAAATAAAGCATTTATAACAAATTTAGCCAAAAGTCAAGCTTTTGATAGTTAAATAATATGTTTAATTAATGGCTTTAAAATATGAATAATGATTTAATGGCCTCCGCTATTCCTCTAAATTAATGAAACAAAATAATTAGACAATAAAAACGGATTAATAGGTTTGCGGTCTAAATCTTTTCTCAATTTTAATAAAATTGTCAACTCGATCTTCTCGATAAAGTACAATAAAAAAAGGATCTTTCGCAAAGCATTTCTAATTGCTTTGCGCTAAAAACAGTTTAAAATTATTTAAAACGTATATAGCTAAATCAGATATACGTGATAAGCTAATGGCGGACAAAAGAGGCGTTATCAAAGAGATCAAGTTGGCACACAAAAAAAACTGACTCGTATTTAGTTAACAAACATAAATAAAATTGGAAAGAGATTTTAAATGAACAAAAATTAACTATTAACTCAACCGCAATGGAATACTAAATATTTACACTGGTTAGTAAGGAAGAATAGCGAAGGGAAAAAGGTTACATATAGATAGATGATCACACAATATATATATTTAAGGTTAGTCTAATAAAAATGGTTACATAGCAAATACATATCAATTCACTGAAGCAATTAGAAAAAAATGAACAAAAGGTAGCATAAGAAATAGTTCAAGAGAGGAGATACGATTACCGTCCTTTTTCCTTGGTCATATTCCTTACGGCGTTCGTGGCTTGATCCGACCGTCGAGATGTAGTTGTCCGGACAATGAAAATATGTAGTATGGTTTCACGAAAAGTTCTCCAGACACGGCACAGAGTTCAGGTAACTATTGAGTGGATATTAAGGCATTTTGAATGGTATTTCGGAACCTCGGCGATAGGCAAAGCTATTTATTTGCCTAGCCGAGCATAGTAGAATCTATCAAACTTATATGATTTTTAGCTTGAGCAGGTTCAAACTTCTTCATGATTTGTAGACATCAGTTGTAGACTTTTGGGAATAAAATCACGAACAAAATCTGACAGAGTTCTCCTAAGAGAAATCTGAATGCACCTTGCAATAGCAAAATCTGAATCAATCTTGCAATAGCAAACCCTGAAAGAATCACCTTCACAAGGAAAATCAGAATCAACTGAATCCTTCAAAAGGAAAAATCTGAATAATCAATCTTTTATTCTCCCGTCTATTTATACCCTCTCTGTCAGCTACCTTCTATTGTTTGTATGATCTGAGATCTTGATAAGCCTCCCCATGCTCCTTTGTTTCAAAGCAACACCTTCTAAAAATAACTTTAACTTTTTTACTCTAACTTTCTTACTTCAAAGTTTGAATTCTCTTAATTAAAACGAAAGAAAGAGAAGGCCATCTTCAATTACACTTGAATGGCTCACTAATTAAAACTATACATTCTTTTAGAAAATGTTGGCAGGCTTATCTCAAAATCAAATCATACTAAATATTTTAACAAAATTTTAACAACAATATATTATTATTTTTTTATAGTAGAATAAGCATTTTATTTCAGCAGAATTTTGCATTAACTCATATATATACGCTAGATGTATATATATGTTTGACTAATAGGTTAAGCAATTTTTATTAATAGAATGAAATTTATTTAAAACAAAATATTTAAATGTAAAACACATTTGATAAGCATAATTATTTTTAACTCTAATGCAAAACCCTGCTGATATTGGACTATAAACTTAATTTAGGTCTACAATATTAATCAAGTTTATAGGAAGATGTGAAGCATGGATTGGACTTCAGATCCATTGCTTCATTTCCCAATAGTTAGTGAACAAAAAAAAATGTTAAGAAAAAATGCTGTTGCTTCAGGTCAGAGGTAAGAATTTTGTGCCAGGTGAGTTCAAGCCTACTCTTTATTTGCTGTAATATTTAATTTGTTGCTACCTACGGTGTTTTCTTTACTTTATTATATCTAATGGTTTATCCATAATTCAATCTTCTGTCTTAAATCGGGTCTGTGTTGTATTTAGTCTAACATGGTATGTATCTATTTTTAACTTGCATATTTTCCGGGGTCCGGTGGTATATAAGGTTATAAGTTTCTGTTTCTAATATTATATTCTCTTTTTATGCTGAGATTATTTTTCCAAAACAAAACACTTATTCCACACTTCTTTTTTAACAAATGAGGGCCTTTATATATTGGAAAAAACTTTTTTACTTCTCTCTGCACTATACTAGTTGGCCTCAGATCTCTCAGCCACACTTGCTTCCTTTGCCTGAATTGATATTGGCGGTTTCGTTTTGTCTTCCGATGCAGCACTGCCCGTCTTAATCGTTCGCTTGTGATCTTTTGGTTTCCTAGTTGGTCTATTTTCTCCTCTTCCACTAAGATTTTGGTTTTGAATACCTGAAGACATGCTGTGGCATACTGCAAATGTATCGGAGTAGCTCCAGTCAAGTCACTCATTTTATTATTAATGTCTTGTCCCATCTTTTCAGTTTCGTTTACCAAATCCACAGTCTGAAGCGTCATTGTGCTCTTGCTATCCTCTATGATTCGACAATTTTGTTCTCCACTTTGCCTTCTGTGTTTGACTGACAAGTCCAAGTGGTGACTATCTTTACATGCTTCTTCATCAATCAGTGATTCAACCTGAATATCACCTTGCTCTTGTTGGTCTTGTCCCTTTCCCTGATTATCATCATCTGGTAATACTTTTGTTCTGGTAGTATGTTGTTGCTGGAGACCCATGTTTTCCTCCAAACGGTTCAGTCGTTGTGATGTTCTATTCATGAATTCTTGGAACATGTTCATCATCATTTTGTATTTTTGTCTCATTTCTGTGATGAGATCTTTCACATTGTTTTTTTGTTCATTATGAGTACATATTGACCTATAAACTTCGCCTCTCTTCTGTTCCTCCATTTTTGCCTAATATTGGCTATTTTGTTATAAAACAATTTATTTCTAAAACGTATTTTAATAACAATCTATATAAGTATATTGTATTACGTGTATCTAGGAGCTATATCCTGTATGTGAAGAAAAATTTTAGTTCTTTAAAAAATAAGTCAGTATTCTAAATTCTTTATTTATGTTTTCAGAAATTAACTTTGCCTACCTCACGAGGTCCTATCTTAAACCTATGCCTATGTGTCTGTTTGTTCATGAAAAAAATATCAAATCCTGCCGTGTCTGTTTTAATATTTATACTACATATATTCTCCTCACTTTATTTATTTATTTTTATATATTTCACTTAAATATCACTGCTACTTTGTTACTATATCATTAAAAATAATAAACTTACAGCTTGACCTGACTTTCTCCGACACCTGAAACAACTAAAAAAACTGCATTTACATTAATACACAAGTTTATATTTCAAAAGGAATATGTGAGCAAAATATACATAAGTCATGTTTCAAAATTATTTTGGCTCACTACACATACATTTTTATTTTGATCATCTACTATAGTTTGGTTTATTTGATATCCGATATGAGAGATTGCACTTGCCGACAAATTTATTTGAGAAGGGCGCCAGTCGACAAGACAATGGCCATATCAAATATACATATTAATGGATAATGATCCAAGCACACATTTATAAGGGTTTATAAAGTTTCAATGCAATTAAAATTTTACTTTGCGTTTCAGTTCACTTTAAAAAAAATTTAATTTGATTCTGCTGAACGAAAAAAATAATCTCTGCATGAATAAGTAAATGCTATTTTAAATGACACAATATTATTTAAATCTAAGACGTATAACAACTAAGTACGGTAATTTGTCTGACCTGGGATCGAAACCAGTTACCATTTTGGTCAAGACACAAAAAAAAATTCAAACAGCCAAAGTACGATTAACAAAACAAACAAAAAAAATACAACCAAAAATTAAAATAAAATTCCATGATAACTGCCACTCCGAATTATGAACCTGGGATCGAAACCAACTACAATTTTGGTCACAACCCGAAATAAATTAAAAATTATCAAGCAATTTTACAGAATCACGCATTGAGATCAAAAACTGTTTTAAAAAACATTTATATAAAAAACGGGTTTTACCGAACTATAACGAAGTGTATACCATATACACCCATATATATGAATATGTACATCATTAAATAAGCATATATATGACTACATATAAATATACAAACAGATATACCTATACAAATATTTCTTTTATTATCATGTACATGAATTTATTAGAAAGATGTCATATTGCAAACTGCATACTCCTATTATTTCAGGCTAGTAAACGCTGGTCGCAACTATGACAAGGAAGCAATGATTGCAGACGTAGACCTATTATTTCAGGCTACTCAGCAATCGAGAACTCTACAATGTAAGGGGTCTTCACCTAACGGTTACTCTAAGGGTCTTCACCAAATATGGTTACTAAAGGGTCTTCACCTAATGGTTACTCAATAAATGATTCAATAGCATAATCCGAATTGAGAGAAGAAAAAAAATCTTAACTAAAGGTGGCTGACATATATGTTATGCAAAAATCCTTTAATCTATATATTTATTAACGAACATACGCATTTACTTTTCATAAAGATACAATTAAGTTTGCTATTATTGAAACAAAACATAATTTATATATGTTTGCGAGGAAACGTAATTTCAAAATCTTTAAAAGGGAAAGAAAAAAAATTTACATGATTACAATTATTCAATATAAAGAAACGAAACGCAGAGAAAGTGAAAAAAAATATTTGCTAACACCATACGTTGACACGTGTTAATTTGAACTTATCAAAAACTTTTTGATCTTCAAAAAAAATTTCTATTAATGGAAAAATGTTATCTCTTAGATCTTCACAAAAATTTATACCAACGGAAATTTTTTTATTATCTATTTGTAATTTTTACTAAAATATTAACACTATCGTATATATGTTATATTTCGAAAAACATTATTATTTCAAAACTTCTCATATTTGAGCAATACTAAAAATAATCTAAAGTACGAAAGCTAATTTAAGGGAGGGCGGGTGGGTATATATTTGACACTTCCGCCTCATCGAAGCTATATACTTTATACGACAAAAAAAAATATGGCGACTGGTCATGACAAATCTACTCATTAGGAAAAAAAAAAATTTGGTTTAACTCTGAAATCTACTTTTATAATCACAAACAAAAACAACTAGCGGAGTGTTAACTTTTTAAATATAAAATATTCATTTCCTATATATATTAAACTCGGAAAAATTTTTTTACCTTATGACACATTTAACTTTTTAATTAATTTAAAAAAATGACATTTGGCTCACATTAGGAAACAAACTTGGAATACGGAGAAAAAAAAATTCTTATACGTCTACCTATTCCTATTCTTCCAATAAAAAAATGAAATTCGGCCCACGCTGTTGGCGTCAGAATTACGGAAAAAAAATCTACATATATATTATTCATTAATTTAAAACAGAAAAAGAAAAAACATTATACACACATACAAATGTTATACAGGGCATTGCAGGGTATGGAAAATTTCGAATAGCCACACGATGGGCGTCCAGAATTACGGAAAAAAAAAATCTACTGTGACAGTCAGATGATGTATGTTGATTTAACCCAGTTCGAATACTAGGCGAAAGTGCCTCAAGGCCAACCATACGCGAGATATTAAATCAAGAATACTATGACCTCTGCCCTATTCGTCTAGTCTCGAAGCTATTATGAACCGAACAACACTATCTGAGCCACACATAAATTATTTTTCAACCGGCCACAAAGCTTAGCAACAGCGGTAGAGACATGGACGGGAAATCCTAAGGAGCTAAATAGTGAAATGTGCAAAAGTACTAAGGAATATGTGTTTTGCGTTATGCGTGCCTGGATCATTGAAAAATAAAGCATTTATAACAAATTTAGCCAAAAGTCAAGCTTTTGATAGTTAAATAATATGTTTAATTACTGGCTTTAAAATATGAATAATGATTTAATGGCCTCCGCTATTCCTCTAAATTAATGAAACAAAATAATTAGACAATAAAAACGGATTAATAGGTTTGCAGTCTAAATCTTTTCCCAATTTTAATAAAATTGTCAACTCGATCTTCTCGATAAAGTACAATAAAAAAAGGATCTTTCGCAAAGCATTTCTAATTGCTTTGCGCTAAAAACAGTTTAAAATTATTTAAAACGTATATAGCTAAATCAGATATACGTGATAAGCTAATGGCGGACAAAAGAGGCGTTATCAAAGAGATCAAGTTGGCACACAAAAGAAACTGACTCGTATTTAGTTAACAAACATAAATAAAATTGGAAAGAGATTTTAAATGAACAAAAATTAACTATTAACTCAACCGCAATGGAATACTAAATATTTACACTGGTTAGTAAGGAAGAATAGCGAAGGGAAAAAGGTTACATATAGATAGATGATCACACAATATATATATTTAAGGTTAGTCTAATAAAAATGGTTACATAGCAAATACATATCAATTCACTGAAGCAATTAGAAAAAAATGAACAAAAGGTAGCATAAGAAATAGTTCAAGAGAGGAGATACGATTACCGTCCTTTTTCCTTGGTCATGTTCCCTACGGCGTTCGTGGCTTGATCCGACCGTCGAGATGTAGTTGTCCGGACAATGAAAATATGTAGTATGGTTTCACAAAAAGTTCTCCAGACACGGCACAGAGTTCAGGTAACTATTGAGTGGATATTAAGGCATTTTGAATGGTATTCCGGAACCTCGGCGATAGGCAAAGCTATTTATTTGCCTAGCCGAGCATAGTAGAATCTATCAAACTTATATGATTTTTAGCTTGAGCAGGTTCAAACTTCTTCATGATTTGTAGACAACAGTTGTAGACTTTTGGGAATAAAATCACGAACAAAATCTGACAGAGTTCTCCTAAGAGAAATCTGAATGCACCTTGCAATAGCAAAATCTGAATCAATCTTGCAATAGCAAACCCTGAAAGAATCACCTTCACAAGGAAAATCAGAATCAACTGAATCCTTCAAAAGGAAAAATCTGAATAATCAATCTTTTGTTCTCCCTTCTATTTATACCCTCTCTGTCAGCTACCTTCTATTGTTTATATGATCTGAGATCTTGATAAGCCTCCCCATGCTCCTTTGTTTCAAAGCAACACCTTCTAAAAATAACTTTAACTTTTTTACTCTAACTTTCTTACTTCAAAGTTTGAATTCTCTTAATTAAAACGAAAGAAAGAGAAGGCCATCTTCAATTACACTTGAATGGCTCACTAATTAAAACTATACATTCTTTTAGAAAATGTTGGCAGGCTTATCTCAAAATCAAATCATACTAAATATTTTAACAAAATTTTAACAACAATATATTATTATTTTTTTATAGTAGAATAAGCATTTTATTTCAGCAGAATTTTGCATTAACTCATATATATACGCTAGATGTATATATATGTTTGACTAATAGGTTAAGCAATTTTTATTAATAGAATGAAATTTATTTAAAACAAAATATTTAAATGTAAAACACATTTGATAAGCATAATTATTTTTAACTCTAATGCAAAACCCTGCTGATATTGGACTATAAACTTAATTTAGGTCTACAATATTAATCAAGTTTATAGGAAG